>OZ023264.1:104134393-104231739 GCA_964006375.1 Tillus elongatus | reverse complement strand
ACATGTATGTATGTGTGTGTGTGTGTGTGTGTGTGTGTGTGTGTGTGTGTGTGTGTGTGTGTGTGTGTGTGTGTGTGTGTGTGTGTGTGTGTGTGTGTGTGTGTGTGTGTGTGTGTGTGTGTGTGTGTGTGTGTGTGTGTGTGTGTGTGTGTGTGTGTGTGTGTGTGTGTGTGTGTGTGTGTGTGTGTGTGTGTGTGTGTGTGTGTGTGTGTGTGTGTGTGTGTGTGTGTGTGTGTGTGTGTGTGTGTGTGTGTGTGTGTGTGTGTGTGTGTGTGTGTGTGTGTGTGTGTGTGTGTGTGTGTGTGTGTGTGTGTGTGTGTGTGTGTGTGTGTGTGTGTGTGTGTGTGTGTGTGTGTGTGTGTGTGTGTGTGTGTGTGTGTGTGTGTGTGTGTGTGTGTGTGTGTGTGTGTGTGTGTGTGTGTGTGTGTGTGTGTGTGTGTGTGTGTGTGTGTGTGTGTGTGTGTGTGTGTGTGTGTGTGTGTGTGTGTGTGTGTGTGTGTGTGTGTGTGTGTGTGTGTGTGTGTGTGTGTGTGTGTGTGTGTGTGTGTGTGTGTGTGTGTGTGTGTGTGTGTGTGTGTGTGTGTGTGTGTGTGTGTGTGTGTGTGTGTGTGTGTGTGTGTGTGTGTGTGTGTGTGTGTGTGTGTGTGTGTGTGTGTGTGTGTGTGTGTGTGTGTGTGTGTGTGTGTGTGTGTGTGTGTGTGTGTGTGTGTGTGTGTGTGTGTGTGTGTGTGTGTGTGTGTGTGTGTGTGTGTGTGTGTGTGTGTGTGTGTGTGTGTGTGTGTGTGTGTGTGTGTGTGTGTGTGTGTGTGTGTGTGTGTGTGTGTGTGTGTGTGTGTGTGTGTGTGTGTGTGTGTGTGTGTGTGTGTGTGTGTGTGTGTGTGTGTGTGTGTGTGTGTGTGTGTGTGTGTGTGTGTGTGTGTGTGTGTGTGTGTGTGTGTGTGTGTGTGTGTGTGTGTGTGTGTGTGTGTGTGTGTGTGTGTGTGTGTGTGTGTGTGTGTGTGTGTGTGTGTGTGTGTGTGTGTGTGTGTGTGTGTGTGTGTGTGTGTGTGTGTGTGTGTGTGTGTGTGTGTGTGTGTGTGTGTGTGTGTGTGTGTGTGTGTGTGTGTGTGTGTGTGTGTGTGTGTGTGTGTGTGTGTGTGTGTGTGTGTGTGTGTGTGTGTGTGTGTGTGTGTGTGTGTGTGTGTGTGTGTGTGTGTGTGTGTGTGTGTGTGTGTGTGTGTGTGTGTGTGTGTGTGTGTGTGTGTGTGTGTGTGTGTGTGTGTGTGTGTGTGTGTGTGTGTGTGTGTGTGTGTGTGTGTGTGTGTGTGTGTGTGTGTGTGTGTGTGTGTGTGTGTGTGTGTGTGTGTGTGTGTGTGTGTGTGTGTGTGTGTGTGTGTGTGTGTGTGTGTGTGTGTGTGTGTGTGTGTGTGTGTGTGTGTGTGTGTGTGTGTGTGTGTGTGTGTGTGTGTGTGTGTGTGTGTGTGTGTGTGTGTGTGTGTGTGTGTGTGTGTGTGTGTGTGTGTGTGTGTGTGTGTGTGTGTGTGTGTGTGTGTGTGTGTGTGTGTGTGTGTGTGTGTGTGTGTGTGTGTGTGTGTGTGTGTGTGTGTGTGTGTGTGTGTGTGTGTGTGTGTGTGTGTGTGTGTGTGTGTGTGTGTGTGTGTGTGTGTGTGTGTGTGTGTGTGTGTGTGTGTGTGTGTGTGTGTGTGTGTGTGTGTGTGTGTGTGTGTGTGTGTGTGTGTGTGTGTGTGTGTGTGTGTGTGTGTGTGTGTGTGTGTGTGTGTGTGTGTGTGTGTGTGTGTGTGTGTGTGTGTGTGTGTGTGTGTGTGTGTGTGTGTGTGTGTGTGTGTGTGTGTGTGTGTGTGTGTGTGTGTGTGTGTGTGTGTGTGTGTGTGTGTGTGTGTGTGTGTGTGTGTGTGTGTGTGTGTGTGTGTGTGTGTGTGTGTGTGTGTGTGTGTGTGTGTGTGTGTGTGTGTGTGTGTGTGTGTGTGTGTGTGTGTGTGTGTGTGTGTGTGTGTGTGTGTGTGTGTGTGTGTGTGTGTGTGTGTGTGTGTGTGTGTGTGTGTGTGTGTGTGTGTGTGTGTGTGTGTGTGTGTGTGTGTGTGTGTGTGTGTGTGTGTGTGTGTGTGTGTGTGTGTGTGTGTGTGTGTGTGTGTGTGTGTGTGTGTGTGTGTGTGTGTGTGTGTGTGTGTGTGTGTGTGTGTGTGTGTGTGTGTGTGTGTGTGTGTGTGTGTGTGTGTGTGTGTGTGTGTGTGTGTGTGTGTGTGTGTGTGTGTGTGTGTGTGTGTGTGTGTGTGTGTGTGTGTGTGTGTGTGTGTGTGTGTGTGTGTGTGTGTGTGTGTGTGTGTGTGTGTGTGTGTGTGTGTGTGTGTGTGTGTGTGTGTGTGTGTGTGTGTGTGTGTGTGTGTGTGTGTGTGTGTGTGTGTGTGTGTGTGTGTGTGTGTGTGTGTGTGTGTGTGTGTGTGTGTGTGTGTGTGTGTGTGTGTGTGTGTGTGTGTGTGTGTGTGTGTGTGTGTGTCCGTATAATTATGAGGACAAACCACATGCATGGACGTGACTTGTCGGGTCTTCCCAACTTGTCGGGCCATACACGCGTCCCGACAATTTAGAGACGTGGTTTTTCGGATTCTCCACCTCTTAAATAGTATAAATAACTAATTTTCTGACGATGTCCTGATATACATACTATATGCATGTGTGTATTTTTGAGTTCGTGTTACTAAAACTGTCGGGCCCTATAAAAGTGACTGATAAAAGCGACCTCCGTGGTCAATTTTTGAAACAGACGTAATTGTGTGTAAGGCCCGACAACTGTTTGGTAAAATTTGTGTAAGTCCCGATAAATATATTTTTTTTTACCTCGTGCAGGTAGTAAATGATCTGTTTTAAAGTGACTTGTCCCTGGTTTTATAAATAGCGTCTTTGTTGTTATTTTTTACTGCTTCATCTGCAAGGGTTGTTGACGGGGAATAACGGTACATCATTTTACCTTGGGCCCTAAAGCAGATAGCGGTGGGTTTTATGTAGTATGTTATATTTCAAAGAATATTGAGATATTGTTAAATTTATTTATTAGGGAAATTTCATAGAAAACATTTACTCTATTCTTCAAACGAAAACGAAACTCATATTTGGGATGGAAACATTAGTTTATATATTATTTTACATACACATATTTATGTATGTATGTATATATATATATATATATATATATATATATATATATATATATATATATATATATATATATATATATATATACTTATAGGGTTAGTATAGGATGGATTTGTATTTACAGAAATATTCCTTATTCAAAAAAAAAACTTAAAAGCTTTTCGACATATTTTTTGCTACAAAGTGACGATCTTCAATTTATCATAGCGTAAACAATTTCGTTGCTATGGCAACTAAATCTTTCTTTTTAAATAGCAAGATATGATTTTTTCGCGATTTCGGAAATAGCGTCTAGTTCTTGATACGCCACTATAAAAATGTAATTAGGTTCAATTAGAAAAAAAATGGAGAAAAAACTGCAGATGATCGCAAAAATGTTTTTTTAACAGAAGCACGCTTAAAACCAACCCTGTACGCATAAGTAACATAACAAATGCTGTAAAATCACTCACTGCAGATGATAGGCAAACTAGCTTTAATTATTAACTTTAATTCTAAAAGAGACTGACAAAACAAAACTAAAACAAAACAGCAATAATATTTGTCAACTAACTCAATGTTCAAAATGCTGTCCATTATCAATAAATAATTGAACTCGCGTTTCAAAGAAATTTATTAAACTAATTAACCTGGAATACACAATCCATCTTGTTTGGCCAACAATTATAGCTTTCAGGTCTTCCAGATTTAATGGTCTGTCTCTTTAGAGAACATTCCTCAAGTGACCCTAAGAAAACAACCACATGGCGTCAAGTCAAGAGGGCGAGCAGTTCATTTAAGTGCATCACAGCGCCTGATTCAATTTTCTATAAAAACTTCATCCAATTTTGCCGCACGCGTCTGCCAAAATGATTGTGAGCTCCATATTTATCAAACCAAACTTCATTGACTGGGCTCACTGCAACCACTGTGGTATAATTTCTTCACTTAAAAAAATTTAATACTTTTCAGATGTTAGATTTCCCTCAATAAATAACCGCCCAATATTACTACTCTCTAGTATACCCGTCCATACATAATTTTTTTGTGGTCGTTGGGTTTGAGCCTCCAGCATCCAATGTCGATTCTGCTGAGACCAATAACGATAATTTCTACTGAAGTCCGGCTTCTCATTAAATTTGCCATAATGTAACAAAATTCAACACGCCTCTAAAAATCGCCAACTACAAGTTCCTGTACTAGCTGTACTTTATATGGGTGAAATTCTTTCTTTTCCTTTTTAGCAAAGTTACCACAGATTTTTCTGAAAGGCTGTGTAATGTAGTAACTTAATTTGTAGACACATGGTGGGTTTAATAAAAAGACAACAATATATCTAATGCGTTATTACCAGCTACAGCCGTTTTTGGTCTTCCTATTCTTGGTTTATCATTGACACTACCAGTTTCCTTAATTTTTTTCAGTGTTCTAGACACATACACTTCATTAATTTGTGGCCAAACTCATGAAAAAACATGCACATTTCTTTACAAAGCTTCCTGTCACCGTAGCCCAACATCACTAATATATCAATTCTTAGCTTTTTGCTCAATTCTGCCATAATAATAATAATAATTCATTTCTATAAATTCTCTATTTTCCAATATGAGGCTCTCTAAAGTATTACAAACTACATATAACTGACAGAAAACAATGCTTGAAATTGGCAGCTGCAAATACTATCACAATTTTTCAATTGGTAACTTGATAAGAAATTGATTAATGAAATCCAACCGAAGGTAATTTTTAAGAAACTTTTTTTGCGATTTTTTCTTATTAATCCCGATTACATTTTCATAGTGCCGTTGCTAAGAAGGAGATGTGCTTTCCGTGAGTGCAAAAAAATCATATCTTGCTATTTAAAAAAAGATCTAGATTATCTATTTTTATGAAATTTGGTGTCTAAATTAGGGCTATATACACATATTTGAGGAGGAAAAAAACATTTTTACATTTAACCAGCCGCACCCACATAAATATGACCTTGGCGTACTATTTGAAATGAAAATACAATACGCTGCTGCTTTTTTCAAAAGCAAAAATTATTCCTAGAATAGTACTATACTTTATATTTAAAAAAGTCTAAACGCAGCAAGTGCGTTATGGAAGTGAATTTTCATTAAAATGTTTTTAATAGCAAATGCGAGCAGGCATCAATCTGATTACTGGTATAGCCTATGCAGTAGAAACAATCTACCATATTTTATCAAAACTACTTATTGTTTAAAAATGTTTTTCCGAAAATAAACTTAAAGTTGGTTTCCTAGCCAACAAACCTTAGGTTAATAGCAAATTGAGTTATTGAAATTTAAAGGATTTCATTAAAGTTCGCTACCAAAACGCACTTACTGCGTCCAGATTTTTTTCTTACAAACATGCATCTTGTTCTTCTATTGCTTATCCATTAATGGATATTCGCGATCACATGTGCCCATTCTTCCCTATTTCTGATGGAGCTGAATAGGTCTCCTACAGTTTTTAGTCCTGTCCATTCTCTCACGTTTCTGAGCCTCTTACTTCCGACTCCTCTCTTCCCCTCGATCTTTCCTTCGATTACTAATTGTAGGAATTGGTATCTTTCATTCCGTATTACGTGACCCAGATATGCTGTTTTTCTGCGCTTGATGGTGTTCACCAGTTCACGTTCTCTTTTAACCGTTCTTAGGATCTCTTCGATTGTTTTTCTGGCCGTCCATGAGACTTTTAGTATACGTCTGTATGTCCACATTCCAAAGGTTTCAAGTCTATTCATGGTATTCACCTTCAGCGTCCAGCCCTCCACACCATATAGTAACACTGACCACACGTAACATTTTACTAATTCTTAGCCTCTCACGTACCTAGTCCCCTTCTAAATCCAAATTGTGTGGACCCTACCTCTCTTTCGCATTTTATGGAAAATGTGTAGTAAATAATCTTGAGGAATATATTTAACGTGTGGCTTACTAGACTGATCAGCCTATGGTCCTCGCACTTCGTTGCGTTACTCTTTTTTGGCAGGGGGATAAAATGTGATGTAATCCACTTGGCAGGCAACTCCCCCATGTTATATATCTTGTTAAATATTCTGTACAGTACGGAAATTCCCCTGTAGTCTAGTATTTTTAGTAGTTTGACAGGTATGCAGTTCGGGCCAACTGCCTTTCTGGACTTTGACGTATTTATTGTTCTTACAATTTCTTCTTTGGTGATAGGGGGTCCAGACAGGTCTACGTCCTCCGCAACCTCTATGTCAGGTCTATTATCGTCGAAAAGGTTGTTAATATATTCCTCCCAAATAACTCTTCGCTGCCGATCGTCTTGTGCAATTTCCCAATGTTCGTTTTCTACATTAGAAAAGTATCTCTTCCGGTAAACTCCGGACACCTCTTTTATCTTCTGTGTATGTTAAATTCATCGTGCAGCTCTTGTAGTTGTTCTATATCCTCGCATTGCTTCTTTAACCAGTCATTCTTTGCCGCTCTTATTTTCCACCTAATAAGTCTTTGGATGTGTTTATAGCTCTCTGGATATCCTTGACTTATGCATCTTCTCCTTTCTTCGAAAAGCGCCATGATTTCTGCTGTCATGCAACTGTGTTTCTGTGTTTTCCGCTTATGACCTAGTTCACCTTCTGCGACCCTTATCAAGGCTTCCTCCATTTCTCCCCATATGACATCTATGCTTGCACTCTCTTCCAACTTCGGTTCTATGGATCATATTTCGATAAAAAATGCAAAAATGCATTAACGAATTTGTTCTACGAAAATTAGCCAAAAATTATAGACCGTTAAACCATAAACTTAACTAAACGTACAGCGAAAGCATCAACTTAACTAAACCGACGGCCAAAGCATCAGAGAGAGGGTCTATTTGAAATGAATTTTCTGTAAATATTTTAGTAAAATGAAGGGCAATGACTTAAGGGTTCGCAGAACACATGTTTTGAGGAAAACTCCAAATTTTTTTTAACTGCCCATAACTTTTATCTCTTTAAATTTAGAAATGCAAATTATGGTACATGGTTCACTCTTTATATTACGAACACGCGTACCGAATTTCGTTGCCCTTTCTCTGTTATTTCCGGAGATATTATTTTTTTTAGAAAGAAAACACAAAATTTTCCAGCAAAACCTGGGCCGATTTGCGTTACCGAACTTATCCAAGCCACTTGCAAAAGGAAGGTACTCACCAAATTTGATCAAAATCGGCCCATTACTTTTTGAGTTATCGGTTTGATATATACATATATTACTGTCAAAGCGATGTCATTCGGCATAGAATAGTTTATTATTTTTGAAAAAAATATGGGCTATTAAGGTTGACCCGTGGTTGAAAAATAAGTATAACGATGTCAAGAACTTTTGTAAATGGAGGTAACAATAGAACAATTGAGAGGAGGAAGTTAAAGTAAAAAATATTTTCCATTTAGAATGTCAAAATTTAAAGTATAGTGAACTTGGTCCACAATTGCCAATGATTTTTTGGATGAACCCGTTAAATTTTGTAAAAACACAGCACATGTCATAGACTTATTGTGTATTGCATATTGTATAATTTAATTCAATAAACGCAATAATAATAATAATATATATATATATATATATATATATATATATATATATATATATATATATATATATATATATATATATATATATATATATATATATATATATAAATATATATATATATATATAAATTCAAATTGACCCCGTTATATAATCATGACGGCGACGCCTCTCAAAAAAAAACTATCGACAACTACAAAAACCTCAATATTTGTTGTCATTTGACCATTATTTATAAAAATTATGCCGGGGCGACTGAATTACAGTCACAAAGATTATTAAAATTTATTTATTATTATGGTGAATGTAACCACGTTTTATCAAGAACGTGCCAAATATTTGCTGATATCGAGATAAACAAAAGCCGTCGCGGAGGAGTGTTCGGCGAATAATAGAAACTTACAAAACTTTTGGCACCGTGAAGGCAAAAATTCATAAAAGAAATACCATCCTTAAGACAAGTAGCTCTGCAGAGAGGACTTTCGAAGAGCTTGATACACAGAATTCCGTTAAAGCACAATCTCCACCCTTATTCAATATCTTTGGTTCAACATCTGAGAGAAATGGATACGCAGAAAAGAGTTTTGTAAATTCATTTGAACGATGATACAAGACGACTCTCGATTTTTTTGACAGCATAATTAGGACTGATGAAGCGAAATCTATGAAAAATGTGCTTTTTAACACACAAAATTCTTATTTTTGGAGTAATTCAAATCGTCATGCAGTAAGAACCCGGAATTTTCAAAATAGCTAGCTAGTCTTTTGTGCTGTAAAAACTGATAGAATATAATAAAAATATAATTTATTAAGAAAACTTGAATGGTAAGTCATTAACCATACATTACAAATTATTTCCCCATTCTAAATTATGTATTAACTTTTTTAAGATATACATATTTAAATATTCTGGAAGAGATGAATCATCAATATTTGAGCAATTTACCTCTAGCGGAACACAAGCAAATTTTTTAACAACGTGATGGCGCCCTACCCCACAGAACGGTTTCGTTTACTAAGAACATTTGATGACAAGTAGATTGCCAACTACTGGCCTTTTCTCTGGCCTTCTCGTTCTCCTTATTTGACTGTGTTGGATTACTTTACCTGGGGAACGATAATAAACATCGTTTTTTCAATCCAGTGAAAACGATGGGGGACTGTATAGCAAGGGTGAATGGCGCGTTCGAAAGCTTATCTCCAAATTCAATTAGAGCGGCCTTCCATGAAGAACTAACTCTAAGAGGAAAAAAATGTTTGGAAGTTCAAAATGGAAATTTTGAACATTTATTAAAATAAGTTGTTACCCTGTGTAGGTATTGTTTTCTTTTAGTAGGATAAATTGGTTTTCTTCTATAGATTTTTGTCTTGGCGATGTCAAAAGTTTTGTAATTTTCCATTATTCGTTTAACACTATTCGGTTTCTGTTCTTGATCGAACTTTGTTGCATTCCGCCTAAATATTTACACCTTAAAAATAATCCTAGTGCGTATAATTTAATCGCACCGCCATGATTATTAGCAATAAGTATTTGTCAAATGACAACCAATAGTGATGTGTCTGTAGTGCTCTAAAGTTTTATTTTGAGCCGTCATGGCCAACTAACAACAAAACTTGAAAGCCGTATAACATTTTTACAATAATAAAATGTTAAATTGCCAATATTTCTAAAACCACAAATTTTTGGCATAGCCAGCCATGTACAAAGTTACCCTCTTTTTAATGCCAAATAAGATAGTATGATAAAAACAGGGGATTTCTATTTGAGAAAAAAGAGTTTCAACGATTTTTTCAATTCAATTTTCAATATGAGTTTTTGATTTTCCTGTATTGAGTTATTATCAAAATAACAAAGTAAATCAGCTTCTACAAGGAAACCAACCTATATTAAATGATAAAGGCTTTCATATAGGATAAACTGATAGTTATGTTTAGGCCTGCAAACGTCATTCTTGACATAAAATTTGAGATATGTCAAAGACGGTTGGACTCCGGTATAGGACATTATACATAGAATGTGTCTAAAATTTCACGGAGAAGTTAAAAATGTAACAATATATAGATTATCCTATTTAAAATAAGCAAGTTAACATCAACACCGTGCATAATCGGAAGTGCCACAATCTTAAGAATACTTTAGCCGAGTTGCCCCCATCGACTTCAGTAAACTGCCTAATTTTCAAAATTTTCCAAAGGCTATTTTCCAAGAAATGGATCGCGGGAGTTCGTCGTGGGATACTCTGTATCTTCTACGTATAAAGTAGTGTGTTGTTTGGGAATTTAAATATACAAGTGCAAATTATTCTTTACGACTTTATTAGTGTTAGTGGGTGACTAAACAGTGTTTGTGATGCTTTTCGACCAGCTAAAAAGGGCCAACGTTTTACAAAAAGAGCTGATATGCAACAGGTTAGTTATCTTAAAATTTATTTAACACTGTTACATGTCTACAGAATTATTTAATTATTTTGTAGAGAAATAAGTTTATTTATTATTCGCTTAAGTTGTATTTAAATCAAAACATAGCTAGTGACGTGCTCTAATCTTTATCTATATTGCAAAGAATGGAATTTTGTAATCAAAATTACATAAATCGAAAGGCCTATTAGAACATATTTTATCTAAAATGGTGCTCATGATGAATAGAACCTACATTTTTGTTAAGTTTTTGTTTAGTGACGTTTTATTTCGTCTCGGTACCTATCTTGATTTTAAAACTCTTCATGTGTTATCTAAATATGTGACATCACCGTAACAAAGTATTTGCGCTTATTTGTATAGTGAATTTTTCTACTTTCTTTATTCTTACAGGTTTGAACTTATATAAATTTTTTAAACATAGAGTTTACCAGGCGCCAAGATCTGAGTTAATTGCCCATCTGCTGACTATCGAGACATTTCAGCAGTTAGAGACTGATGAACGTACGGTTGACTCCAAGCACTATCGTGTAACTTGTGTCTGTCATTCCATTTTGACAAATTGACAACAGTTAAGTTCCAACAAAAGCTCAGCGGGGCTGATGAACGCATACGTTTACACACCTATTCAACTGTTGGCGCCTAGTGAACTCGACCAATTTAATCCCTGTACGTTTAGCTGATTTACTGGCGTAAACTTTAAACACTAACAAGTATTTCTACTCTATATACACCCTATATATATATATATATATATATATATATATATATATATATATATATATATATATATATATATATATATATTGAAATGACTTAAGAATGGGTTTTTCGTTTCTTTATACAAGTTTAAATAAATGAGAGGCGAAAATTGAAAATTGCATTTTTTTCAGTTTTTTTGACAATTTTTTTAACGACAGTTGCAAAACTTGGCTTTCTCTGCGAGATATTAAAGGGCACGAAATGTTGCAACTTTGCAGCATCTAAACCTATCGTCGATCTTTCATAATACGCGACATCCCCCTGGTGAGGCTCGAATTTGAATCACCTTGTATATTTATTAGGATTTTAAAATTTCCCTTTGCGGTCATTAACAAAACTATGTACTTAAAAAATGTTAAACTTTTCCTTTCCCAAATTATAAAATTTACTAAAAAGAAAAAAAGTTTTTACTAGTTTACCAGTTTGAACTACATAATATAATATAAGCATCCTTGGTGGTCCAGTAGGTAAACATTTCTATTTCTCCGTACATACTGTAAATTAAGATTAACCGAGGTTGTGGCATTGTGTTTGAAATTTGATGCCTGCACATTCCTCCCTTCCGAAGCGACGTAGAGCCGTCAATCCGATGTACCATCTGATATCCGGCACGTTAAAGATCCCTACCCTCCTTACGGAAAGAAGACTTCGGCCAAAGTTCCAGGACACTGCAGATAAACTGTCCCCTGGCGTCGGTGATTTACCACAGTCGCAGAAATAATCCGACGTAAATCGAAAAAAGATAAACTATAATATAGGTATGTATACTGATGAAATATCGTGTGTTTAACTGAATTCACTAAAAACTAGTATAAACGCAAATAATTATATGTCGATAGTTATAAGCATGTTCTAATATGCAATTATACTTCAAATTAACATATTGCTTCAAATGAGCGAAAACTAGGCGCCTAGAACACATATCTGGGGTCTGTTTCGATTTATATATATATATATATATATATATATATATATATATATATATATATATATATATATATATATATATATATATATATATATATATATATATATATAAACTCAAAAAATAATGGGACGATTTTGATCAAATTTTGTAAGCATTTTCCTTTTGCAAGTGGCATGGATAAGTTGCTTAGCCAGGAAATGCGGCCCGGTTTTCCCGGAATGGATTGTGATTTCTTTCGGGAATAAGAAAGTAGGGCCAACCAAATATGGTACGTATGTCTGTATTATAAAAAGTGAACGACGTACCAAAATTTTCATCTGTAAGTTAAAAGTCAAAAAAGTTATAGGCATTTGAAGAAAAAAAAAAGGGGTTTTCCTCAAAACGCCCAGGTCGCGATTTGAAACGTAAAAATTGGCAACATTTAGGCAAGAACATGAAATAAATACCGGTTACGTAAAAAAATGTTGCAAGAAGAGTGCTCTTAAGTTTCAACTTTAGCCTTCATCGACCTTTATTTTACTAAAATATTCCGGGTTTACTTTCAGTTTTTATCTGTTTACATATATACAGGGTGACGCATTTCTACGGTAAAGCTCAATATAATTGTTATTATGCAAGATACGAGAAAAATTGTATACGTTAATTATAACGTCTTGAGCTGTATCTTATAAAATTATTTTGAAAATCACAGCGTGGCCCATAATTCGTTGGTGATAACTGCAATTTTTTTTTCGAACATTCCTTATACTGTTGCATTTTTAATAGAAATATGATGCATGTTCGTAAAAAAAATCGACATGCAGTAAGTGTGTTTTGGTAGCGTGTTTTCATTAAATGCTAGGAAACCAGTTTTCTCAGAAGTATTTAAAGTTAAAGTTAAAGTTAAAGTTATTTGCTGAAAATTTTTGTACATTTTCAAACAATACGGTATTTTAGTAAAATATGGTAAATTGTTTTTACTATATAGGTTATACCGGTAACTAAATTGATGCCTGCTTGAATTAAAAACATTTTATGGAAATTAACTTCCATAACGCACTCGCTGCGTCCAGACTTTTTATAACCTATAGCCACATACCCAATTTGGTGGCCCATTATTTTTTGAGTTACCGGGGTGATACACACACACACAGAAATATATATATATATATATATATATATATATATATATATATATATATATATATATATATATATATATATAAACATATCATTTTAGTAACTGACCACATACATGGGTTCTAGAGGTACTAGTTCGCGAATTGTTTTAAAATTCAAAAGTGTAGGAAAATTCACTAAAAGATATATGTTATAATATATTTCAGAATAACTGCACAAGGTCAATGTGATCAACTATACAATGCCTCCACACAGCATTTAATAAACAAACCCTTGCCCTTATATTTGTCGGTCCTTACACGCACACAAGCCAGACAGTTTTTTTAAACTGGTTTTTTTGTTGCCATGTGTAATTCAGAAACACAGTTATGTTTGTAGAAAAAAAAAACAGTATGGTTTATGGGGTCTTATACACACTTCAAACATAATCCATATTTAAGGGGTCTTCACACAACGTGTGCATTAAACATAATTGCGGGACCTCACTTTATTTGTAAATATTTTCTAAACGAGCGTGTGTATAGTATTTTGGCGCGAATTATCCACATCTGGAGATACATCTACATCTACGACTCATCTCAAACATCAAGATCCCACAAGTTGGTGTGTTTTCGTGTGTCCCTGCAAACATACGAGCACATGTATGTGTGTGTGTGTGTGTGTGTGTGTGTGTGTGTGTGTGTGTGTGTGTGTGTGTGTGTGTGTGTGTGTGTGTGTGTGTGTGTGTGTGTGTGTGTGTGTGTGTGTGTGTGTGTGTGTGTGTGTGTGTGTGTGTGTGTGTGTGTGTGTGTGTGTGTGTGTGTGTGTGTGTGTGTGTGTGTGTGTGTGTGTGTGTGTGTGTGTGTGTGTGTGTGTGTGTGTGTGTGTGTGTGTGTGTGTGTGTGTGTGTGTGTGTATGTGTATGTGTGTGTGTGTGTGTGTGTGTGTGTGTGTGTGTGTGTGTGTGTGTGTGTGTGTGTGTGTGTGTGTGTGTGTGTGTGTGTGTGTGTGTGTGTATAACCGATGACTCAAAAGATAATTAACTGATTTCGACCAAATTTGGGCATCACCCTTATTTTGCTAATGGCTTAGCAAATCTTAGCGGTCAATTTTTCTTAGTAAAAAATTAAAAAATATTTTTTAAAACGCAATATCTTTCAAATTGTCTCAGTGATTGAAACGAATATTTACAACGTAAAAGAACATAGACAGACGTGGTTACAAGGTTACATTTGGTATTATAAATAAATGTAGCAAAATAATTTGATTATCCAATAAACTTGAAAGAAAGAGTTGCCAATCATTAGCTTACGGTGGTATGTAGACTATAAAGAACTTGGAACCTTTGTTTAAGGTCCATTTAAGTTTTATAATCTTAATGAAAATTTACTAATAGAGAGGTATCGATGGTGAGACTTTCGGATTTTTTTTTTTCAAATGAGCTTGAATTAGGGCCTCTGGAACCCATTCCATGGTCAGTTAAAATGTATATATATATATATATATATATATATATATATATATATATATATATATATATATATACATATACATATATATATATATATATATATATATATATATATATATATATATATATATATATATATATATATATATATATATATATATATATATATATATATATATATATATATATATATATATATATATATATATGTGTGTGTGTGTGTGTGTCTGTGTATCCAACCGATGACTCAAAAGAGAATTAACTGATTTCGACCAAATTTGGGCATCACTCTTATTTTGCTAATGGCTTGGATGAGTTCGTTCATCAAATCTTAGTGGTCAATTTTTCTTAGTAAAAAATTAAAAAATATTTTTTAAAACGCAAGATCTCTCAAATTGTCTCAGTGATTGAAACGAATATTTACAACGTAAAAGAACATAGACAGACGTGGTTGTGTACCAATTTTCAAGTCGTTTGATCAAAGGAAAATAAAATTATTCAAAACTAATAATAAAATAATCCTCGACTGCCCTTCATATTCTGTAATGCAATATCTACAATGTTGGACAAAGACAGATGACGTTATATGTATTGCTATGCTATTTAAATATATCATAGATAGAAATCTAAACAATAGAGGTTGTCGCAGGCTATCAGCCCGGACACCGTTGTGAGAGATACGACAGGGACGCCATCTCGGTGCAGGACCAGGTAGTAAGTATGTTGTCACAGCTCTAGTTTACACAAAATATAATAGATAGAGCTGTACATTCAACTAAGAATTGTGTAAGGTCAGCCTTGGACCATTTATTTCCTAATACCAGGACAATGTTTCAATCGCCGTTAGTTTTAGCATGCGAATGTATACTATAAATAAAAAAATTCGGGGCGCAGCAAGTGCGTTATACTAATGAATTTGCATAAGAATTGTACACTATTAGTAAGATATATTATTAAAACTAATTCCTTAAATTGAAATGGACCTTGGTGGTTGGTTTTAGAGTCCCAGTTAGCGATTATTTGAAAAAAAAAAATTTATATGGAGCTAGAAAATTAAAATTTGGTCTTAGATATAATATGTAAGTACTGCAAGTGCCTTTAAAAAAATTGTGTTACAAATTTCATTAAAGTTACAAAAGTTTCCCAGAAAAAAATAATTATTTACAAAGGGAATGTACCTGTCAAATTATAAACATGGTGGGTATTTCTCCTTATTAATTGCTTTGACGGTTATATTTTAGTCAACCCATTCAGTTTTTGCAAACAATAAACAACAAAGTCTGGACGCAGCAAGTGCGTTATGATAATGAATTTTCAGAAAAATGTTTTTAATAGCAAATATGTGTCTTTTTTAGAATTTGGTTACCAGTATAACCAATATAGTAGAAACAAGGTGCCATGTTTAACCAAAATAACTTTGAAAATATACAAAAATTTCCGAAAGTAAACTTAAAGTGTTCCCGAAAAAACTGATCTCTTGGTCAACCTTATAGGTTAATAGCAAATTGAGCTATTCAAATTTGAAGCATTTAAAAAAGATTTTCTACCATAACGCACTTGCTGCGTCCCGAATTTCTTTTCTTACAAACATGCATTATATTTTGATTGAAATTGAAAAATGCAATAACATAAGGCGTGTTCGATTAAAAAAAAAATGTATCACCAACCACTTATGGGCCACCCTGTGATTGTAGAAATCTTTTTTAAGATGTAGGTAAAGACACCCTATAATTAATGTATACCATTTTTTTCGTATCTTGTATAAAACGGATATATTGAGCATTATTGATTTTTTACGAAAACTCGATAAAAATTATATACCATTAAAAACGATAAACTCTATAGCTAAGGCTACTGCCAAATCATCAGAGAAAGGGTCTATTTGAAATGGATTTTCTGGAAACATTTTAGTAAAATGAAGGACAATGACGGTTGAAGCTAAGACTTCAGGCTTTGTAAAACATTCATCTTGAGATATTTTCTTTCCATAGCTCGTATTAGTTTCAGGTTCTTTGCCTAAATGTTGCCAATTTTGACGTTCTAAATCGCGACTTTGACGTTATGAGGAACACTTCACTTTATTTTCTTTAAATGCACATAACTTTTTGTCTTTCAACTTACAGAGCTAAATGGTAGGTAATTTACCTATAATAATATAAACCTGCGAACCAGATTTGGCTGCCCTTACTTTGTTATTTCCAGAGATATAAATTTTTGTCGAAAGAAAACACAAAATTTACCCAAGCCACTTGCAAAAGGAAGGTAATCACCAAATTTCGATATATATATACATATATATATATATATATATATTATATATATATATATATATATATATATATATATATATATATATATATATATATATATATATATATATATATATATATAAATATTAATAAATTGTGGTAGAACATTTTTGTAAAAATATTTCAAATCTGCTCAATAAATTTCTCCTTAAGCCAGAACCTTCAATCTTGAACCATAGCAACACCTATGTAAACGCACGTGGGTACTAAATTAAAGAAAAATAACATAATGAGCTTCGCGGATAACTACAAATTTGTTCTAAAAAACCTTTTTTTGTGGTTTATTGTTTGCAAAAACTGGATGGATTGACTAAAACAAAACCATCCAAGTAATTAATATGCAAAAATACATGTCATATTTATAATTTGACAGGTATCCCTTTGTAATTTTTATAAAAATTTTTGTAACTCTAATGAAAATTGCAACACAATTTTTTTAAAGACACTTGCAGTACTTACATATTATATCTAAGACCAATTTTTTAGCTCCATATACAATACATGTTTCTTCAAATAATCGCTAACTGGGACTCTAAAACCGATCTCCAAGGTCCATTTAAATTTAAAGAATTAGTTTTAATAGTATATCTTACTAATAGTGTACATTTCTTATGAAAATTCACTACTATAACGTACTTGCTGCGTCCTGAATTTGTATTTTTAGTATAATCTTAAAAAGAGTCTGGACCCAGCAAGTGCTTTATGGTAGAGCTATATTCAATGCTTACATTTTTTTTAACGTCGGCCTATTTCCGCGACTATGGTCAATCAGCGACGTCAGAGAGCAGTTTAACGTCACTATTCTGTAAATTTTGCCAAACGCTTGCCTGTCTGTGAGGGGGGTAAAGACGTGCCCAACATTGCATGGACACGGGACCGACAGATTTACACCCCCTTTGAAAGCCGGAACGTGGAGACATTCAACTTGCGCAAATGCAATGCCACAACTTCGGTTGATGTTAATTTCACAGTATGTACTAAAAAAGTGAAACGGAACCATGGGAATTGACCCAGTACCCTTCGGATCAAAGGCACACGTTCTTACCACTGGACCACCGAGGCTCCGCTTAAAACTTTAATAACTCAAGTAGCAATTACGCTGGAGATATTAATTTTGGTATATCGTAACATTCCCATTAGGGCAATATGTGTACTGAGTTTCAATTACGTAACTTTGTTACTATCGAAGATACATACATGTATTTAAGCAAATTTTGTACTGGTCCAAGCTTTTACTAAAAGAACATGTGCCAAGAATCATCAAAATCAGTTACACACATACGCATGCGCACTCACGCAAGTATTGGTATCTAGCTGGCTCGGAAACATTCGACTAACCAAAAGTGAATTTACTTGATTTGGTAAGAACTACGATATTTTATATATTAACTATCAAACAGTGAGATCCAAAAGGTAACTAGTTACAAAACCGTCAATGCCTAAAAACGGCGTGTCAAAATAAAAGTTAGATTTTGATAGAAAAAAGTTTTAGTCAGTTATTAAATGATTATTTTTAAAATGGTTATTGATCGAAGAAATGTTTGCTCATATGATAGTAACCTTATGTGATCAACGTCGTTCGTATGTTACTAATAAAACTTTCGGAAAGTTGGATTCCGAAATGCTTTAATACTGATCAGAACCGCGCTTATTTGGTACTGTCGAAGGAAGTGTTCCACCGTTTTGAGACACTTCAAACTTTTTCGGTGCCTTGTCAATATGGACAAAAGATGAGTCCATCACTATTATCCAAAGTGTAAAGAGCAATCGAGAAAGTAGTAGTATACTGGTTCCCCACGACTCAGAAAATTCCATGTTTATAAGTTTTCTGGCAAAGTCCTGCTTCCGTTTTCTGCTAAATTTATAACATTTAGAATGTTACGTTGTTAAAAAAATTAAGACAATATCTAAATACAAGCTAAAGATGACACAGAACTGAGACAAGCGTGGTGAAATAGTATTAATTTTTCAATAAGTTTTCGAAAACCCTTGTTCAACGCGACGTCACTTTCGGCTGGAATAGAACACTTTCAGATACATGCCGTATGCTATACACACTGCACGCCTAAAATATGAGATAAACTAAAACTAAATCCTCGAATACGTCGATTTTGTTTGATAGAAATACATTTTTTTGCATAAAAATTGATTTTCCACCATTATTTGTTTTAAAATAATGACGTCATCTATCTTTTATTAAATGTCGACCCCCTAAGTTTTCCTTGATTTTGAGAGATTTTTTAGTCGAATAAACACTACAAAAATGTTGCTAACTTACAGAAGACATTTTCCAAGTAAATAACAATTAAATGTGAGAAATGTATTAAAAAAAATAAACGAAAACTCATTAGTGTGTTCGAACTGCCATCCACCGACTTCTTGATAAAACGCAAATCTGTTTATAAATACAGACTTGGAGACCAATTCTCTGGCTTCACTGTTGGTTTTCGTTTCTGTAAATGAAGGACGTAGCCAGCGCGTAAGCTAACTGTAGCAGGTAGTCCTTCTGAATTCTAGATGTTCTAGATATCCTCCAACGTTTCTGTAACCGATTTTTCCGCTTGACAGCATCCTCAGACGGAAGAAGATTGAATAATACCAAATCATGACAACTACATATTCAATTTTCTTCTGTCTAGGGTCATTTTGCCCAAAAATCGACATATTTTACTCCAGTGAGGGTTCCCGAAAAGATAAATTGCCCTACTGTTTATCTATCAACTATTCCCGCCCACACATTTAAATTCTGCAGGCATTGGGGTCGATTATATCGGCATTAGATGGTTGAAGCACATACTCGACCCCAATGCCTGCAATTTTCACGGTTTCCTGTCATGAAGACAAAATCTGGCCTAATGCAAGAAAAGTGGTTACTGGTGCAAACGTCGACTTGCTTAGCACAAATCCATCATAGCTTAAGAAAACTGTAGTCGCCGGTGGGAGTCATCGTCGATTTTCTGTACGATTAAATTTTGTAGGAATGATTTTTTTTTCCTCTTAACATGTTGCACTGTTGTCTGATCAACTTTATTTTCTGATGCAACCATTCGAGACGTATTGTAAGAATTTTCTTCCATACTCAACAAAATCTTAACTTTATGATATTTACCAACTTTTGCTCGTCCAGTTTCGGAAAATCTTCAACACCACCCTTTTCTCTAAATTAAGGCTTAATGTTACTGACTGTGAATTGTCTAATGAGACTGGATATTGTGTTTCAAACAAATCGCATACTTTCTTCCGAGTTCCAGTCTTATCCCTGCATCCGATGAAAATTAACTTTTAAATATCTTGTAGGGAAAGGATGGCAAAATTTTTATCTTTTTGGTTCCACAATAAAAAAATATCTCTCAAAACCAAGGAAAATCGGGATATTCCATTTAAAAAATTGATGACATGATTACTCTTAAACAAATTATGGTGTAAAATCAAATTTTATGTAAAAATGTGTATGCTCTTCAAATAAAAGTCTCGGCGCAATGGTAGTGAATTTTCATAAGAATGTTTTAAATAGCAAATATGTGTTTTCTAAAAGGAAGCAGGCATCAAATTTCAGTATAACCTCTACAGTAGAAACAATGTACCATATTTCATCAAAATAACTTAATTGCTTGAAAATGTACAAACATTTTTCGAAAATAAACTTGAAATGTTCCCTAAAAACTAGTTTCCTGGCCAACGAACCTTATAGGTTAACAGCAAATTGAGCTACTCAACTTTAAAGCATTTGATAAAAATTCGCTACCATAACGCATTTGCTGCGTCCCGAATTTCTTTTTTTACAAACATGCATTATAATTTCGTGGTCGAAATTCAGTACATTAAGGGTTAGCGCAGAACTGGCACGGACCGGGGAATTCGACTATCCAATTAAAACAAAGTATTATTTAATCTATTTGGACTGAGCATATTTTCATGCCTGACAAACTCATACAAGCCACTTATGAAAGGAAGCTACTCACCAAATTTTATCAAAATCAGCCCATTATTTTTTGAGTTATTCGGTATAATATAAATAAATAAATAAATATATATATATATATATATATATATATATATATATATATATATATATATATATATATATATATATATATTGCTATGAAATGCGATAGGCCAATATATATGTTAGTTCAATAATTATTGTTTAAAACTCATAATGTTTGAAAATCTATTCATCGATAATTTTCTATTACTAAAATTATATAAAAAAGGTATATTTAGATAATTTACCATTTACATGTAAACTGACAAATTAAAATAATAGATACTTTAAAACAGCCAGTATATATGTACTGTGTCAAAAAATAGAGCAAGTAATAGAAGAAATAGTTTTATTATAAGTGAGATAATCCAGGCACCAGGTTGTCAATGAAAAAAGTCAACAAAACAAGAGATTGCAGAGAGGTGTCAGGGGAAAAAGGAGATGTCAAGGAATTTTTAGGAAGATTGAAAATATAAGTGTTTGGTTTTCTTTATGAAGATAGATAGAAGGAATTTTGAGAAGATTGCAAAGATAAAGTGTTTGGTTTTGTTTATAAAGATAGATTGAAGGAATTGGGAACTTTGGTTTTCTTTATGAAGATAGATTGGAGGAAGTTTTAAAGGAAAACATAAGAAAGTTAACCAGTATTCGAGAGTTTGTAAAGTTGAAAGCAAAGTTATCTAGACAGTTTTGAACAAGAAGTGAAATTTGATAGGAACATTTCAAGTTTGTTAGTGAAGCAAGTGTCAACAGCGTTTAGAACAGTTTTGAAACTTAGGTCCGACGTCTATAAAGGTTTTTCTTGGTGCCACAGTTGATACAAAAGGTTTCTAATCACAAGGATTAGGAAGGCTTACAGAAGCAGAAAACAATTAAAAAGGTCAATGGTAAAGCAGATTAAGAAGAGAAATATTGAAATAAAATAAGGGTACCATCATTAAGTAAGTAGTGTTTAATTATTTAAATTTATATCGAGTTAGAAAAAGTGCACTTTGTAGGGTAGATGTGTAAATAATATAGTGTAAAGTAAAGTTGTTTGAGTAAAAAAAAATTGTTAAATTTTATAAGTAATTATAATTGATTTTGAATATTCTATTGTTTTGCTTTCACTTTGATAAATTTAAAAAGTAAGTACCTTGAAGCACCCCTGAGCATTAAGAACTCATAGCTCTGCTAATAGTATAATAAAAAAAATATATATAATAATACCATAATAATTATTAATATCGTAATAATTGGCGCAACCAACGTGAGACGTGAAGAAAGGTACAGAAAGGACTGGGATTTTTCAAAAATTAATAATCAAAGGGCAAAATTTAGTAGCATTTAAAATTTGATTGAATATGAAATATTACAAACAAGGTATTTTGATCGCAAACATATTTCAACAGTTGTACGTTTTTAAGTTGTATAAAATTTCATTTGTGTGTTGTTTTCTGAATATTATATCACCAAATATATAAAATTTATAGGGCAGAAGATCTGTAAATACACTGCGTTTACAGGTAATATACAAGGTAGATCATTTCGCTGTATAAAATATAAATTGCTAGACAAATAAATCTAAAATTATGTCAGACAAGAAAACGACAAGGGGTCTTATCAAAGAAAAATTTACCTTACCAACACAAAAAGAAACTGAAGAAGCTAAGAAGTCGGAAGCTACAGAAACCACGTCGATGACATTGAGGAGTGCTAATGAAATTGTAATACCGGAACAAGAACAGCATTTGACTGTAGGAGATAGTGCCATTAGCACAAAAGAACAACAAAAACCAGAGGCAGAAATGGATCACTCGATTATGATGCAAATACTATCAGCTGTAAAACTAAGTCAAGAAAAAATAGAAGAAAAAATAGAAGCAAACAACAACAAATTGCAAGAAAAATTAGAAGATTTGAAACAGGAAATATATGTAATGGTTGAGAAACAGATAGAAACTGCAGACAGAAAAATCCACATTTTACAAGAAAAAATGAAAATGCTAGATGGAAATATCAAGTTGGTGGAACAAAATGTTTACGAAACACTGGACAATAAATGGAAAGATGTAAAAGAAAATATCCAGGTAATTGAAAATAAGCTTGATTTTCACCAGCAAGAAGACAGAAGAGAGAAAACAGAAATAATAGACAAAATTAATAAGGATATAGGCAGAGTCACGGGAAGTTTGGAAAATATTAATGAAAATTTGCGAGAAACAGACAACAGATTTAATCAGAAGGTAAATACAGTAGAACAAAAATTAGAACAATACAGAAGATCGAAGGGAAATTCAGATGGATCTATTAAATACATAGTCACTCCACAACAAGAGATTGGCATAACTTTCGATGGGGACGTAAAGAGAGTACACCCCAAGGTATTTATCAAGATCATAGAGAATCGGATTAAAAACAACACAAATTTCGAGGATGCGAAAGAAGTATTACGAAAAAATTTAACAGGTACAGCTGCTATTTGGTTTGCTGCACGAGAAATGGTAATAAATGACATGGAGACGTTTAAACAAGAAATTTTAGATCAATTTTGGGGACAGAACCAACAATCAATGTGCAGGGAACGCCTGTATTTCGGAAAGTGCATAAATGACCACAGATCGTGGGAAGAACAAATTCCCTTAATAGAACAGTTTTTAAACAGCACACCAAACACAACAACAGAGCAAACACCAGTGTTTTTATTAAAAGGAGAGAGACCAGAACGTAGATGGGAAATAACAAATAGACAAAAATGGGAAGACATTTTAGAAAGAGTGAGACAGAAAGTAGACAGGAACAGAAGAAAATGTCTGCACCGAGAACAAAATAAAGTGAAGAAAAGGACTAGGTTTGAAAAAGGTGACTTAGTAGTGATACGCAACATACAAGTAGCAAATCGACGAGAAGACAAATGTGCAAAACTTCAACCGTCATTTGAAGGACCTTATCGAATATCAAATGAACAAGGCACAAATAGTTATATATTAGGACACATATTTTCAAATATATACCTCAGTCAAATCAAAACATTGGGGAAAATACATAACAATTGTCTAGCAGAAATAATAAAAACATGCATAAAATTTACCTATAATATATAGAATAGGTGTAAATAGTTAGGTAGATCATTATTTGTAGTTTTCCAGTTTAATTTTACACATTCTATTACATTTACCAAGATTTAATTAGTATTAGGGTTACTAGATTAGTTTTTTGGTAAACAAAGTCAGTATTTTTATTTAATTTTCAATCAGCCACGGCAATGTGAAGAGGCAACAACCTTAAAAGCAAAATATATTAGACACACATATTATTTAAATCAGAACATTTTAGAACTTATCGGATATAAAATTATCTCATAACAGAATTTGGGGATGTTGCTATGAAATGCGATAGGCCAATATATATGTTAGTTCAATAATTATTGTTTAAAACTCATAATGTTTGAAAATCTATTCATCGATAATTTTCTATTACTAAAATTATATAAAAAAGGTATATTCAGATAATTTACCATTTACATGTAAACTGACAAATTAAAATAATAGATACTTTAAAACAGCCAGTATATATGTACTGTGCCAAAAAATAGAGCAAGTAATAGAAGAAATAGTTTTATTATAAGCGAGATAATCCAGGCACCAGGTTGTCAAGGAAAAAAGTCAACAAAACAAGAGATTGGAGAGAGGTGTCAGGGGAAAAAGGAGATGTCAAGGAATTTTTAGGAATATTGAAAATATAAGTGTTTGGTTTTCTTTATGAAGATAGATAGAAGGAATTTTGAGAAGATTGCAAAGATAAAGTGTTTGGTTTTGTTTATAAAGATAGAGTGAAGGAATTGGGAACATTGCAAATATAAGTTTTTGGTTTTTTTATAAAGATATATTGAAGGAATTTGGAACGTTGCAAATATAAGTGTTTGGTTTTCTTTATGAAGATAGATTGGAGGAAGTTTTAAAGGAAAACATAAGAAAGTTAACCAGTATTCGAGAGTTTGTAAAGTTGAAAGCAAAGTTATCTAGACAGTTTTGAACAAGAAGTGAAATTTGATAGGAACATTTCAAGTTTTGTTAGTGAAGCAAGTGTCAACAGCGTTTAGAACAGTTTTGAAACTTAGATCCGACGTCTATAAAGGTTTTTCTTGGTGCCACAGTTGATACAAAAGGTTTCTAATCACAAGGATTAGGAAGGCT
The DNA here is from genome assembly GCA_964006375.1 of Tillus elongatus. Lineage (NCBI taxonomy): Eukaryota > Metazoa > Arthropoda > Insecta > Coleoptera > Cleridae > Tillus > Tillus elongatus. Next base: position 104,206,914 of record OZ023264.1, on the reverse strand, counting down.
TACAGAAGCAGAAAACAATTAAAAAGGTCAATGGTAAAGCAGATTAAGAAGAGAAATATTGAAATAAAATAAGGGTACCATCATTAAGTAAGTAGTGTTTAATTATTTAAATTTATATCGAGTTAGAAAAAGTGCACTTTGTAGGGTAGATGTGTAAATAATATAGTGTAAAGTAAAGTTGTTTGAGTAAAAAAAATTGTTAAATGTTATAAGTAATTATAATTGATTTTGAATATTCTTTTGTTTTGCTTTCACTTTGATAAATTTAAAAAGTAAGTACCTTGAAGCACCCCTGAGCATTAAGAACTCATAGCTCTGCTAATAGTATAATAAAAAAATATATATAATAATACCATAATAATTATTAATATCGTAATAATATATATATATATATATATATATATATATATATATATATATATATATATATATATATATATATATATATATATATATATATATATATATATATATATATATATAAACTCTGAAACCGACCTCGGATTTGGCCTCCAGGGGTCCTAAATCGCGCGCATTTGAAGACATTTTTTCAAAATTCATTTTTTTTTTACGAAAATTCACTAAAATTTAATAATCAAATTTTTTTTCTAAAAAAAAAAACAACACATATTTTGCTTTTACTGAATTTATTCCATACTTCAGGCGCGCACTGTATATATTTATACAGTGTGGAGCAGCCAAATGGAATAAACCCAGATGTCAATTATTGTGCATATTTATAAAAAATACGAAACACGTAAAGTTTAGATTAAAAAATGGGATCCTGCAACGTAAAACTTCACCCCTCCACTCAATCCCCTTCAAGTTACAGTTGCAACCCCCAAATTTTTAAATGGGAAGTGGGGGCTTGTGATTTCTTATCTGAAAGAGCTCTTCATTTTCTATTCAAAGGTGCTATGGTTTTGAAATTTACTGCAGAAAACAGAAAAAAATCATCTGATTGGCGGACTTCGCTGCAACACCCTAAAAATTAAATAACTAATGGCGTTTCATTATTGACAATGAGAAAGCAAGCAAAAACAATTTCAGTGCCTTTTTGGACGGTATCAATTTTAAAGCAGACACAAAAAGTTATTAACATTATTCATAGTTGGCAATGTTGGCTTTGTTTAAAATACTTTATCACCTTGCTACTTGATTGTTATCACATGACTAGTTCAAATTGGATGTATTGCTCAAGTTGACCTAAAGCCACAACTTTGAATATTGACCATTCTTGATTATTCGAGTATTACTATGTGAAAACTGGAACCTGTGATGAGCACTAATAAGTACACTTGGAGAACACCCAAATCACCACAACACATATTTCAGAGACCTTATGATCGTTTCGTTGACAAAGTCAACATCTTCAGAGGAAGAAAATTCTGATTTTTTTTCCAAGTGTACCTATTCGAGTATTAAAAGAAAAGAAAATGAATGCCTATAAATTGATACAAAGTCAGGAGCTCATGTAAGGCGACTTTGATCGTCTTTTTATGAACAAATGGTGAAAATGTTAGATAAGAATGTTATCCAACTAGAACATATTTTGTGTTCTAATGTGTGAAGTTTTGCACTTTACGGCCGTGCTAATTCTCAAAACTGTCGCTACACAATACCCTGAAATGATTAATGTTTAGGCAGAAATAGTTGACAACCATGCCATTGGTCGTTTTTTTTTTTATTGACGGCAATTTGAATGAAGATAAATATTTAGTACTGTTCCAAAATACAGTGTGGCCAACTTTGTGGAACTTATATCTTGATCGAGCAAACTTGCAAGCTCTATCAAATCTAATATGGGTCCAGCAGGATAGAGCACCAGGATATCACCAAATCAATGTCTGGCAGTACCTCGACTTATGTCTAAATCGGTGGATAGGGAGAGTAGCATAGCCGGCACGATCATCCGATCGCACGCTATGAGACTTCTTCTTATGAGGATATGTGAAGGTCTGGTATACAAAACTAAACCATGCGATTTAACTGACTTAAGAAGAAAAATAACGATATTGCGATCGGTGACGCCTCAGATATTGATTAACGTTAGAAGATGTTTTTGTTTGCGATTAGGATGCTGCCAAGACGTTTAAGACATGCATTTTGAACATCTTGCACGCTAAGATTTATGTTTTTTTTATTTTTTCGTATTATCAGGAATGAAACGGGATTAGTGTGTTGTAGCGTAGTCTGTCAATCAGATGAATTTCTTGTTTGTTACAGTTAATTTTTGCAAATTTTAAAGCCATAGCATTTTTGAATAGAGAATTAAGAGAGCTCTCAAATGATGTATCACAGGCCTCTACTTCCTATTTAAAAATTTGGGTATTGCAACTGACTCTTGAAGAGGGTTGAGCGTGGGGGTGAAGTTATCACGTTACAGGATGTCATTTTCCAATCTAAAATTGCCGTTCTTGGGTTTTTATTTTATTTATAAATATGCACAATAATTGAGATCCTCAGATTATTCCATTTGGCTGTTACACACTGTATAATATATTTTATATCTGATCTTGGCGAATATGGGCAGGTATGTTAACAAGACTCAGCTTGATAAATAAAACGGCTCTATCTGTAGCGGATGCATTAATTTAATTATATTTTATCTAATATTTGTTATGGTTATCAAATCTAATTAGTAGATCTTGCAAGTTTACTGTTAGGTAGTTTACGTACAAAATGATGTTTCTTAGAATCGTCTCTGTGTGAAACGGTCGAGAAAGCTAGTTTTTTTGCATAAAAGACGCTATATAAAACACGAGGTGACAATGACTAAGCCATTGAAAGAGGCCAATCAAATAGTAATTATTTCTTCCACATTTGTAAAGTGTGTTTGTAGTTACATAGTTTCAACAAGAGTACAAGAGAATTATCTTCAGTTTCGTGTGTAATGATTCTAGGTAAAGTCTAGAGCATTCTGTGACTTTCTAAAGCTATTGGTGGAAAGATATTAAAGTAAAAATCATAAGTTCAAAGTGCTTACGTAAATAAACGAAAAAGTTAGAGTTAAACTAGAAAACCGTTCCACAAAATTAATGAGAGAACAGTTTATCAGAAATGTGTCATGTGCACGCCTAATCAGAAGTTTTTTTCTGTATCACATTGTATAACAGCTACATATATTTATATTAACATACTCTTATATAGGGTGCTTCAAGAAACATGTAGCACTGGTGAAAATATGTTTACTGCATTCAACGTTGACAAATGCTGAACACTTATTATTTAACGTGTATGAACAGTGTTAACAGAATTAAATCAAGTTTATTTTAACGCACCTTTTCTTTTGCAATTGTGTTATAACAGATTTTACTTCCACATCGTTACAACGTGTGGAAGTATCGCATCGGCGACAAAAATTTCTAAATTTTTATTCATTTTAATCGTCGTAAAAAGTATCAAAACATATAGAAAATGAATGAATAATTTTTTCGTCCATCGGACTGTCGGTCTGTCTGTCTGTCGGTCTGTTGGTCAGTCGATATGTCGGTCTGTATGTCTGTCTGTTTGTAGCCACGGAAACTTTAGAACGAATTGAAACATCGTCTTCAAATTTGGCATACAGTTACCAGTCAACAGACGAACGATTCGAATTGTTTTTGGGTAAAATTGCTTTTGCAGGTAGGGGATGAATGGGGGGTGATTTGGTGAATTGACAAAAAAGAATGAAAAACAAAACTGAAACATCAAGTGAAGAAGAAGTAGGAAAATTCCACCCTTGAAAATAAATATAAACAAAAGTCGCCAAAATATGAACAATGAAGCAGAAAGACAAGAAATGGAACTGCAGCTGCATATCCCTAAGAATAAGACTCTAATACATTATAGATATACACAGTAAGGTAACGATTAATCTAAAAACAGTTTATTTATAAGTACAAAATTGCTCTACAAAATGCGTACACGGAGGCAGTTTAAGGTATAAAAACATTTATGTTTATGTAAAAACAACAAGCAAAATACGTTTACAACAGTTTTTCATAATGTGAATAGATAGTCAAGAACAGAAAACTGATTATATCTAATAAAATATTGTAAAATATTATAACCCATATTAGACCCTAATTCGCGCTCATTTGAAGAAATTTTCCGAAAGTGTTACCATCGATACCTCTCTGATTCACTAAAAGAATACAAAAATTCATTGTCTTTCAGAGATGCCATAGATATACTTAATTTCCCTTATAATCCTCTATAAGTACATAAATTGCTCTGCAAAATACGTACAAGGAAGCACCTTAAGGTATAAAAAACATTTATGTTTATGTAAAAACAACAAGCAAAATATATTTACGACAAAGTCTTTCACAATTTGAATCGATAGTCAAGATCATAAAACTGATTATATCTAATTAAATATTATAATCCGTATTAGATCATTAATTTATTCACATCTTTTTTTTAACGTCAGCATATTTCCGCGACTATGGCCAATCACCGACGCCAAGAAGCAGTTTCACCTCACTCTCCTGCAAATTTTGCCGACCCCTGCCTTTCTGTAAGAAGTGTAGGGATCTTTAACGTGCCCAACATCGCATGGACAGGGGACCGACGGCTTCACGCCCCATCCGAAGGGCGGAACGTGCGGACATTCAACTTGCTCAAACACAATGCTAGAACCTCGGGTGATGTTAATTTATAACAGTTTGTACTGAAAAAGTGAAAGGGGTACCCTGGGAATCAAACCCAGTACCCTTCGGTTCAGAGGTACACGTTCTTACCCCTGGACCACCTAGGTTCCTAATTATATCTCAATGTTTATAAAATGTCGCCATCAATAAAATAATTGGTATGACAGATTTAAGCAAGAAATACGAGAGTAATACTCTTGCGTATTCTTATGACATTTACCTACACTTAAACGTTTTGGCTAAGAGTTTATAATGCTTCTTGATTTCTGCACGAAATGCACTACCAAATGCACTTTTGTTTCGCAAGAATATTGCACGCGGTTCATCAGTACAGGTGTTAAGTTTTTCATAGCACATATGTTTTTTGTTTTGTTAATGTAACGTCCTACCTTTCCTTACGAAATAAATAATTTCTGCTACCATAAAAAAGTCTCAACGCACCAAAAGCATTATAATTGAATTGTCATGAATTTTCTTTAAATATTTAAGTCCTATAAAAGTTAAACAGGCTGAACGAAGCAAGTCTATTTTCAATCAATCAGTCATTTTTATGGTACGTAATGTTCATAAAAATGTTCTTAATTATGTTAATGTTAATAAGCCGGTATTTCTTCAGCTGAAAAACATTAATTTCATAGATAGTATAATATTAGAACCTATGTACCGAGTCTTCTCAAAATAAGTTTCTTATTTCCAGAGAAACAACCATTTTTGGATTAATTAAACTTTTCCGGAAGAGCTGGCTTGATTTATCTAGCCAACGAACTTATACAAGTAATTGAGAGAAGATAAAGATATTTTTCGAAAGAAAATTAACAAATTTTCCAGAAAAAACTGGTCCCATCAAACTGAGCAACGAACATATCTAAGCTATTTACGAAACGCAGGTACTTGGCAAGTTTTACCAAAATTGGCCCATCATTTCAAAATTTTGTTAAATGTCGGTGTATATCAGTGAGCGACAAAATTATGGAATAAATTCACCAAAATTTGAGCGATTTGTCTTTTGACGAAATGCTCGGACACTACAACTCTATTTTTCAAAAATACACATTTTTGCATAAAATTCACCTTTCTCCCACTCCTGATTTTCAAGTATGACGTCTTCGAAGTTTTTTCAAATGACAACCCCTTTTTTATTTTGATAGGTCATTGAATTGTCTACACGGTACCACCATAATTTTGAAGCCTCACATTGTTAAATTTTAGAATAAAAGTAATTTAAAGCGTGGAAAACGTAAACTCTATTCATAACAACAATCCAGGGATAAAGGTTATTTTTTATTTAACAAATTAAAGTATTGTTTCCTTTAAATATAATGTTCGAAATGCAATCCACTGACTTCTTGACAATAAGCAAATTTGTTGACAAATTCTTCTTGTACACTGCAAATGACGTCAGGGCTAATTCGACTCATTTCATATCTAATTCGATTTTTTCAATATTCTAGGTTATTTGGTTTGTTAACATAGATTTTTGATTTTAAATGCCCCCATAAAAATCCAGGGGCGTAAGGTCTGGGGACCTGGGGTGCCACTCTATTGGTCCACGCCTATCGATCCTACTTGCTAGGATCAATTAAACTTGCGAACAGGAGGTGCACCGTCTTGCTGAAACCAAATATCACCATTTGGTTTATCAGGATCATCTTCATTTGGGAAACTTGCAGCAAGAGCAGAAATAAGCTTGTTCCTTAAAAAATTATGACCTCGCTGCCCAGTGAGAGTTTCGTCGAAGAAGAAACCTATGATTCTATCCTGGCCACACGCTAACTTTACGAGGGTGTTTTGTATTCTGTAATCCATTGAGGATTCTCTCTACTCCAATACCTGTAATTTTGTTTTCTTGCGGTTCCATTTAGCCAAAATAATGCTTCGTCCGAAAAAAGCATTTGGTGAATAAAGTTTGGACTACGGTTGCATAAATCTTGCATTTTTTTGAATAAATGCAGCCGTCGGTCAGGGTCATCTTCATTAATATGTGCAGCAGCTGTATTGTCTGAAAATGGTAATTTTCTAATTTTAATGGACGTAATACTGATCTCTGAGGAATTTCATAGTCTGCAATTGATCGAGATTCAACATGAGGATTCTCACCCACACTTAATAAAATATCAAGTTTTACATCTTCATCAGTTTTCTTAGGACGCCTTACTCACAGTAAATTGACTGTTAGGTTTATCCGTATATTTCATATTAAAAAAATTGCACACTTCTTGCTGCGTTCTGGTTTTATCACCGCAGTCAACATGAATTAAAATTTATAAACGCTGGGTTTCATTTTAATGTGCCATATTTAATTAACTTTCAACAGTGATTTATGTTATTAAGAATAACGTTCATTTGACAATAACGTACACTTGATTCTTCTGTATTGTTGATTGGTACGTACTTGTGGATACAAGTTTGAACATTTTATTTACAGGAAATAATCTTATCTTATTCGTTATCTGTTGATTGTTGTTTTGAGTAGAGTTTAGTCATGTTTCCACTCTTTAAATGATTTTCATTCGAAAATGTAACAACGTGAGGTACCGAAATTTTGATGGTAGCGCGTAGAAAATTTAATAGTCTATCAAATTTTGAAAAAAAAGTGCGTTCTCGTAAAAAAAATGTCGACGACGACATATTTGAAAAGCGGGAGTGAGAGAAATGTAAATATAATGCAAAAATGTGTATTTTTGGAAACTGGAGTTGACGTGTCAGTTGACGAATTTATTTCATATTTTTGCCGCTCACTGTATATATATATATATATATATATATATATATATATATATATATATATATATATATATATATATATATATATATTTACATGGTGTCTGAAAAATCTTACTATGGACTAATATCTCCAATTGGGTAGCTTCAAAATAATTTTTTTTGGCGTAGTTTTATTAGCAAAACATTTTTAAACTCACATTGTTTTTTAGCAGCCTTTGAGGGGCGTTTGGTAGTGGATGGAACGCAAATATTGTACATGCACCCAGCCCCGGATCTTGTTTTTTTTTGTGGCGGGGCAAAAACTTAAAACTGCCGCTCTCGTCCATCGCTCATTCTACTTTAAGTTTTTTTACCAAGTTCTGGTTTTTTTAACAAACACGTGCATATTTAAGTAGGATCGGATTTGAGATAAATCGTAAATATCGTTTTATACAAAGAAATCTTTTTTTTTTGGAATTTTTTGTTTCAATGGAAAAATACATACCAAAACAAAAGTTATATATTCAAAAACTCAATCACTAATGCTATTAAAATATTATGAGGTCAGTAACTAACATTTTAATTTTACTCTGAGAGCCTTTTTGTTCTACATCTGTGTATATGGCCCCGTTATAATTAGTTTGATGTGCGACTTGATTTTCTTTCAATGGACGTTCCTGGCTCGTTGATGATCGCAGATAATTTTTAATAAGTTTAAGTTTGCCAAAACTTCGCCAAAAGCTTGCGGATGTGGGCGGCAGCGTAAAGTACATCCGCAGTGCAACACAAATATTGAAATAGACGTTTGCAAATCATTGGTGTAGGTCTGTTGAAAGAGATAGGAAACTAGTTATTTATGTCGCCGAATACAAGTTGTGTTGTTCTTTAAAACAGTGAGTTCCTGGCAGATTTGAAAATTATTTAAGTTTCGCCGATGTTTTCGTACTAGATCTACTCGATTCTTATGCAGTTGCTCAGTCGACATATTCAATATTTCACGACCATTGAGAAATGCAAGATTTAAATTTAATGTGGTAGCGCTGTCAATCTTCATTATATTTTCTGGTAAGGTTTCGTCAAATACAATCCTTATTGCTGTAAAAATTCTTTAAACAGGTTGCAGTCTTGTGACTCGTTCTCGCACAATTTCTAAAAATGTTATTTGTGCTTCAGAATTTGTTTATTTGTGAGAATAAGATCAACTCCAGTTTTTTCGTCTACTGTTTTAGCCTCTTCTATTTAACATTCCATAGAATTTTCTCCCAATTTTGGCAAAATTTTGATTAGAGTTTCGATTGAAACAGCAGGATGCGGAGAGCTTTATGTATCTCTTTTGAATTACAATATTTACTTGATTGATTTCTTGACGTATGATATCTCAAATTGCTAAGTTGATAATAAATTCAAAATTACATACAGACTTGTAGACTACTTCTCTGGCTTCACTGTTGGGATTCGTTTCTGTAATTAAAGGGCGTAGCCAGCGCGTAAGCTAACTGGAGCAAGAGGCCCTTATGATCTAGGATGTTCTTCAACGTTTCTGTGACTATTTCCGCTGCTTGACAGCATCATCAGACAGATAAAAATTGAATTAATACGAAATAATGACAACTACAAATAAAGATCAACAATGTTATGATGTTTTGATCAAAAAATGCATCAAAACTGAAAATAGAATGAAACACAGATGACGGATGAGGCTTTCAAAATGTCTACGTTATGTATGTTATTATTTAACATAAAAATAGAACTAGTCTATAACAGTAATAACTATAATAACAGTTACAACAATACAATAACTAAACAATAACAGTAATAAAGTAGACTCTATAGAATGAAAGTATCGATATACATCAACTCATTATCTTATTATAACTTTTTGAAAACATAGTTTATTGTCTTTGACTTTATTTTCTTTGAATTATTAAATTAGGAAGAAGAATATCCAAGAAAGGGGAATTCATTAAATCAGTACCCTATCCAGGCATACTACCCAGAAAACTAGGACATGCATATTCAGAAACGGACAAATGGAGACTTATACATATACATGACCTTACACAGTTACCAACTGACTATGACACGATTAAAACATATTTCCAAAACACTATAAAACTCATGAACGACGACTACAGACTAGAATATCAAAATTTCATATTGACAATAAATTTTACTATCTCTAACATAGACGATATATTTTATAGGATATTTCCCAATATTAATATTATGTATAATTATAATAATAAGAATAATAACATTAATGGTAGGGAAGGAGATGTATCGTAAACGGATTAGGATGTAATCAATTTAGATACAGAAGACATAGAAATAATTTATCGTGCACTCGATATCCTAAGTAAAGATCAAAACGAAATGCACCAATTGTTAAGCGCTCAAACGTCACTAACGATATAGGATATATCAGAATTTAATAAGACCATAGAAGAACTCGATCATAATCAGGAAGTAATAGTAAACAGAATAACTGATTTAGAATATACAATTGACAACTTAAAAAGCGAACACTTAACAAATTTTCATAGAGTACAACATTTAGAACTTTTAACACAAATAAGCTACCTATTAAGTAACATTCAGGAAATAATATTAACTAAATTAAATACTTATGATAGATCAATACTAAAGCCAAAATTCATAGTAAATGAATTAAACAATATCTAAGACCATATCACTAAATTACGCCTTGTTACCAGAGATGATAGTACACTTTACAAGAAAATATTTGAAATTAAAACAATCTAAATTAATTACAAAATTATATTTCACATACACGTACCTTTAATTGACAAACCAGATTCTATATATTACCAACTATATACATGACCTGTTCCTAAAATTCCTGACGTATTCAAAATGATTATACCCGGAACCAAGTACCGTATCCTAAGTAGCAAACAATATGCATATAAAATAACCAATGCAGAAATTTAAAAGACCGGCTATACTTTTATGAAGATTACAACCCAACAGAACTCAACGAAAACAAACCTTGTGAAATGAAACTGATCAAATTTCAAAAACCAATCAATAATTGTAACCAAGAAAATGACAAAATTAATTTTAAAAAATCATTTCAAGATATGTGAGTACCCAGTATATATTGTAGCACCTGAAGAAACCAAACTTAGAATAAGCTGCGAGGAGCAAGAAGAAACCAAAATAAAAACTCGCACAAAACTAGTAACTTTGAAACCAAAATATCAATAAGAAATACAATTCAATACAGATGACGTTAGAAACACAACAACTATTTAACCTTCCCGAACTGGATATAAGAACTCAACAAGAACCTGTATTTCCAAATAAACTACCAGAACTCAAATTAGAAAATGTGCCATTACACGAACTTAACAGCATTAAGCAACCACTTCAATCAATAAAAGGTAGAAATCCAGGAGAAATAAATCATTCAATTTACCACACCAGCATTTGGACAATCTCGCTATATAGAATACTAATAGCAGTCATAGCTGCAGCAATGATCCAAATTATAAGAAGAAAAGTGAAGAAAAACCAAGGCAGGAACTACAGAAAGCACTCAAACCAGCTTGCCCATGAAAATCCGGAACGAATCGTTAACTTCGTTCCACTATAGGATGGAGGAGATACCAACATCGGGAACAATAGCCTATTATAAAACAAAGTGCAAGACAATACACAGTGAAACTGCAAGGTAGCATTCTCATGGATTTATCACGGAGCTGATCCAACAATCCAATCAATAAACAATGGAATATCTGATGCAGAGATAGACACCTGCATCCAAGAACAATTGAATCCTCATCCATAATATTATAAACGACATAGCACGAAGACTGGCCGTTCACTTCTCGTCGCAGTTTAGTCTGAGTCATTTCGTTGCTACGCTATTTTATAACACATTTATGTTGATATCGGTATTTTATTATTTATATTTCATATGTATAACTTAGTGTATTTTTGTAATAGTTAAATAAAATTGTTTCAAAAAGTCAATCGTGGTAACCCGAAAGTTAACTCGCGACAGTTAGATGATTACGAAAGTATATTGTATATCGTTAGAAATTTGAACAAAACTGTTTCTATGAACAGAGCAGGTCCGACCCTGTGTAGCTCATTATTTGAATTGATATCCTAATAACTAGTGCCTCTTACAAGTAATATTTAATAACAAGTGGTTTTACAAAAGCAAGTAATGGAATCTTAATTACAGGGATTTTCATCTAAACAGTGGGGGTTTGTCTGTATACCTTCGTAGAGGACGCTGTTCGTAATTCCTTGTCAAGGAACATATAAATAGTAGTTCTAGCTTTTTTTCATCCTTCTGATAATGATAACTTTTTTCGCCAAAGGATCGTCATTTTATGCATCCGCCTGTTGGATCTAATTTGTTAGCGAAACGATCATCACGTCTGAAAACTCTATTGTGGTGAATTGCGTTCTCCAAATTGTACTTATCAGTGCACATCACAGGTTCCAATCTTCACCCAATCAGTTTATCTTAATTGTATGCCCATGGAGCCAACTTAAAACTTAAGGATTAACATAACTTTCGGAAACTTCTTATACTTATACATTAGAAACGCCTTGGCGGTTCGATGGTAAGAACGTGGGCCTCTAAACCGAAAGGTACTGGATTCGATTCCCAGGGTCCTCCTTTCACTTTTTCAGTACATGCTGTACAATTAACATCAACCGAGGTTGGGGCATTGTATTTATACAAGTTGAATGTCTGCACGTCCAGCCCTTCGGAGGGGGCGTAAAGCCGTCGGTCCCGTGTCCATGCTATGCTGGGCACGTTAAAGATCCCTATCATCCTTACAGAAAGGCAGGGGTTCGGCAAAATTTCCAGGATAGTGAGGTGAAACTGCTCCCTGGTGTCGGTGATTGACCATAGTCGTGAAAATAGAGTGACCTTAAAGAAAGAAAAACCCTCACGCTCACAGAGTTACATTAGGTTATTCCATTTTACTAACTCAAATAATTATAGAAAAATAATTATGTTCCCATTTTTTTAAAATACACATACTTTCCTTTCTAAACCTATATAAAACTGTTTTATTTTTCCTTAAATATTTTTATAAAGTGTGGGTGTGTAATAATAATAATAATTGACAATTTTTTTTGTAAGAAAAAAGTTTATATACATACAAAAGATTAGTAAATCATGCAGTGCATCCTAGGCTCAATGCGCCCGGCATTGTGCCACAACATGTTACGCTCGACGGAGTGTTAATCAAATTTGCTATCAAAACGCACTAGCTACATCAGGACTTTATTAAATTCAAAAAAGTCTGGACGCAGCAAGTGCATGGTGGTAGCGAATTTTCGTAAAAATATGTTTAATGTCAAATATGTATTGTTTTTAAAAGGTTGGTTGGCAGTGTAACCTATCTAGTAGTAACAATGTAACACGTTTCATTGAAATAGCTTTGTTGGTTCAAAAAGTACTAACATTTTCCGAAAACAAAACTAAAAAAGTTATATATTATATTTTTCACAAAGGTTCGACCACTTTTATTTACAATAACTTACTAAACATTTACTATTAATTACCAACATTTCACAAAAATGGTACAAAAAATGATTTCTACGGAAACACTAAAAACATTTCAAATTCAGCTACTATTTGAATGCCTGTATACGGCAGCTCGAATTTTTCGGCGAGTGCAAACATACAACAACATAAGGGTTGTTCTATTTAAAAGAGAAAGTGTGTATCACCAACGACTTATGGGCCAGCCTGTGATTATCAAAATATTTTTATAAGATGCAGCTTAAAACACCCTGTAATTAACGTATACAATGTTTACCCGTAACTTGTATATAATCAAATAAGCTTTTAAATATTGAGTTTTACCGTAGAAATGCGTCACTCTGTATATGTGCAAACAGACAAAAACTGAAACTTACCCCGTATGTGGGTGTTAGAGGTTATAGTTCGCGCTCATTTGAAGAAAGCTTTTCCAAATTCATAAGTCTACGAAAATGTGCTAAAATATAGACTATTATACCATAAACTCTATAGCTGAAACTACTGCCAAAGCATCAGAAAGAGAGTCTATTTGAAATGGATTTTCCGATAACATTTTAGTAAAATGAAGGACAGTGATGGTTGAAGCTGAAATTTAAGGATTTGTAAAACACATTTATTACGAAAGTTTTCCTACACAATCCGTATTTTTTTCAGATTATTTGTATGAAAATTGCAAATTTTGACGTTTTAAATCGCGACTTTGACGTTTTAAGACGAAAAATTATAAAATTTTCAAAACATTTTTTCTGCTACTTCTTGACTTTTTGCGTCAAGAAAACTTAACCGTTGTATGTAATATTCAATTAGTTTTGTTAACCACATAAAACATTTTGTTCTTTGCTTTCCTTTGATCACCAATGGCACCCACAATTTTTTTCTTTAAATGCCTATAACTTTTTCTCTTTCAACGTAGAGATCAGAGTTTTGGCACGTAAGTTTGATAGTAGAAACGCACATACCAAAGTTGACTGTCATATCTTTGTTATTTTCGGAGATACCAAATTTTCCGAAAGAGGACCCAAAATTTTCCCGGAAAAACTATTTTTCCTGACTAACGAACTTACCCAAGCAACTTACAAAATAAAGGTACCTACTATATTTCATCAAAATCGGCCCATTATTTTTTGAGTTATCGGTGATATACACACACACACACACACACACACACACACACACGCGCGCGCGCGCGCATATATATATATATATATATATATATATATATATATATATATATATATATATATATATATATATATATATATATATATATATATATATATAACTAAAATCAAAACGAGTAGGTTATATGATATATCATATTATTTTACATAACAATAAATAACATCGTTATCTTAATTATTCAGAAGTGATTAATTCGCTTACATGTTATTATGCTTAATCGTATTCAGTATCTTCTCGTATTCATAACCTTGTGAGGTAATCGTCTTCTAAAGCACCTGATACTGGAGACCTAGTTCTGCTGACCTTGGAAGTCATCTATCTCACGACCTTCCCACCGCTACAGGTTATTGAACACTCTTCTTGCTTCCTCAAATAAAAACCATGCACACACTATATTATAAAGCGCTTTTAAGTTAAATACACAATATCATGTTATTTGTTGTTTGTTGTGGAGCGTTTTATAATTAGATACCTATTGTCGTCCTTTCTACATAAGCGATTATGTTTAAAGAATATTTGATGAGTTATAGCAAGCGAGCTTTCTTTTCGTTATAGTAGTCATGTTGGTTGATATCATGAACATTGGATACATTTCTATCCTTAGAAACTTATTGGTCAACATTAATAAAAGTCTGTACGCAGCAAGTGCGTTATGGTAGTGAATTTTCAAACAAATGATATGGCACCAAGCATTTTTTTGAGTAAATGCTTATAACTTTTTTCTCATAACATAAATATTTAAATTTTGAAATATAGTTTAGTTTTTATAACGTAAACGTACGTACCAAATTTGGTGGCCATAGCTTTGTATTACGATTTTTCTGACTAACGAACTTATCCAACCCACCTACAAAAGGAAGGTACCTGCCAAATTTCATCAAAATCGACGGATTATTTTTGGAGTTATGGGTGTGACACACACGCACACGCATTTATATATATATATATATATATATATATATATATATATATATATATATATATATATATATAAATACAGTGTGTGCAAGATAAGGAGGGGGGGAACTCCAAAATGGTAGCTTTAACTACAGATTTGGTATATAATTTGAATTGTATGTATTCTTTCAGCAAATTTTTATGTAATAAAGATTTAGTCAACTTTCGCCGAAACTTTTCTGTTTCTGTAGAAATAAAATTGTGTTGATAAAATATGGCATATTGTTTCTACTATATAGATTATACTGGTAACCAAATTTGATGCATGTTTTCATTAAAAAAAACAACACATACCTGCTATTAAAAATTCACTACCATAACGCACTGCCTGCGTCAAGACTTTAGTTTTCTTGTGGGAATCTGTACAGTACTTCGTCTACCTGCCTCATTTGCCTTAGGTGCTTATTTTGTTAATTGACCGATCAACATTTATGCTTCTTCCTAGTGGGTCCTTTGTGAATTTAGGCGAGGTTCTTTTATGAACTTCTTGATCTATGTCTATCCTTGGGAGTTGTTCCACTATTCCAGTGTTCACTCTTGAGTCCATACGTTGATGGATCTCCTTGACCAGTTGGACTTTTATTAAGTTTATTAAGGGTCAAAGTCAATGTAATCAACGAGTCTAGATCAGAAGTTCGAAACGCGAAGTTGCCAACGTTTATGCGCAGACGGCTTACTTCCTTGAGGACGAACTAAAGAGTTTATTTTTATTTTCCTTTGCTCTTTGTTAAGTCATCATTTGTTTCATGAAGATTTTTATGGAACGTCACGTGGATTAACCGTAACATTTATTAACGAACGTAATTATCCAGTAGTAGTTCTGATGTAACACTCAGTTTTCTCGCTTCTACCTTTATCGAAAAATTAAGTTATTCTAGTAAAATTACAGAAACATATTGCCTTTATAAAGACTATGGTACGAGGTAAGCGCCAAAATGGCCGAGACTGACACAGATGCAGAGTATCGTAGCGTGTCAAAATTTAGTAAGACATTCGTTGAAGTTTTACTAGCCTTGGAGAAAAGAAAAATGGATTTTATGTCAATTAGTTTTCTTATCGCTGACACCTGTTCATCACGATCTCAGACATCGCGAAACTTGAATGTAAAGCTCTTAATAAATTCCTTACTCGAGAAGTTATTTCACCTGAAAGCATCAAAGATCGGCTGGATGGGGTGTACAGGGACAAGTCTCCGTCTTATTCTGTAGTAAAATATTGGTCGACACGATTTCGAATGGGGCAGGAATACTTGTAAGTTGACGCAAGAACAAGAAGGGCGGTGGAAGTGGTGACGGACAACAATATTGCCCATGTTGAGCATCTCGTATCGAGCGACCGACGCTTGAAAGTGAAAGCATTATCAAAAATCTTGGGGCTTTTGGACACAAGCGTTCACCGAATCCTCCACGAACATTCAGGCATGAATAAAGTTAGTGCAACGTGGGTCCCCAAACATCTTTCAGCAATGCAGCGCCAGCGTCGTGTTGAATGTGTCCCTATCCTTTTTGAACCTCTGTGGAGAAAACCCTGTGGACGTGTTGAGGACAATTGTCACAGGGGATAAAACTATGATTCTATACTATAATCCTTTGCGCAAAAGGGAGTCCATAAACGAAAGAAAATTTAAGGTCTGTCAGTCGACAAAGAAAATGATGGCTATTATTTTTCGCGATAGTGAGGGTATTCTCCTCATAGACTTTAAAGAACGCAACACCACAGTCAGCGGGGCATATTATGTAACCCTCCTGGATAAATTACGACAAAGTATTTGGAAAAAAGACGTTGTAAACTATCCAGAGGCGTGCGTTTGCTTCATGGCAGTGCACTCGTGCACACTGCTGGAATTGCACAGCCACAATTAGTGCCTAAGGTTTCTAGCAAATTGATCACGATCCGTATAGGCGGATATGGTACCCAGTGACTATTATCTATCTGGAAATTTTAAAAAGGACCTTGGCAGGCGCTATTTCAGTGACGACGAAGAAGAAAAAGCTGCAGTTGGGTACATTTTGATGACAAATTAAGAATGTAATAAGTGCATTGACGTTAGAGAGGACTATATTGAACAATATAATTTAATTGTGAGTATACTTTTTTCCCTTCATAGTCGGGACGCGAAATTTTGGCGCTTGCCACGTACATACCAAATTTAAGTTTTTTAAAGAAAATTCAGTTATATGCATTTTTCTTTCAGGTGACCAAGTGAGCACAGGATTAATAGTTTTTTTATGATAAATACAATTTCCAGTAGTATGAAAAGGAAAATCTGAAAAAAACATTTAGGTCAAAAATATGCTGACTTTTTTCACGAAAAGTGTTTGTTAAAATGTTATGTAATTGAATTTTATGTATCTATAGTTGGAATTTATTCGGCCAACGAATAACCAAAAACTTATAGTGCTGCTTGTTTAGTTCATAAATGGACTCTTTTCCAAAGGAATTCATCCGGTTCGTACACATATTATGTTTTGGTTGTAGTTAAACTCTTTATAAACGTTTCTAAGAGCGCTTGTTTGGTATTATATTAAACTATATGATTTATGTAAAAATTATTAGACATTTTTAGCAGCAAAATTAGTGTTTTGTTTCATAGATATTATTTGGAACGAAAATAAACAGTAATGAATGTCATACGCATTCAAGGTTTCCACAAAATGGGTTATAATAACGCTAGGTTTTCTCTACCAATGTTAGATGGCGTTATATAGCAGAAATTTTTACAGTTTGCGTGACTTGGTTTGTTCAAAGTATATTGCATTTTTTTTCTCCCTTCATTGTTATACGGAATAAAACTAGTTAAAACCCATTCGCAAAACAACTGCTGATTTCAATATCAACCACTCTCTGGAACAGATCATTATGCGAAACAGTTTTGACCACCCACAATGTGTGTTGGCCAGCAAAGAATTGTCCAGAGCTGGTCGTTCTTTAAATATTTTGACCGTATATACAATACAATAAAACAAATAGTTCGTAATTCATTATGAAAATTCAATTGTGGTGTTCATTTTGCGTAGGCATCTGCTTATAATTGTGTAACCATATATGCAAACCATTTACAAACAAATATTATATAATATGCCACACAAATACTTTAGTACTTCCACAAATTGTCTATCTTGGCAATACGTATTATGAAGACATGGCAGTTAACAGTTACTCAGTATTAACGGTATGTTCAAATTCTTGCCTGAAAATTTACATAACGCATAGGAGGATCGGAACATTTCTTGGTAATCAAATGAAGCATCAATCGCAAAGAAATGGGGACTTCTACTTTAAAAGAATATAAGGATATCTTAAACAAAAACTTTAATTAGTTATTCTACAAGTTAATTATATACACTAGAATATTATCCTCGGTTTAGAGCTCTGCATGAACAGTATATTATATAAACAATTGCTAATGCTATGCATTAATCACTTTAAATAGATGTTTCTGTAAGGAAGAGACTGCTACGCTAAATCGTAGTTATGGTTGTAAAGTTCTACGCCCAAAAAATTAATTATGATTTTAAAATTAAGGTATGTGAGCCAAATAACGCCATACTTGACTCAATTAAAATTATTATCTAAACACTAAATCCAAATTATGCAAAATCTGGTTCAGGTCTATATGAGAGAAAACTACGTAGACAAAATTATTAAATATTTCATTATGTAAAAACTGGAACCTGTGATGAGCACTAATAAGTACACTGAGAAAACCCAAATCACCACAACACTTATTTCAGAGACCTTACGATCGTTTCGTTGACAAAGTCAACATCTTCAAAGGAAGATAAATTCTAACTTAGGTTAGGTTAGGTTAGGTTAGTTTGTGAGTGGTCCATATCGGTCCCTCCACCGCGACCATAAGGTCTATTGTGGCTCACGCCTAATGTCTATATTTCGCCCAACAAATCCAGCCTCCTACAGAGGTCGATAACCTTTGCGGGCGAAAGTTGATCCAGATCCTCTGGAGCAAGCTTTACCTTGCCAAAGAGCAGGTATCTAGTCCTGTACGCTGCCGGACAGGAACACAGCACGTGCTCTGCTGTTTCGTCATTCTCCATACACAGCCGGCACTCGGTCTCCTGACCGATCCCAATACGGTGCATGTGATGCCGCAAGCGACAGTGTCCTGTATACAGGCCGACTAGAGTACTCAGTTGTTGTCTGTTCAACTCTAGAAGTTTCTTAGCCCTTGACTCAGACAGGCCATTTATGAAGGCCTTAGAGTAAGCTAATCCTGGAAGATTTTGCCAATATTGAATTGTCCTTCTATCTGTCCAGGTCATTAAGGTGCGTTTTGCTGTGCAAGATGTTATTCCCAGCACCGGTTCTGGTCCGACAAAGTCACACTGGGCACCACTCCTGGCAAGCGCGTCTGCCGCAACGTTGCCATCATGGTCCGAGTGACCCGGTATCCAGACCAGCGACACCTCATTACAGCTGCCCAATTCGTTAAGGGCAGATTTACAACTCCATACCGTCTTTGAATTGCACCGGTAGGAACCAAGAGCCTTTATTGCAGCTTGGCTATCTGCATATATCTTTATCGATTTGTTTGTGCATAGGTCTTTTAAGCTTTCCCTTGCACACATCTCGATGGCATAAACTTCTGCCTGGTGTATGGTTGCGTACTTGCCGAGGCTAGCTGATAGTCTAGCATCGGTGCTGCGCCCATATGCGCCGGCTCCTACTCCCATATTTGTTTTGGAGCCGTCAGAGTACCAGCAGAGGTCCGCTTTCAACAGGGTCGATTGGTTCCGGTCCCAGTCCTCCCTTTCCGGGAGGACGGTCTTGAAAGACAGATCTCTGCTGATTTTTGTAGGCATCAAGTCCGAGACCATTCCCAGAATCCTGTGACAATCACTGTCATCAAGGAGTCCGGACCCCCTCAGACTGACTTCCCTCGGCATGTTATCTGCCGTTTGTATTAGTCTGTACGTTGTCCACCTCGCCACCCTCTCCAACCAAATGTGAAGTGGGGGAATATTGAGGAGGACCTCCAGAGCGACTGATGGTGCGGTGCTTATCGCTCCCGTTATCATCAGACATGCTTGTCTCTGTAGGTGAGCCAGTTTGGCCCTCGCGGTACCACGAAGTACCTTAGGCCACCAAACTATGGCTCCATATGTTATCATAGGTCTGATAACCACTACATAGAGCCAGTACATCTGTTGGGGGTTTGTTCCCCAGTTGTTCCCACAGATTCTCCGGCAGGTCCACAGGGACATCTTAGCCCTGCGGATAACATTTTCTAACTGTCTGTCCCAGTTGAGCTTCTTATCTAGGATAACTCCCAGATATTTTGCTTGGTCCGAAAATGGAATGTTTTCCCCCATAAGATTAGGTGGTTTTAATTTGTCCAACCTTCTTTTTCTGGTGAACGGGACAATGATCGTTTTGCGAGGGTTCACAGATATCTGTTCCCTACGGCACCAATCATTGACTACATTTAGTGCTTCTTGAAGAATACTAGACAGTTCCTCCTCAGATTTGCCTCTAACCATTATGACGAGATCATCCGCATACGCCTGGACCTCAAACTCCCAGAGTCCGTGGACAGCCAGCAGGTCGTCCACAAAGAGGGACCACAACAGGGGGGATAGAACGCCCCCCTGAGGACACCCTCTCGCAGCCCTAACGCTGACCACCTCTCCCCGTAATGAGGTAATAATGGTCCGATTGTGCAGCATGTTTCCGATCCAGCCACAGATGGTAGGTTCCACCCCCCTAGCGATAGTGGCCTCGTAGAGGGAGATCGGTAATGCATTATTAAATGCTCCTTCTATGTCGAGAAATGCCGCCACCGCAACCTCTCCATTTTCCAGAGAGTGTGTGATCTTCTCGACGAGGTTATTGAGCGCTAACTCAGTTGATTTGCCAGTTTGATAGGCATACTGGTGGGTATTTAGGGGGTTCTTGGGTAAGATGTTCCCCCTAATGTGTCCGTCCAGTATTTTTTCCAATCCCTTCAGGAGGAATGATGTAATACTGAGAGGTCTCAGTGAAGTAGGTAGGAGGTCATTACGTCCCAATTTGGGAATGTAAACCCCCCTAACCACCGTCCAGCTGGAAGGAATATAGTTCCAGGCCAGACTGGCTCTGAACAGCCTGATAAGGAAGGGTAGGAGAATCTCCAGTCCCTTTTGTAGTAGGACCGGTACCACCCCATCCTCCCCTGGCGACTTGAATGGCTGGAAATGATTCACAGCACACTCCACTGCCGAGGCTGTAACTATTCTCCGAGCAACTAGCCAGTCCCCCCTTTGGGGGCGTTTAGATCGTCCCTCAGCTGGTAGGACCTCACCGTTGCTCAGGATCAGACAATCTGGGAAGTGTGTGTGTGCTAAGAGCTCTAACGTTTCTTTCCGAGATTCAGTAAAGGAACCATCTGGTCGTTTTATCGATCCCAGTTCCTGTACACGGTCGCGTGAGAGAATCCTGTGGATTCTGGCGCCGCTGGGCAAATTATTATTGTCCCCGCAGAACCTCCTCCAGGACTCCCTCTTAGCGTTCCTGATCTCTTTATTATAATGTGTTAGAGCAGTTTTATATTGCTCCAACACAGGTCTAGGGCCTGTTTCAATTTCACATAGGATATGGGCATGGTCTGAACATGAGGGTTCAGACGACACCCTCCATTTGAGGATTTTTGAGCTCAAAAGCCTTGAGCTGATCGTAAGATCTAAAACCTCTCTCCGGTTAGCTGTAAGAAAGGTGGGTTCCGAGCCTATGTTGTTGACAACCAGCTCCTCCCCTAAAATGTATTCAAATAGTGATTCACCTCGTCTGTTAGTGTCCGTGCTCCCCCAAGCCAAGTGATGGGAGTTCGCATCACACCCCATTACGAGGTGATAGTTGTTCCTCTTGCAGTAGGCGATCAATTTCCGCACCTCTGCTGGAGGTGGTTGTTCTGCATCTCTGTCTCCAGGGAAATAGGCCGAACAGGCCACTACTTCCAGCCTGGTCCCCCCGGATGTGATCACGAGATGGATGGATGCCATGTCCTTGGTACAGTACTCTGAAAGTGTAAAATACTGCAAGTTGTTTCTGATCCAGATACAGGCTCTGGGGTTGGTACCAGAGCCCACCTCTACGATCTTACCAGAAGTGTTACCCAGCCCTTTAGTTCGTTCCGAATTAGCGGTCCAGGGCTCTTGGAGAAGAGCAATATCTATTTGCTCTTCCTTTAATTTCATGCTAAGGAGGTATGTCGCAGCCTTAGCATGATGCAAATTAGCTTGAATGCACCTTATGTTGGTGGGCATGGGGGTAGGAATATAGGAGTGTATAGAGGGTAAAGGAGTAGTTTAAGGAGCTTAAAGGAAAAGGGAATTATGGTGCAGGTTCCTCCTCCTTTTTAGGAGCTCGATAACCAAGCTTCCTATAGGAGGGTCTACCTTTGGTAGCCGTCCTAGGGGTGGACTTTCCTTTCCCCTGTTGTTTCCCTCTGGAGGTTCCAGTGGAAGGTTGAATCCTGCCACCTCCTCTATTGGGTCTGTGTAAGTCGTGTCCATGTTTGGTCCCACGAGCAGCAAGGGAAAATAGACCTCCATGGAAGAGTCCCGCATCCCATGAATAGGCATTTACACAGGGAGGTCGCCCTGTTTCCCTGGGGAGGGTTAACGTTAGCGACAGAATTACCATCCTGCCAATGCTCAGCCATATCGGCCAGAAGCATCATCGCCTCGGCACCAACCCGCCAACGACCTTGCGATGTGGGTTTTTTATAGAGGACTCTCCTCGCAATGCCGGCCAATTAAGGCAAGCATTCCCGGCCCCCTAAGACATGACTAGGAAGGGTTACGGTTTGGTTAGTTCATTTAGTTCACGTCTAATAGTAGACGCTATCCAGGGTACACCACGGGGAGGCGAACTAACTTTACACCCCAAAAAATTCTAACTTAAACAACTAGCTACATGTATTTATATCGCGTCACGGTAAACGAACTAGTCCGAAGTAAAATTGTCGTCCAGGAACGATCGTTTGTTTATTGTGTGGTGAAAATACGAGATCGAAGACCTGCTTTTTAATCTTCTGGTCGACATATTTATGAGCCCTTATCTAATATACGGATAATAGCTTTAAAGGAACCGAGGTATTTAAAGAATATGCACGTTCGCTTTCGATCTAGAAATTTACTATGTGGATATTGGAACACGCCGACAAACATCTGGCTAGATAAACATCAACTCCGCTCATCTTTTTTAAATAGAAAAACTAATGCCGGGTGTTTGGCAACTAAAACACTACATATAAACTGTATTTATATTAATGCTACTTCTTCGTGATAGTATTTATATTAAGTTCGTAGATCAAACGTATAGATTAGTATATGTATAAACCGGCCGAGTTATTGACATAATTTATTATTCTACAGACAAATTCGGAGTGTTTGAGCGGTCAAATGCAAAGTGAAAATAAAGGACTAGAAATTAAAGGTGCCGCACGATTGAATGAAGTTTTGTTCTTAATAGACCTTAATATAAAAATACTTTCTAATGAATTAAGCATAGTTTGATGTCTAACGTTTTTGACAAGTTTCAAATTTTCTTTGTCAATGTGGTGATTATTATCCCATATATGTTGTGCTACACATGATTTGTCCACCGTACCATATCGTAACTGTGCGAGATGTTTACGAAATCTGGTGGCTATGTTTCTCCTAGTTTGATCCACATATTTTAGTTTTAATAATTTACTTTAAAAATAGTGTACAATTCTTATGAAAATTCACTACTATAATGCACTTGCTGCGTCCCGAACATTTTTTTCCCTTTAAATGACTATAACTTTTTTGTCTCTTAACTTACAGATCTAAATTGTGGTACGTGATTTACTTTTAATGACATAAAAGCGCGTACCAAATTTGGTTGCCCTTTTTTAAAAAAAATTCCGGGAAAACTGGGTCGATTTTCCTGGATAACGAACCAAATTTTATCAAAATCCGCTCATTATTTCTTGAGTTATCGGTGTGATACATGCATACATACATACATATATATATATATATATATATATATATATATATATATATATATATATATATATATATATATATATATATATATATATGTGTACTAACCGGATGAATTCCTTTCGAAAAGCGTGTATTTATATGAACTAACCACACAGCACTATAAGTTTTTAGTTACTCGTTGGCCGAATAAATTCCAATTATCGATGAATAAAATTCAATTACATAAAATGTTATCACATCCTTTTCGTGAAAAAAATGTTCCATGTTTTTTACGTCAAATTTTTTTTGTGATTTTAACGTCGGTCTATTTCCGCGATTATGGCCAATCACCAACGCCAGAGAGCAGTTTCACCTCACTATCCTGCAAATTTTGCCGAACCCCTGCCTTTCTGCGAGCCAGGTGGGGATCTTTAACGTGCCCAACATCGCATGGACACGGGACCGACATTTTTACGCCCCCTCCGAAGGGCGGAATGCGCAGACATTCAACTTGCTCAAAAACAATGCCACAGCCTTGGTTGATGTTAATGTTTACAGTTGTACTGACAAAGTGAAAGGGGAACCCTGGGCCACCAAGACTCATGACGTAACGACTATTTTGGCCGATTTCAACAAACTTTTATTGTAAATAATTGTTTTAGCGTTTGTTCGAAAAATCTTTTATTCGGCCTTTGGTAAACGAACGTTCCGTGAATTTTCCATGGAAACACTTTATCAGCGAATTTTCGTGGAAAATACTTTCAGTTAATTTTCGTTGAAATTGTGTTTTTGTTCAGTAAATTTGTATTGTATTTACTTCTTTTAACGTTGGTCAATCTTCGCGACTATAGTTAATCATTGACGCCAGGGCGCAGTTTCTCCTCACTATACTAGAAATTTCGCCGTAGCCTCGCCTGTTTGTAAGGAGGGTAAGAATATTTAACGTGCCCAACATTGCATGGTACACAGGACCGCTGGCTATACGCCCCCTCTAAGGAGAAAAGGCATTCAACTTGCTAAAACACAATGCTACTACATCGTTTGACGGAAAAAGTAAAATGATCATCTACTGGGAATCGAACCCAGGACTCTTCTGTTCAGATTTTCCAAATAATACCACTACACCACCGAGACTGCTCAATAAAGTTGAATAAATTGTATTTATTATACAAAGACTACTAATCCTGTGTTCACTTGGTCACCTGAAAGAAAAAAGCATATAACTCAATTTCCTTTTGTTTGGTACCTCGTACAGGTAAGTGCCAAAATTTCGCGGCCTGCCTATGAAAGAAACAGCGTATGCTCTCAATTAAATTATATTTTTCAATATAGTCCTAACATCAATGCACTTATCGTTTGCATCGTTTCAACAACAATTAGATACCCCTAAAGATATTCTTTTGGTTTGTCTTCAAAATGTGTCCAAACTGCAGCTTTCTCCCCTTCCTCGTCACAGAAATGGCGCCCGCGAAGGACCTCTTTAAAATTTCCAAATAATAATAGTCACTGGAGAACATATCCGGACTAAACGGAGGGTGACCAATTTGGTAGAAGCCGCAGGTACGAATTTCAATTTCAAGCATCGGTAGCTCGATACGAGATCCTCAACAAGGGAAATGTTGTTTTCCGTCACCACTTCCACCGATCTTCTTGTTCTTGTGTCATATTCCAAGGATTCCTGCCCCAGTCGTAACCGTTTGGACCAATCTTTTACTACATAATAAGACGGTGACTTTTCTCTATTCACCTCATCCAGCCTATCTTTGATGCTTTGAGGTGAAAGACCTTCTCCAGTAAGGAATAACAGCTCTATAATCAAATTTCGTGACTTCTAACATCGTGATGAAAACGTGTCAGCTATAAGATAACTAATTGGCATAATATTCATTTTTTTCTCTCCAAGGCTAATAATATTTGAACCAATGTCTTACCAAATTTTGACACGCTATGATATCCTGGAGCTATGTCAGGCAGGGAAATGTTGGCGCTTACCTCGTACCATAATCTTCATAAAGGTAACATGTTTCTGTAATTTTACTAGAATACCTTAAGTTTTCGATAAAGTTAGAAGCGGGAAAACTGTGTGCTACATCAGAACTACTTATGGATAATTTCGTATCAGTAATAAATCGTTGCGGTTAATCCACATGACGTAAGCTCCATAAAAAATCTTTATGAAACAAGTAATAGCTTAACAAAGAGAAAAGGAAAATAAAAATAAACTCGTTAGTTCGTCCTCAAGGAAGTAAGTGATCTGCGCATAAACGTCGACAACTTCACGTTTTGAACCTCTTTGCGTTGACTTCGACTCTTAATAAACTTAATAAAAGCCCAACTGGTCAAGGAAGACGTGTCCATTATCCTGATAGATCCCGAATCTTTTCGCGATCTAGCCAGCCCAAGCATAAGGAGATCCATCAACATATGGACCCAAGAGAAAACACTGGGAAAACTCTCAAGGATAGAGATAGAACAAAAAGTTCATAAAATAGCCTTCGCCTAAATTCACAAAAGATCGAAAGTACTGTGCAGATTCTGACAAGAGAACTTAGGTATAAACGCAGCAAGTGCATTATGTTAGTGAATTTTTAATAGCAAATATGTTTTTTTATGAAAACAGGCATCAAATTTGGTTATCATCAAAATAATTTTATTTCTACAGAAACAGAAAACTTTTTGCGGAAACTGTCGAAATATTTTTTACGCAAGAATTTCTTAAAATAATACAAAAATTCAAATAATCTGTAGTTAAAACTTAAAAAAAGAAAATGTAAAAAGAAAATGAAGAAATCATTTCAAAATTCAAAAATCGCGGTGTCCTCATCAACAAATTTTTTACGGAAATTCGCTTAGAATTATAGACTACTAAACCATAAACTCAGTAGCCAAAACTACTGCCAAAGCATCAAAGAAAGGGTCTATTTGAACTGAATTTTCTGCAAATATTTCAGTAAAATGACGGATAACGACGGTTAAAGTCGAAGCTTAAGCTTTTGTAAAACACACTTCTTGCCACATTTTCTCTATATAACCCGTATTCACGCTCTTTGCCTAAAAGTGATCAATTTTGACGTTTCAAAGACCCACTTTGACGTTTTAAGAAAACCATAAAATTTTTAAAGTAATTTTTCTAGTACTTCTTGACCTTTTTGTGGCAAAAAACTTAATCATGGACTGTAATATACAATAGATCTGCGAAATTTCACTAAAAAAGAGCAATCGATAGAGAATGAAGAAAGAAGCCTGCAGAAAACCCAAAAAGGAATAATCCCACAGAAATGCCGAGAAGCTGAGAAATATATATGCAAAGTAAAACAGTAAAAAAAATTCAAGTTTACATCAAGAGATGGCATGCTGATAAAGCCTTATTAGCAATTAAGATAAGTACAGTTTAAACCAGGAATGAAAAGTCATAATTTACAACGTAAAATATGTATTGCTTGAAAAAAAAAATAGATTGCTTAATACTAAAAGTCTAACTGAGGGAAAATTTGAGAAAGCCCTGCTTAGGCTAAGAAAAACTCCTGGTGTGGAGGAAATAAGAGCAGAACATTTAAAACATTCTAGTAAGAAAATAAAAGAAGAAATGGCCAAAAATAATACAAAATCTGGAGCGCTGATCTTTGAGTCTATTAAGAATAGAAGTACTACTAATAAAAAAGTGTATTAGAAAAGATGAGAGAAGAATGATGCTTATTGAATATTGACAGAATATTTATGTCAGCCTACCAGAAATATTTGAGGAACGCATACTTGTAAAAAATAAGATGCAGACCAGGAAGTCAACTTTCAGAAAATCTTACTTAATTTATAAACTGGAAGCCACAACGAAATAAAAAATAGCCGGAGACAGAGAGTCATCGACAAGCCGACATCGTCTTTATACGTGATGATAATGATGTCTTTTTGGGCGATTATGGCAGAATCCCTTCTTTCTGTAGGGAGTATATGGATCGTTAACGTGTCAACATTGCATAGTACACGGGACCGATGGATTAACGCCCCGTCCAGAGGGCTGAATGTGCACACATTCAACTTGCTCAAACACAAGTCCGCATTCCGCAACCTCTGTTGATGTTAATTTACACTAACTCCTAAAAAATACTACATACAGACTTGAAGACTACTTCTCTGGCTTTACTATTGGTTTCGTTTCTGTGGGTGAAGGTCGTAGCCAGCGCGTAAGCTAACTAGAGCAAGAGGCCCTTATGAATTCTAGATGTTCTCGGATGTTCTTCAACGTTTCTGTGACTAGTTTCGCTGCTTGACAGCATTCTCAGACAGATAAAAATAGCTTGATGTTTCTACTGGGAATTGAATCCCAGACCCTTGGGACCAGAGTACAGCTGCAACTTCAATTAACTTTATTTATATCACTTATATTATTTACAATGTATTTGTACAATAATTAAAGTGTATTATAATTCTCAAGCGAGCTACTAAATCGCTCTTACAAAGTATATTGATAAGAGATGTACAAGATCTTGTTAACATTTTTTTTGTTTTTAGTGAATTTTCGTAGAAAAAATTCACTAATGGGGAGATTCCGACTTTTGAAAAAAAATTCTTAAAATGATCGCGAACTAGGACCCCTAGAACCCATATCCGGGGTCAGTTTTAATTTTTATAAATTTTTATATGTTATATATATATATATATATATATATATATATATATATATATATATATATATATATATATATATATTGATCCTTAGGGGGAAGAACGAAACCGAAGAGGGAGATTTTAAGCCGAAGGCGCCTTTTTGTGTGTTGTATCTTTTCTGGACGCACGAGGTTATTTAACTTATTTTATTACTCTCTACCTGACAGTTGAGTGTTTATCTAATTCACAGGTAAAAAAGAAATACCGAGCTTGAGATGAGAGGAGCCGCCCGATTCAAGGAAGTTTCGTTCTTAATTGATCTACAAATATATGTGCTTTCATACGCATCAAGCATAGATTGCTGTCTAATATTTTAACAAGTTTCCAATTATCTTTATCAATGTGGTGGTTATTATCCCATATATGTTGTGCCACGGATGACTTGTCTACACTGCCGTATCGTAAATGTGAGAGGTGTTTACGGAATCTGGAATTATATTTCTTATAGTCTGTCTGACGTATTTAAGATTACAATCTTTACAACCTATCTCATAGATACCCAACATTTCAGTGGCTTTGTCTTTATCTTAAGTATTACCTAGCAAATTTCTTAAATTAGTTGTGTTGAAAAAGTTACCTGCAAGTCGACTTTCTTAAATATACTCTCCAGACCCTTTGTGATACGCGGTTCAAAAGGTAGGCATACAAACTTTTGTCTATTTTGTCTTTCTTGAATGTCATGTATTCGGCTATAATTTTCTTTGTTCTATGTCTATTAATCAATTTGTCCACTAAGCAATCCGAACAACCGTTATGTTTAGCCACGTTTTTTATGTACTTTAATTCGATACTATATCTAGTTTTAGTTAAGGCAAAACTTATTAATCTATTCACTAAGAAATTTAAACTAGCTGTTATTTGTGCCAACGTATGATGTGAGTTATTTGGGATGTAACTTATGGTGGTGGTTTCCTTCCTGTAGACATCGAATGATTATTTTTAATAATAGGACATCTAGAAAAGGAAGTTTATTGTTAACTTCTATTTCGTGGGTCAATTGTATTGAATAAAAACACTTTAGACGCAGCAAGTACGTTATGGTAGTGAATTTTCATAAGAACTGCACACTATTAGCAAGATATATTATTATAACTAATTCTTTAACTTTAAATGGACCTTGGAGATCGGTTTTAGAGTCTCAGTTAGCGATTATTTGAAAAAAATTATATTTTATATAGAGCTACTAAATTAAAATTTGGTCTTAGATATAATATGTAAGTACTGCAAGTGCCTTAAAAAAATAGTGTTACAAATTTCATTACAGTTACAAACATTTTTCAGAAAAAATAAATGATTTACAAAGGGAATGTACCTGTCGAATTAAAAAAAAAAAAGTAAGTACTGCAAGTGTCTTAAAAAAATTGTGTTGCAAATTTCATTAAAGTTACAAACGATTTTCAGAAAAAAATAATTATTTACAAAGGGAATCTACCTGTCGAATTATAAATATGACAGGTATTTTTCCATATTAATTGCTTGGATGGTTTGGTTTTAGTCAACCAATCAGTTTTTGCAAACAATAAACAACAAAAAAGATTTTTTATGTTATGGTAAAAAAAATTCGTAAAAATATTTCAAATCCGATAGCTCAATAAATTTCTCATTTAGCCAGAATCTTCAATCTTGAACCTTAGTAACACCTATGTAAGCGCACGTGGGTAACAAATTAAAGAAAAATAACATGTTTAGCTTCGTTTTGTTTTAAAAAACCTTTTTTATTGTTTCTTGTTTGCAAAACCTGGATGGGTTGACTAAAACAAAACCATCCAAACAATTAACAAGGAAAAATACCTGTCATATTTATAATTTGACAGGTACATTCCCTTTGTAAATAATTAATTGTTTTCTGAAAAACTTTTGTAACTTTAATGAAATTTGTAACACAATTTTTTTAAAGACACTTGTAGTATTTACATATTCTATCTAAGACCAAATTTGAATTTAGTAGCTCTATATAAAACATAATTTTTTTCAAATAATCGCTAACTAGGAGTCTAAAACTGATCTCAAAGGTCCATTCAAGTTTAAAGAATTAGTTTTAATAGTATATCTTACTAACAGTGTACAATTCTTATGAAAATTCACTACTATAACGCACTTGCTGCGTCCCGAAATTTTTGTAATACTGGAACCAATAAGTATAAGTTAGTATTTGTTTCACTTGCCAGGTTATGAAAAATATTGAAGAACACAAATAATGATAAGCATGTGCTACTTCCATTTGATTAACAGTTGTGTCAGAAACTTTAGGACCAAATCAAAAGAACACTTTTTAATAACAACTCTAACATAATATGTAGATATATAATA
The DNA here is from genome assembly GCA_964006375.1 of Tillus elongatus. Taxonomy (NCBI): domain Eukaryota; kingdom Metazoa; phylum Arthropoda; class Insecta; order Coleoptera; family Cleridae; genus Tillus; species Tillus elongatus. Next base: position 104,175,976 of record OZ023264.1, on the reverse strand, counting down.
ATAAAGAGCTTTATCACAACAAACGTGGCTAGTCGCTAACACTTCATGTAAGAGGATGCTTTGCAAAATAAAACCATAAACAATAATAACGAATCTTAGAATGTTTTAAGATTAGATTGACATTTAAAATTGAATATACTTCTGGATTATGGATTATAATGCTACAGGCGCTGAACCCTCGGAAATTAGTATTGAACTTATAGTTTTAAACCATTTCATTGAAGTGAAACTTCTATTTGGTATATTCTGTAATACCTATAACAAAACATTTCAGTTTTAATAAACGTAAAAACACGTTGAGTGTCTCGCGTTTCGGCGTCGGCAATCGGCGGCAGCCGTTTCGCGATGACAGTTGGCCTACCATGCAGCGGTGCCAGATTAAGTAAATTAGAATTAATGATAAATCGAATGAGAAATTATTGGTAACTCAACATTTATTAATATTAAGCCACATTTATTGGATGGATTAATTTTTTGACGAACTTTTATTTGTCATGAATAAGTACCAAAATGTGTTATTAGTATATGTTTTAGATTTTAAGATTCAAATGAAATTTTATTAAATCTGACAACCCGGCTCCTTAATATTTAATTGTCAGGTGACTGTTTCTGTTTGAATTATCTACTTAAAATGACGCATTCACAGTCTAATCATCCTTATCAACATTGAAGGTGGGAAATGCTGTATCAAATTTGAACTAATATCTTAGACTGTTTTTTCATTTTTAATTTTGATTTTATGATAACTCCTGTCCTCGTATGCCATCTAATTTGAAATTTGATTAACAGCTATATTGTAACGTCTCCTGTATATGTGCAAATTTTCATTCGAAACACTTTAATATTTCAAAAAATATTGCGTTTTCAAAATTTTCTTTACATTTTTTTCTAAGAAAAATTAGACACACGGCGCCCATCTACGAACTTATCCAAGCCATTAACAAAATCAAGTTAATTCCCAAATTTGGTCGAAATCGGTCAAGTGTTTTTTGAGTTAGCGGTTGGATACATATATATATATATATATATATATATATATATATATATATATATATATATATATATATATATATATATATATATATATAACATATAAAAATTGAAACTGACCCCGGATATGGGTTCTAGAGGCCCTAATTCGCGCTCATTTGATAATTTGTTCCAAAAGTCTTACCATTGATACCTCTCTATTAGTGAATTTTCTTAATGAAAATTCACTAAAATTGACAGTTTAGTTTCTGAAAAAATTAATCTACCTTGTATATATTTGTGTTAAGCACTGCAAAAGTATCGTCCACATAACGAATCTAGGAAAATACTCACTTTTATTTTCTAAATCTGTTTCAAATTTACTCATGAAGAGGTCGGCAAATAAAGTAGACAGTGGGTTGGCCATTGCCGTGCCATCAGTTTGTCCAAAAAATCAATTGTTAAATCGAAAGCTTGCCTATTAAACAAAAAGGTTATTCAGGGTCAGATTCACCTGAATTTATCAATAAAATTAAAGATGTTAAATTGGTGGAAGGCGAGATTTTGATATTATTTGATGTAGCGTCTTTATTTCCTAACGTACCCACAAATCAAACGCTAACGTATTTGAAACAGTTGTTAAAATTGAACAACATAAGCGAGGTTTGCAAAGAATATTTAACCTTAACCAACCTCTGTATCAAACAAAATATTTCTTCAATTTAACAGCGTATTTTTTGAACAAACTGAAAGCACGCCAATGGGCAGCCCACTATCTCCTTTCATTGCAGACCTCAATGATAATTAATTGAGATGTCAATAACAATTATTACGACCTGATGTGTTGCGGTATGCTTCTGGCTGAAGCCAAACTGAATGTTCGTTAGTACCTGTGAATGCTGTAGAAATTTATCAATTTTATTTGCTATGACGTTCTTACCCCTAGACTACAGACGCTGCTAGAATTATAATGTTAAATCCGCTTATTAGTGAATTTTCTTAAAAAAAATCACTAATGAGGAGATCCCGACTTTTGAATTTTGAAAAAATTTCTTCAAATGAGCGCTAATTAGGCCCCCCAGAAAACCTATCCGGGGTCAGTTTCAATTTTCATATGTTTATATATATATATATATATATATATATATATATATATATATATATATATATATATATATATATATATATATATATATATATATATATAGGGTGTTCTACAAGCTCTATGACAAACTTTGCCAGATAATAGCTCTCATAATTCTAAACAATTTTGCTTAATGAACATGGGTCCGATTCGCTTTTGTTAGGAATTTACAAGCATTGAACATTTATTAACAATTAACGAAAACAAATGTATCACACAGATAACTCAAAAAATAATGGGCAGATTTATTAAATTTGGTGAATCCTTCCTTTTGCAAATGGCTTGGACAAGTTCGTTAACCAGAAAAATCGGCCCAGGTTTTCCCGGAGAATTTTGTTTTTACTATATAGATTATACTGGTAACCAAATTTGATGCCTGCTTTCTTTAAAAAAACACACATATTTGCTATTATAACATTTTTATGAAAATTCACTACCATAAGGCACTTGCTGCGCCCAGACTTTTTTTACGTTTTAATCAGTTGCATATTTCACATTTAATTAATGATCTAAATAGTCCGTACCTCAGCATTTTGTTTGTGTAGATTACTATGCTGTTAGCTTAATGGTCACATAATCCAATTCTTTTTTCATGTTTAACTCTAGACGTTTTTCTGAATACAAATTTATGAGTAGTCAAGTAAATTAAACTACATGCCAACAGTATAATATATAAATATAGTTAATTTGCCAATTTTCATATGAATCTCGTTTTGATTGTAATTGCACGTTAGTCACTTTGTCATTTTGATGATTAACTAACTGTAAACTTCGGTAACAGCATTTTGCTCTTTAACAATCAGAGCGTATAGCTAGAAGTTCGAGAGGATATATGTTCAGATTAAGACAAAAATAGTAATCGTATCTTTGAAAACCATTGATATAACCAAACTATCAATTAAAACTGTACCTGTTTAAAGTAACTGGAACGTGCAAGTCTAAGATCATTATGCTAAAAAGAAAGTGCTCAAATAGTCTATCCATTCTCATAATACAAGTAACTACAGAGTAATTTACATAAAATTAACCCCTTGAACTTTTCTGTATTTATATATGAAACTGATAAAGAGAAAAGGGCTAGAGAGTTCCCTTGTATGTTTAATCTATGTTTAAAAAAAACAATTGTACATCGCGTTGTTGAGATTCAAACTAACCATATGGTTTTTCTAACAGAACACTTGTATATAATTCGTTATAGCAAATTTTTGGTGAGGAGATCACGACTTTTGAATTTTAATTTTAGTGAATTTTCTTAAAAAAAAATTCACAAATGGGGAGATCCCGACTTTCGAATTTTGAAAAAATTTCTTCAAATGAGCACTATTTAGGACCCCTGGAACCCAAATCCGAGGTCGTTTTCAGACTTTATATGTTTATATATATGTATATATATATATATATATATATATATATATATATATATATATATATATATATATATATATATATATATATATATATATATATATATATATATATATGTGTGTGTGTGTGTGTGTGTGTGTGTGTGTGTGGGTGTGTGTCACACCTATAACTTAAAAAATAATGGACCGATTTTGATAAAACTTGGCGAGTACCTTCCTTTCGCAAATGGCTTAGATAAGTTCGTTAGACAGGAAAATCCGCCGAGGTTTTCCCGGAAAATTTTGTGTTTTCTTTCGAAAAAAATCGAAAAAAATTTATATCTCCGGAATTAACAAATTAGGGGCAACCAGATTTGGTATGCTGGTTTATATCCTTATAGGTAAGTTACCTACTAAAATTAAGCTATCTAGGTCAAAAGACAAAAAAGTTATAGGTATTTAAAGAAAAATAAATTGGGGTTTTCCTCAAAACGTCAAAGTTGCGATTTAAAACGTCAAAATTGGTAATATTTAGGTAATGAACCTGAAACTAATATGAGCTATGGAAGCAAAATGTCTCAAGAATAATGTTTTACAAAGCCTGAAGTCTTAGTTTCAATCGTCATTGTCCTTCATTTTACTAAAATATTCCCAGAAAATTCATTTCAAATAGACACTTTCTTTGATGCTTTGGCTGTCGGTTTAGTTAAGTTGATGCTTTCGCTGTAGGTTTAGTTAAGTTTATGGTATAACGGTCTATAATTTTTAGCTAATTTTCGTGGAACAAATTCGTTAGTGCATTTTAGCATTTTTTATCGAAATATGATGCATGTTTGTAAGAAAAAATCTGGACTCAGTAAGTGCGTTTTGGTAGCAAATTGTCATTAAATCCTCCAAATTTTAATAACTCATTTGCTATTAACGTAAGTTTTGTTGGTTAGGAAACCAACATTTAACTGTATTTCCGGAAAATTTTTGTATGAACGCCGGAAAGGAGTTTTGGTTGCGAATTTTCATTAAATGTTTCAAATTTCAATAACTCAATTTGCTATTAACCTAAGGTTCATTGGCTAGGAGACCAGTTTTCTCAGAAACATTTAAAGTTTATTTTCCGAAAATTTTTGTACATTTTCAAATAATTATTTTGATAAAATATGATACATTGTTCCCACTATATAGGTTATACCGGTAACCAAATTGATGCCTGCTCGCATTAGAGCGATATATTTGTAATTAAAAACAGTTTTATGAAAATTCACGTCCATAACGCACTTGCTGCGTCCAGAGTTTTTTAAATGAGCGCGAACTAGGCCCACTACAATCCACATTTGAAGTCGGTTTTGATATTTATGTTCATATATATATATATATATATATATATATATATATATATATATATATATATATATATATATATATATATATATATATATATATATATATATATATATATATATATATATATATATATATATATATAAACAGAGGTGATTACAAAGTTGACATTTTTTTTAACTGTGTATAGAATTAAAATAAACATTTAAAAAAAGTTTACTTTTCCAGACGTTTTTAAGCGAGAAGGCTGCGGCAAAAGTTACAGGAAAACCGTTTTCCCTATTGCGCGCCGTTACCGAACATTTGTTACGTCGAGCAAACCGTTGTGTTGAATGTAATGGTGACAACCTTAAACACATTAAACATTATTTAAGTTAGACAGGACCGTATTAGATGAATTTTGCTCAAAATGAACGTGTTTCCTGTCTTTCAGTTTTTTGGAAAAAAGTAATTTGAAAATCTTGGTTCCATACAAGGTTAAAAAAGTATCAACTTACGAATCGCCTTCTATATGTATGTATGTATGTTTATATATATATATATATATATATATATATATATATATATATATATATATATATATATATATATATATATATATATATATATATATATTATAATAATAAGTCAAGAAATAATAGGCCGATTTTGATTAATTTTGGGATGTACCTTCCTTTTACAATTAACTTAAACCAGTTCGTTAGTCAGAAAAATGGGGTCAGTTTCTCCGTTAAAATTATATCTCCGAAGGCAACAAAGCTATGTCAACCAATTTTAGCAGGCAAGCTTTTACTATAAAACTATTCTCACATGCCAAAATTCAGACTTTAAGTTTAAATAAAAAACTGATAAGAATATAAGGAAAAAATGGTAAATATTACAGACAAAGATTAAATTTTCTTGGCGCAAAAAGAACAATAAATACCGGAAAAATTACTTTCAAAATTTTATACTTTTTCTTTTTAAAACGGCAAAGCGCCAATTTAAAAAGGGGAAAGTGGCGTTTTTTAAGGAAATATTCTAAAATAAATGCGGATTGTGTAGAATAAATGTGGTAAGAAGTTTAAAAAGCCTTAGGTTTCTGCTTCAACCACCATTGTCGTTCATTTTACTAAACTATTTGTAGAGAATTCATGTCAAAAAGACCCCTCCTCTGATGCTTTGCCAGTAGTTAGAGAGTTTGTACAGCTCCGGTGGTCCAGGGGTAAGAACGTGCTTTTCTGGACCGTTTAATTCCCAGTAGAAACGTCAAATTATTTTCAGTACATACTGTAAATTTATATCAAGCGAGGTTGTGGCATTGTGTCTGAGCAAGTTGAATATGCGAATGTTTCGCCCTTTGAAGGGGGCGTTAGCCTTTGTTTTCGAGTACCATGCGATATTGGGTACGTTAAAGATCTGTATGTATCTGTAAGGGATTCGGAAAATTTCCAAGATAGTGAAATTAAACTGCTGCATGTCGTCGGCGATTGGCCATAGTCACGGAAATGGACTGACGTTGAAGAAACTATATATATATATATATATATATATATATATATATATATATATATATATATATATATATATATATATATATATATATATATATATATATATATATTGTGATTTAGTAGTAAAATGTTTTTATTTAACAAAATAAACCTGAAAAAGTCCCCTTTTCTCCGGCAATAAATCGATACACAATAAATATATTCAGTAATAAGAGCTCGGGAGTAGCAAGTGTGTTATGGTAGTACATTTTCATAAACATCTTTGGGATCAGCGACAAAAATTTCACTTTTCTTTTCACTTAAATGTCGTAAGAAGTGTCAAAACATATAGAAAACACGATTTGGGATTCTAACATTTTTTATGTCTGTCGGTCTGTATGCGTGTCTGTTTGTACCCACGATAACTTTAGAACGAACTGGGATATCGTCTTCAAATTTGGTATACAGTTAGCACCCGAAAAACGAACGGGGTAGGGAATGAATGGGGGATGATTTGGTGAAAATTGACATGTTTTCGGTAAATATCAAACTCAAGTAATATAACGTTTTTGAGGTTTGTTTATTAGAAATGCTTCAATTTCATCAAACATCTGGTAGTCTGTAATGAAATTAAATTAGGGGTTGAATATGTGGGGTGGAATATCGGTGATAGATTTTTTTTGCTAAAACGGCGTAAAAAGTCTCAAAACATATAGAAAACTTGATTCTGGATCGAAAGTGTTTTTGTCTGTCAGTCTGTCTGTTAGTAGGCGCAATAACTTTCGAACGAATTGAGATATCATCTTCAAATTTAGTATCCAGTACCCGACAAAGGAACGCTTCGAATTGTTTTGGGATAAGATCGCTTCAGGGATAGGGGATAAATGAGGGTTTATTTGGTTAAAATTGACATTTTTTTGGTTGAAACTCGAGGTATAACGTTTCAGAGCTTTATGAGTACAGGAATACGAATACTTTCTTTGTGGTCAAGTCATAGACCCTAAATTAATTTCATGATTATGTCTTTCCGATGAGAGTGTGATTTAATTTGCAGCACTATTTTCCAATGTTAATAACCATTTCTCTATTAATATTCATGTTTATCTTAGGTGCACGTGTCCCAGTTTATTTCCTTAAAGAAGTATAATGTATAAAAATAATATACCTACAGGAATATAATATATAAGAGAAGATGTATATCGAATGTTAGTTTTCCATGTAAAAATCACACTTCTTTCTAATGTTCGATGTTTGATTATAAAAGACGATGGGATAATATTTTCGAAACTGAATTAGAAAAAACTGTGGCTAGTAGACTTGAGCTTCCGAGGCCATCTAATTCATTTTAACTAACTAATATATGTTTATCAATATGTTAGTACCTCGGTGGTTCAGTGGTAAAGACGTGTGCCTCTAAACCGAGAGGTGTTGAGTTCGATTCCGAGGGTTCCCCTTTCACTTTTTCACACTGTAAAATAAACCGAGGTTGTGGCATCGTATTTGGGCAAGTTGAATGTCTGCCAGTTCCGCCCTTAGGAGAGGGCGTAAAGCCGTCGGCCCCGTGTCCATGCGTTGTTGTGCGCATTAAAGATCCTTATCCTCCTTACAGAAAGGCATGGTTCGGAAAAATTTTAAGGATAGTCAGGTGAAACTACTTCCTGGCGTTGGTGATTGGCCATAGTCGCGGAAATAGACCAACGTAAAAAAATTAATATATTTCATTTATTTAAAGTTTATAGTGGGTCTCACAAATAAGTATAAGCTTGTGCTTGCAGTTTACACAATTTAATTTCATATTGAAAACTAAAGTATCAAAATATTTTTATAAAATGTCACTTTAAAAATTTTGTTTAACGTGTTTCTACCTTTTCCATTTCCATCAATAACACTCCTCCAGCTGCCACTAGTGTTCAACTAAAAGAACCCAATCCAATATGATATAATTCATTAATTAACTAATTATTAAAAAAATAAAGTTAAAAATTTGGTGCGTCACAAATTTCGGGTTCATTTCTTTGTGGAACACCGTAGGTATTTGCAACATTTAAGAAAGTATATGAGATTCCATCTCTGTCACACCTACTAAGGTGCAATTGCCAACGTCTGTGGTAGCGCTGCGATTTCACTTCTGGACTCTCACCCTTTTGTTAAGTTGAGTTGAGTTGGACTCTCGCCTTAAGGGTATGGGTTCGAACATCCATAAAGTACCAGTTGTAAAAAAATATTTGGTCTTGAGTTTTTTAAGGCTAGATGTATTCTCACCATAACTAGAACCGCAGACCGGTTTCGCTCTAATTAGAGCTCATCAGTACGGTATACACTGGGGTTCTAATTATGGTGAAAATACATCTAGCCTTACATGTATTGTCCCTATATTAGGGAAGAATTGGCCAGGGCTGAGAATTTAGAAAACTGTTTGTTGGTTGTGCACAGTCTCTATTCTATAACATTTTGTGTTATTTGGAGCTGCTGTGATAACATACTACCTTGTTCCACACCGGGATGTCGACCCTGTCGTACATCTCACAATGTTCTTGAGTTTTTTATTTAATTTTAGTAAGCGAACAGATTATCTGATTTTTTAGCAAATTTTCTAAGAAAAATGCTAAAACATTTATATTAACTTTGGTACAAAAAGGGTAAGAAATAATTAATTTGATAGGATTATCTATCGTTACATTTTTAATTTTTTAATTAATAATTAATGTTTAATAAGTTATTGCAAAAAATGTTTGCGAATTCACGTGAAAAAATTGTTTTCCAATTTTTGTGAAAGGAATGTGTTTAGCATATTTTTGTGTAAAAAATGTTTTCGAGAATTTACGATTTTTTGTTCGGTTTGTTTTTGTTACCTACAGTTTTTCTGATGAAGATGAACTTTGAATTTAAGACTTTTATCACAACTAGGCAATCGATGAACATTTGTCAGTCCATTGAAGACGCAATGACTTATTTTTTAGGTGAGAAAGGCCGCATGTCTCTCTGGTAACTACTGCATCATATATGAGTTTGCAAGGTCTAAAGTATTTCTTACAAATGTCTTGATTTTAAGTGGTCCTGAAATAATGTAGAACGTTTTGTAAGCGAAAATATTTATTTTCTTGACACTTAAAAATCACTTTTACTTTTAGTCGTATATAATCTTGGTATACTTCATCAAACTTTTATTTTATTTTATTTTAGCAAATGTTCGTAGAAAAAATTCGCTATTGACGAGATTGCGACTTGTGGATAATGAAAAAGTTACTTGAAAACAAGAGCGAATTCTGGGCCCCTAGAACCTTAGAAGCCGCACAGGTGTCACTTTCAATACACACACACACACACACACACACACATACATATATATATATATATATATATATATATATATATATATATATATATATATATATATATATATATATATATATATATATATATATATATATATATATCATGAAATATCCTGGTATATTAGCATATTATTTTCTTTCGGGCCCGTCAGCAATTAGTCATTTTATTGGCTTTTTATGTTTATTAAATAACTCTCATATGACAAGTGAAACACCAGAATTGTATTTTTGTGTTTGTTATGCCCTGTGTAGAATTAATATTAGGTAACAGTAAGAAAACGATGCATAAGGGAGGTTTCGATCGGATTGATCTAGAAATTTCAATATCTCATTTGAGCCGATAAAAACGAACCACGTTAAAAGACTTTCACACGCTGTGCAGCCAAAGGTCGAGATATAGGTCGCACATTGAGATCACTTGTCACAAATTATATTCCTTGAAAGGGAATGAAGAGCTCAGTTCAAGCATTCTTAAAAAGGGTTTTGTCATTAGAAGGTAACTAATTATAAGTGTGTCTAGTTTCATGTATGGGAACGTATTATATTTTAATTAAAAGAGGGTATACTAAAATGTAGTCAGGCAGTTTTTTATGTCGGCCATGTGTTTCGACGACATGCAAGCGGACACGTACGCAGCATTAGGTCGATGATTGTGTACATAATTAATATCTCTTCGACCATAACGACTATGCCTATAATTCTTTGTTCGCACGCTTGAGGTGGGAGCGAATTCATATAAAACCACGTACGATTGGAACATAGGGGAAGATTTTCATCGATATCTTGGAGTTGTCTCTTCTGCAAAGCTGTCTTCGAACTTAATGTTCTTTAAGAGACTTGTGGACTGTCTGCTTGGGAAACGCTGTGGTTAGTAGGCACAGCATACTATCGTAATGATCGATTCTGGCAGATTTATGCTGTGTTAAACACTGTGGGTTTCCTATAACCGCGTCTGAAGTCAGCTGGTCATAGTGCGGAAATTCTATAGGTATATTCCATAGCGTACTGGCGGAGAAAGCCTACGGTAAACACTAGCGCCATGAATAAAATTCGAGCGAGAGTGTCGAAGTAGGGGACCTCTGCTGGTATTGTTAACGCGAATCGCACTACACACCCCCCGCACATAGACGAGACCCAGGAGTCGAGCCGCCGTCCCCGATTGGAGGCCCTGTCGCAACCTGTTGGGACGAGATGTAACAGCAAACGGTGAGTGTACCTTTAAAATGACATATGCTATCGGTGTCCCTAAATTGCTTGCTCAATTTGATATATTTAAACAGAAATTTGAACCCTGTAAGTTTATTTGCCTGCATATTACTTAAATAAATTTATTTGTGCATTAAATGTGGCCAAGTTTGTTATATTTAATCTAAACTTGAAACCTAGCATTGTATTTACTTACATATCATGTATAGAAAGTATTTTTTGCATCTAAATGTTGCCAAATATGCCATATGTAAACTAAGCTTGAAACCTAGCGTTTTAATTGTGAACATATAATGTACAGATATTATTATTTTTGCATCTAAATGTTACCGAAATCGGCGTATTTAGACTAAACTTGACCCCTAATATTTTAGTTATTTGTATATCGTGTAGAGAAATTATTTGTGCATTAAAAGTTGCCAAGTTCGATATATTTAAACTAAAACTTGAGAGCTGGGATTTTGTTGATTTGTATATTATCAAAGCGAAATTACTCGTGCATTTGAATGTTGCCCAATTTAGTAGATTTAAACTAAACTTGAAATCGGGAATTTTATTAGGGTATTATGTAGAAAAATTATTTGTGTGTTCAGAGTTGCCAAATTTGATATATTTGAATGAAACTTAAAGCCTGAAATTCTATTTGTTGGTATATTAGTTCATGAAACTAATTGTGCACTCAAAAATATCACCAGACATGAAACCAGGAGTTTTATTTGCTATACGTTTTAATAAGGTTAGTTGTGCATTTGAATGTTTCCAAATTTAATATGATTAAACTATAACTTGAAATCTGGAATTTTATCTGCTTGTTAGGTAAATAAATTATCTCTACATCTAAAAACGTTGCCAAATTTAATATATTTAAACTAAACTTGAAACCTAGTATTTTAGTTGGTTGCATATTATATGGAGAAATTATTTGTGCATTTAAATTTGGTAAATTGAACCGAAACCTGAAATTTGGACTATTATTTGTTTGCTAATTATGTAGAAAAATTATTTCTAGGTTCAGATGTTGTCAAATTTAATATATTCGGACTAAAACTGGAAGTCTGGAATTTTAGTTTGTTTGCATATAGTGTAGAGGAATTACTCGAGCATTGAGACGTTGCCAAATTTAATATAAACTAAACTTGAAACCTAGTAGTTTAGTTGGTTGCATATTATATGTAGAAATTATTTGTGCATTTAAATTTGATAAATTAAAACTGAAAATTGAAATCTGGGCTGTTATTTGTTTGCATATTATGTAGAAAAATTATTTGTGCGTCCAGATGTTGCCAAATTTAATATATTCAGACTAAAACTTAAAGTCTGGAATTTTGATTTGTTTGCATATAACATAGAGGAATTACTCGGGCATTGAGACGTTGCCAAATTTAATATATTTAAACTAAACTAGAAATTTGGAAACTTATTTGTTTACATTATGTCGAGAAATTATTTGTGCCGGTAAACGTCACAAAATCTGATATATTCAAACTGAAACTTGAAGCCTGCAATTTACTTTGTTTGTATGTCATTCAGATAAATTACTTCCGCATCTGAAGTGTTGCCAAATTTACTGATAGGTTAACTGAATCTTGAAATCAGAAACGTTACTAGCTCATACCGTATTTAATGAAATTACTTTGCATTTGAAAACAAATATCTTGTTCCCACCTAATGGAATTTAAATCTGAATCGTGAAACCAGAATTATGTAGCTCCTTATAATATAATTTAAATCTAAATCGTAAAACCAGAATTGTGTAGCTCTCTATAATATAATTTAAATCTGAATCGTGAAACCAGAATTCTGTAGCTCTTTATAATCTAGTTTAAATCTGAATCGTGAAACCAGAATTCTGTAGCTCTTTATAATATAGTTTAAATCTGAATCGTGAAACCAGAATTGTGTAGCTCCTTAGAATATAATTTAAACCTTAATCGTGAAACCAGAATTCTGTAGCTCTTTATAATCTAGTTTAAATCTGAATCGTGAAACCAGAATTCTGTAGCTCTTTATAATATAGTTTAAATCTGAATCGTGAAACCAGAATTGTGTAGCTTCTTAGAATATAATTTGAATCTAAATCGTGAAACCAGAATTATGTAGCTCTTTATAATATAGTTTAAATCTGAATCGTGAAACCAGAATTAAGTAGCTCTTTATAATATAATTTAAATCTGAATTGTGAAACCAGAAGTACGTTGCTCTTAATAATATAATTTAAATCTGAATCGTGAAACCAGAATTAAGTAGCTCTTTACAATATAATTTAAATCTGAATCGTGAAACCAGAATTCTGTAGCTCTTTATGATATAATTTAAATCTGAATTATGAAATCAGAAGTATGTATCTTATTATAATGTGAATTAAGTCTGAATCTGGAAACCAGAAGTATGCAGCTCTTTAGAATATAATTTTGAATCTATAACTTGAAAACGAGAGGTCTGTAGCTCTATATAAGATAATTTGAATCTGAAATTTGAAATCAACAGTATCTAGTCTTACATAATACAATTTTGAACCTGAATCGGGAAACCAGCAATATCTAGCTCTACATGAGGTAATTTTAAACCCGAAACTTACAACTGAAGGTATGTAATTCCATCTCTGTGTAATATTGTAACTGAAACTTGAAGTCAAAAATATGTGGCACACTTTTAATGCACTTTGAAACTAAAACCTGAAGTTAGGAATCTCATTCTTTCATATGTTACCTCATGAAATTGTTTTGTACCTGAAAACAGACATCTTGGCTCCCCCTCTTGTATTAAACTAAAACTTGAAGTTAAGAATATGTGGTGTGCACTGGACGGTTCGGAAAATAAAGCAAAGGGATATAGAATAAATGAAGTACTTCCCCCTGTGTTCTGACAAAGTTGTGTAATTATTCTCCTTGTGTCTAGAATGACATTCAGGTGAAGCCTCGTTTCACGATGTGCCACGATCCGAACATTTAAGACCTCCAGTGAGGCATAGTCCAAGAAGGACTTCGAGATTTATCACAATTTTGCATGACTGAAACGAGAGGGCAACCTGAAGGTCAGTAATTGGTTGAAAGCCTTGCGATACATGTCATAATATTGGGTGAGGTAGTAATAGGTTTGTTGCCGTCTCCGATTAGTCAGTCAACAGTGATCTGGCCTGGATTACAACAATGCCTTCCCCTTGCGTCTCCTACAGCCTACAGGTCCAAAACAAAATAATTTTCAAGCGGTATTTGGGTGAACTTTCTACTTCCTGACCTGCCAAACCTCCGAAAATCTAAGACCTCCAGTGAGGCTATAGTCAAAGAAAGGGCTCGCGAAAAATCTTAACTGTGGCACCATGGAAGTTGAAAAGGCAACCCAAATGCGCAATGCGTCATTTCCTAGTGACCAATGGCCACATGAGAGACGTAGAGGGAGGAGTCGGTTAGCCTCAAGTATATGCCCGGGTGTGGTGTCCTGTTCTGCGGTGTTGCTCAATCAGTCCTACGGTAATAAAGTAAACAAAACTGAAATGTGAACGATGAAACCAATAAAATCTAAATAATGAATATTGAAATGAAAATACCAATCTTTAATTCTACACCACTGTGGGAATTGAGAGTGACATCGGAGACCTTGATCCACACCAGGTCATCACCCCTCCAAGCGATCCAAATTTTTTATGCTAGTGTATTCCCCATATGTGTAATATTAGGCCCATCCGTGTGATTTCGCGTAGCAATAGGGCGCCTAGATGTCTGTGCTTTCATGTCCGTTTCACTGTATTGGTCAAATGGGAAACTTTGTTAAATAAATTGAGTGTTTGCGAATTATAGCGTTTCTCTCACAATGTTCCAACCCATAGTCTGAACAAACACAACCTGGTCCTAACCCTAGATTTTCACGCCTTAATCCATCCTGGTAGCCCAGAAAATTATTCATTCTTAGTAAGCAAATGTAGAGGCCTTTAAAGTAAGGTAAGTGAATACATTTTAGGTCACCCGTAGTAATTTAATGAAGTCAGGTATTCAATTACATATCAGCCAACAATGCAAGACAGACTAAGATGCATTTTCTTTAAAATAAAACATGTTAAAATTGGGAATTACACAATAACATGCTATGTTGCCATTTTATTTGCTCTTGCCTTTTGTTTTGTTGCTTTTGTTTTAAAAATTCGATCAGCTTTTGGGGATATTACAATATATATATATATATATATATATATATATATATATATATATATATATATATATATATATATATATATATATATATATATATTTATATATATCGGTCCAGTTCTACCGAATATATTTTGGATTCACTTTCCAGGAATTTTTGTGTTTAATCTATATGTGATACAGTTGAAATCTCATACACTTTTTTTAGTGTTGAAAGTTCGGGCTTCCATAGAGAAACTAACCTGGAATTTTGGACGTGCTATTTAGACTATGGGTGAAGATTGAAACCTATGATGAGCACTGATAAGTACAATTTGGATAACCCCATTACAATACAGTTTTTAGGCCTGACGATCGTTTTGCTAACAAAGTTAGCGTCATCAGATAAATGAATATCTATTTAGGCTATTTACGTAACAAATGTGAAAAAATGTTTTCGAATTATCCTGAAAAAAAAATGTCTAGCAAATTTTTGGGTATTATTTTTTTTTGAGAATTTTCGTAAAAATATTTTATATAATTTTTGTGTAACACTACCTAAGACAATTTTGGTAAAAAGGTTTTCGTAAAAGGGATTCCTTGAAAATTTTCATATAATTTTTTAAATATTTTTGTTAAAAAGATTTTTCTGAATAATCGTATCTTGGCAGGCGTAGTTTTGTGTAGATTTTTTAAAAGAGTATGCTACCCAGGAAAATCGAACCAGCTTTTTCGGAAAAATATCAAGCTAACTTTTGCAAAATTTGTCCACTTTTTCAAACAATAAAGTTGTTTTGATAAAATATGGTACATGGTTTCTACTAATAAATTTAGTAGTAGTATATATATATATATACATATATATATATATATATATATATATATATATATATATACATATATATATATATATATATATATATATATATATATATATATATATATATATATATATATATATATATATATATCGGTCCAGTTCTACCGAATATATTTTGGATTCACTTTCCAGGAATTTTTGTGTTTAATCTATATGTGATACAGTTGAAATCTCATACACTTTTTTTAGTGTTGAAAGTTCGGGCTTCCATAGAGAAACTAACCTGGAATTTTGGACATTCTATTTAGACTATGGGTGAAGATTGAAACCTATGAGCACTGATAAGTACAATTTGGATAACCCCATTACAATACAGATTTTAGACCTGACGATCGTTTTGCTAACAAAGCTAGCGTCATCAGATAAATGAATATCTATTTAGGCTATTTACGTAACAAATGTGAAAAAATGTTTTCGATTTATCCTGAAAAAAAAATGTCTAGCAAATTTTTGGGTATTTTTTTTGTTGAGAATTTTCGTAAAAATATTTTATATAATTTTTGTGTAACACTACCTAAGACAATTTTGGTAAAAAAGTTTTCGTAAAAGGGATTCCTAGAAAATTTTCATATAATTTTTTTTATATTTTTGTTAAAAAGATTTTTCTGAATAATCGTATCTTGGCAGGCGTAGTTTTGTGTAGATTTTTTAAAAGAGTATGCTACCCAGGAAAATCGAACCAGCTTTTTCGGAAAAATATCAAGCAAACTTTTGCAAAATTTGTCCACTTTTTCAAACAATAAAGTTGTTTTGATAAAATATGGTACATGGTTTCTACTAATAAATTTAGTAGTAGTACCAAATTTGATGTCTTTCATTAAAAAAGGCATATTATTTGACTTAATTTTTTTTTGAAAATTCGCCACCATAACGCACTTGCTGCGTCCAGACTTTTTATATATTTAAGTTAGAAGTTAGAATCAATTTATTACATTTACTACAGGTTCCGAAGTAACTAGCAAATATTAAGTACCGTGTAAAAGTTACAAAAAAAAGTATCCTATGTTCAGGGCAAAATTATGAAATTTCGTTATATTTGATGTTTAATTATGTAGCATACTAATAACTAAAACATAAAGAAAACAAACAAGACCGACATATATTATATTTTTTGCTTTATTTTTACCTAGTACCTCGCAATTAAATAGACGGCGGTTTTTATTAGTGAATTTTTATTAAAAAAATTCACTAATAGAGAGGTATCGATGGTGAGACTTTGCAAAAATTCTTTCAAATGAGCGCGAATTAGGACCCCTAGAACCCATATCCGGGGTCAGTTTGAATTTTTATATGCTTATATATATATATATATATATATATATATATATATATATATATATATATATATATATATATATATATATATATATATATATATATAATATATATATATATATATATATTTATTTATATATATATATATATATATATATATATATATATATATATATATATATATATATATATATATATATATATATATGTATCCGTCTGATAACTCAAAAAATAATTAACCGATTTAGATGAAACTCGGCAAGTGCCTTTCTTTTATTAATGGCTTGGATGAGTTCGTTGGCCAGGAAAATCGGACGGGGTTTTCCGGGAAAATTTTGAGTTTTCTTTCAAAAAAAAATTTTTTTTCCGAAAATTTCGATAAAATTTGGTCTACATATTGCTTTGGGAAATACCTAACTATGTGCCAAAATTCAGCTTTCTAGGGTTACAGAAAATTGAGCTATTCAAATTTGAAACATGTTTAAATCATAAGTGTGTGGTTGCTGTTGGTTATTTATATTTCTATTGACCGCAGCTTCAAAATCTCGTATTATTCAATGACTTTGTAGTTCTCATTCTCACTTTTATTGACTAACATTTCAATTCTTGGTCTCAATGGTTTTATATTTTCACGTTTGACCAGCAGATGTCGCTCACTGTAAACATTGTTATTATTAATAAATGCATAAGTCAATTCGTAGCGTGTTAATCGGTAACGTGAAAATACTAGGCGGTCCAAGTCGCAGATAGAGGTTCCATCGCAGTTGCAGTAAGATCCTCCATGCCAGTTCGATGCAGATGAGATTTATATCTACCGTGGTTAAATCTCATTCTAATTATGGTAGTTGAAGTTTTTCTTGGTAAATTGAGATCTTTAATTTGATTTTCTAAAGACAATTGCGAGTAGAGCAAGCTATCTCTGTTATTTGATTTTAGTGAATTTTTATTTTTAAAAAAATCACTAATACAGAGGTATCGACGGTGAGACTTTGCAAAAAAAATTTCAAATGAGCGCGAACTAGGACCCCTAGAACCCATATCCGA
Source organism: Tillus elongatus (assembly GCA_964006375.1). Lineage (NCBI taxonomy): Eukaryota > Metazoa > Arthropoda > Insecta > Coleoptera > Cleridae > Tillus > Tillus elongatus. Next base: position 104,157,849 of record OZ023264.1, on the reverse strand, counting down.
GGTCAGTTTCAATTTTTATGTTTATATATATATATATATATATATATATATATATATATATATATATATATATATATATATATATATATATATATATATATATATCCGTCTGATAACTCGAAAAATAATTAACCGATTTCAATAAAACTCGGCAAGTGCCTTTCTTTTAATAAGGGCTTGGATGAGTTCGTTAGCCAGGAAAATCAGACGGGGTTTTCCGGGAAAATTTTGAGTTTTATTTCAAAAAAAAAATTTTTTCTCCGAAAATAACAAAGCTGTTTTAATGAAATTTACATGTATTGCCTTGGGATAGACCTTACTAAGTAACAAAATTTAACTTTCTCAATTTATCAAAAATTGAGTTATTAAAATTTTATATTTTCTTTCAAAAAATTTTTTTTCTCCAAAATTTACAGTTATTTTAATGAAATTTGGTGGATATCTTGTCCTAAGCAAGACCTTACTACATACCAAAATTAAATTTTCTAAGTTTATAGAAAAATTTGTTATTCAAATTTGAAGCATTTAATAAAAATTCACTACCATAACGCACTTGCTGCGTCCAGAGTTTTTTATTTTTCTTTGCAATTTATTTGTTACTTATTCATAGTGACCTAAAACAGTAATACTGGCGGTTCTTGTTAAAGTGTGCCGCGGAGCCGGAAGTACCGGTAGATTTATGCACTTTACTGAATATAATTTTGATATAAATATTATATTCATATTTTAGAAATAAATAAAGAAGTGGTTCTTGGATAATAATAGCTTCCTTGGGCATCAGATGCCTGACCAGCGAAACGACAGGCTTAGTCAAATCGACCAGTTTGTTATAGTACCCGTTGTCGCGGTAACATTTCACAACTGCAATTGGCCAAATTGCACTCAAGAACTGTAAAGTACTTAAGATATCAACGCTGCTCAGAGCATACCCACTCATCTATGAAATATGCACACCATTTCTAGTAAAAAAATACAAGCTGCAGGTTTACATTTTTAAGGCATCTAGAACGACTGTTTTAAAAAAGTGTTTAACGAAATGTGTATACGTAAAACGTTCTCCTAAATATTGTTTTGTAAAAAAGGGTGAAATGAAGGGAACGAGTTTGTCCTACGCCTGATGTTTTTAATAAGAGACTGGACTCCATTCAAAGGACAAAATGATTAGATATTCGATTGCAACAGAATTTTTTTCTTTTTGGTTTCCTAGTTTCCTACGTGTATTATTTTGTGGGGACATCCAGTGTTTCAGTTTTGGTTTGACCGACTTAGTTTACTCGAGAGCAAAATAAAAAAGTTCGGGACGCAGCAAGTGCGTTATGGTAGTGAATTTTTATTAAATGTTTCAAACTTGGATAACTCAATTTTCGATAAACTTGGATAGTTGAATTTTGGTACGTACTAAAACCTTTCCTAAGGCAACATATCCGCCAAATGTCATTAAAATAGCTTTGTAATTTTTGGGGAAAACATTTTTTGTCGAAAGAAAACACAAATTTTTTCCGGAAAACCTTGTCCGATTTTTCTGACTAACGAACTCATCTAAGCCATTCATAAAACTCTGGACACAGCAAGTGCGTTATGGCAGTGAATTTTTATAAAAATGCTTTGAATATCAAATATATCTTTTTAATGCAAGCAGTCATCAATTTGGTTACTGGTATAACCTATATAGTAAAAACAATGTGCCATATTTTATCAAAATAACTTATTGTTTGAAAATGTACAAAAATTTTCCGACAATATACCTTAAACGTTGGTTTTCTAGCCAACAAATCTTAGGTTAATAGCAAATTGAGTTATTGAAATTTGAAGCATATAATGAAAATTTGCTACCAAAACGCACTTACTGCGTCTTGATTTTTTTTCTTACAAACATATTTCGATAAAAAATGCAATAAAATAAGGCTGTTCGAAAAAAAAAAGTAGGGATCACCAACGATCGACTTGTGGGCCAGCCGGTGATTGTCAAAATAATTTTATAAGATGCAACTCAAGACACCCTATAATTAACTTATACAATTTTTTCTCGTCTCTTGTATAATAATAATTATATTCAGCTTTACCGTAGAAACGCGTCACCCTGTATAAGTGTTAGCAGATCAAAACGGAACGTAAACCCGGATATGGATTCCAGGGGGCTTAGTTTGCACTCATTTGAAGAAATCTTTAAAATTCTAAAGTCGCGGTCGCCTCATTGACGAATTTTTTGTACGAAAATTAGCTAAAAATTATGGACCATTAAACCATAAACTTAACTAAAACTACCGCCAAAGCATTAGAGAGTAATAACTAACCTGTTGCATATCAGCCCTTTTTTGTAAAACTTCGATCCTTTATATGTGTTGATAAAACATAACAAACACTGTTTAATCCACCCACTAACATTAATAAAGGAATAATTTGCACTTGTATATAAAAATTTCCCAAATGACACAAATAATTCGTCGACTCAAACAAATAAACATATAAATAATTACATACCAATACCATACGACATCATTTACAGCGTCTAACAGACCTGCGCAATAATATCAAATGTTCTGTTACCACGGCAACGACATACTAGATCTCAAATAAGCTATTGTCAATGAAACGCGGTGATATTAAACATAAATGTTTCAAATTTGAATAGCTCAATTTTCTGTAACCCTAAAAAGCTGAATTTTCGCACATAGTTAGGTCTTTCTCAAAGCAATTTGTACACCAAATTTTATCGAAATATTATTGTAATTTTCGGAGAAAAAAATTTTTTTCGAAAGAAAACTAAATTTTCCCGGAAAACCGTGTCCGATTTTTCTGGCTAACGAACTCATCCAAGCTATTAATAAAAGAAAGGCACTTGCCGAGTATCATCAAAATCGGTTAATTGTTTTTTGGGTTATCGGTTTGATACACATATATATATATATATATATATATATATATATATATATATATATATATATATATATATATATATATATATATATATATATATATATCGAAACTGACCCCGGATATGGGTTCTAGGGGTCCAAATTCGCGCTCATTTGCAAAAATTGTTGCAAAGTCTCACCATCGATACCTCTCTATTAGTGATTTTTTTTAAATAAAAATTCACTAAAAGGAAACATTAAATTTGGAAACACCATCTTTATATAAGACTCGATGCATTTTCGCAGCAATTAGAACCGTAGACCGGTTTCGCTCTCATTAGAGCTCTTCAATACGGCATACTAATTGCAGCAAAAATGCACCAAAAATAACACGGCTATCGTATAGCCAGTCTTAAAATACTCAGTAAGTGGTGGACGTGCCGCCACCTAGTTGCGGAACCAAGTAGTATGCTGTCACGCCAGCTCCAAATAACACAAAGTGTTAAAAAAATAGAGACTGGATACAGCTAACTAAAAATTTATAAAATTGTCAGCCTTGGGCCATTTCTACCCCAATATAGGGACAAAGTATGTAAGACTCGATGCATTTTCGCAACAATTAGAACCGTAGACCGGTTTCGCTTTCATTAGAGCTCCTCAGTACGGCATACTAATTGCAGCAAAAATGCACCAAAAATAACACGGCTATCGTATAGCCAGTCTTAAAATACTCAGTAAGTGGTGGACGTGCCGCCACCTAGTTGCGGAACCAAGTAGTATGCTGTCACGCCAGTTCCAAATAACACAGTGTTAAAAAAATAGAGACTGGATACAGCTAACTAACAATTTAGAAAATTGTCAGCCCTGGCCCATTTCTACCCCAATATAGGGACAAAGTATGTAAGACTCGATGCATTTCCGCAACAATTAGAACCGTAGACCGGTTTCGCTCTCATTAGAGCTCTTCAGTACGGCATACTAATTGCAGCAAAAATGCACCAAAAATAACACGGCCATCGTATAGCCAGTCTTAAAATACTAAGTAAGGTGTCGGCACGTCCACCACTCAGCAAAAATGCACCAAAAATAACACGGCTATCGTATAGCCAGTCTTAAAATACTCAGTAAGGTGGCGGCACACAGCTTGTGCATATAATATGTGTAATGCAAAAATAAAAAAGAAGTGAAACAGCAAGAAAATTTATTTACTTTGGTGCTGTATTCGATATTATCTGAAAATTACATTATAAACGACGAAGTGGAATGTAATTTGGGTAAATAAACAGTTTACTGCACGGAGGGTTTTTAGAATTTTTTCCAGAAATATGCTTAGAACCCTCCTTGGATGCACAAGCCACAAGGCAAATTTGTTGCAAATAACCCCCAAGAAAGTTAAGGGACCAAGAATGAATGAATGCTGGGCGGGGAAGAAATATTAGCGGAAAATGCTAAAAAACCAATTAGTCGGACTTTGAAAAGATGCGTTTTCACATTTTGCAGCAATATGTCCTTTAAACCCCGTCTACCCCGCAGAACAACCATATTCGCCCAGTTCCAGTTACTTCCTTGGGGGTTGCTCCCAAGAAATGTTTATTGTGCTTTATGCTTTAAAGGTAGTTGTATGCATGCACAAGGGGAAGGAGAACCTCCCGTGTTTTTGAGTGAGGGGGCAGAAACCCGCTTTTTCCTGGGGGTTGTTCTTTCTCCTCTGTATGCATACAATCACCCTCAATGCACGAACCACGGGATTTTTTTATGTTCAGCTTTCTGGTGTATTTTTTGTTGAGTATATTTCCTGTTTATCAATTGTTTTGTTTGAGTTTTGTGTCCAACTGACTGTATCAATATGTATGTTAAAGATCATGCTTTTGCTTGCCCTTCTTTACCCAATTTTTTACCGTTCCTAATTAAATAAAGTAATGTTTTATAACTTTTAGTGAATTTTCTTTAAAAAAAATTCACTAATGAGGAGATCCCAACTTTGGATTTTGAAAAAATTCCTTCAAATAAGCACTAATTAGGCCCCCGAGAACATATATCCTGGGTCAGTTTCAATATATATATATATATATATATATATATATATATATATATATATATATATATATATATATATATATATATATATATATATATATATATATATATATATATATTACACCGGTAACTCAAAAACTAATGGGCTGATTTTGATCAAATTTGGTGAGTACTTTCCTTTTGTAAGTGGCTTGGATAAGTTCGTTAGCCAAAAAAATCTGCTAAGTTGAAATAGATAAAACAATGAATTGTTTTAATTAGACAGGCGGATTCCCCGGTCAGTGTCAGTTCTGAGCTGACCTTAAATGTATGGAATTTCGACCACGAAATTATAATGCATGTTTGTAAGAAAATAAATTCGGGACACAGCAAGTGGGTTATGGTAGCGATTTTTTATTGAATGCCTCAAATTTGAATAGCTCAATTTGCTATTAACCTATAAGGTTCGTTGGCCAGGAAACTAGTTTTTTCGGGCACATTTTAAGTTTATTTTCGTAATTTTTTTGTACATTTTCAAACAATAAAGTTATTTTGAAGAAATATGGTACATTGTTTCTACTATATATATATATATATATATATATATATATATATATATATATATATATATATATATATATATATATATATATATATATATATATATATACATGTTATATATGTTATACTGGTAACCAAATTTGATGTCTGCTTTCTTAAAATAAACACATATTTGCTATTTAAAATATTTTTATGAAAATTCACTCATAACGCACTTGCTGCGTCCAGACTGTTATTATAAGGCTAAATCACTATAATATAATATTCTTATGAAAATTCACTACCATTCACTACCATACAATTCACTTGCTGCGTCCCAAACATTTTTTAGCAATTGGTCCCAGCGCATTACTCTATTAAATCACATTGTTGAAAGAAAAATGGTAACTTTTTACTGAAGCGCAGGAATTTTAACATGCCTATGAAAATGATTTACCTATTTGTATATCATTAATTGAATTTTTGGAGCAAAATGTCAATCGGTTTGCAGTTTTGCTTCTACTATTATACGAATGTTTAGATGTTAAAGATTCATATTTTGATTACCATTTAAAAGATTTTCATACTAAAATTCCCTAATAGAGAGGTATCAACTTATGAATTTCCAAACATGTTTAGAAATTAGCGCCGATCCCCAGAACCCATTTCTAGTTTTCGCTGAAAATTGCATATGTTCATATACAGTTTGTACACCCCCGTGGTGTAGTGGAACGAGTTTTCGGCTGCTACACGGAGTTCCGGGTTCTATTACTGGTGGTGGTAGTTATGTCACTGTGTTTTGGCTGTATATCCGTTTTGTTTTCTATATAACCTCCACCCGTACAATTAATTTATTCATTTATACATGGTGTTTCATAATAAGATGTCAATATTGAAGGAAGTGAATCTATGGATGATTTTAAGAAAAAACGTTTATATTAACATCGGTCCGTTTTTGCTTTCTGTGACACAGAGTAATAAAAAAAATCTTTTTTCTTTTGGACTATCTTTTGTATAACTCAGAACAGCCATTGCATATTTTTATGAAACTTGGTTTGGGTAAATAAGGTACAGAGGCGCATCTTTGGGGGAAAAAACGAATTTTGAAATTTAACTAGTGGCGCCCCATTGATGTAACCCTAAATATTTAGAATAAAAAGTATGATACGCTGCTGCTTTCTCCAAAAATGAAAGTCATTTTTACATTACTACTAATTTTTGTAAAAAAAAAAGATTTCTTGACATTTTCCGTAACTTCGAGCGTTTTTATGAAAATAAAATAGCCACGACTATTTTTTACATTTTAGGAAAATTTTTATTATTTATTAAAATAAGACATGATCCGATAACTAATTGAAAAACCTACATAACTGAATTAGCTATGGTACATATTAATTGGCTGTTGACAAATTAATAACAGCAGCTTGTTGAAACGAAAGCAGAACAAAGAAGAGACTATTAAATAAGGTGTTGAAGATGCCTTATACCTACAAGGATAGATGGCTCAGCTTTTTCTCATATTATCGCGCACTCTTTGGAAAATGCCCCAGTGTGAACAGAAATGCTGTAAACCAGAGATCTAAGCTGACCCCATAAGAAAATTTTTAAAGTACTCAAGTCAAGTGACCGAGGAGGCCATAGTTGCGGTACACCACGACCTACCCATCGGTTATTGAATGTAGTCCGATTAGCAGCTTTTGAATTATAATGAGGATTAAAAGTACAAATTTCACTCAATATTGTATGAATATTTGAAAATGCTTGACTATCTGGTGTGACTCTCTTTGGGAAGATCTCTGGATATAATCGCGCAGCTTCTGGTCCTTTGCCATCAGTGAGGCTTAAACGAAATGGAAATGTACAAATTCCGCACTGGTAAAATTAACCATTTTGTTTTCAAGCTAACAACGTGAGACGTAAAACCGATATTTTTATAAATAGCTGCAGATTCACTTTAAGATACAAAGCCGGAACTGTCATAAATAATTAGCATGTGACGTCTGAAGCACAGAAGAGATATTATTTAACTGTATTTGATGTCACAGCCAAATAAATGATTTTAAAATCTCCTCTTTTAATATAAGAAACGCGACTTTTTCTTATTTGTCTGTTTTCAGGAAACCGCTTAAAGTTACGAAAAACTTTCAGATCTTATTTTTACAAAAACAAGTAGTAATATGAAAATGACTTTTATTTTTTTTTTAAGCGGTGGCGTATCATACTTTTATTCAAAATATTTAAAGTCGCCTTAATAGTGACGCCACTAGCTAAATTTAAAAATTCGTTTTCCCTTCAAAGATGTGTCTCTACAGCTAATTCACCCCCACCAAGTTTCATAAAAGTATTCAATGACTGTTCTCACTTATACAAAAGAAAATCGAACAGAAATGATTTTATGTATCTCAGACAGAAAGCCAAAACGGCCCTACGTTCATTTAACTTTTTTTCTTAAAATCATTTACATCTGATTATGAAACAGCCTTTATATATATATATATATATATATATATATATATATATATATATATATATATATATATATACAGTGTGTCCCAAACTGGATGGGAATGTATTGCTATCTTCGTTATTATTAGAGATAGGGAGACGGTTAAAGTAGTAATGTTTTGTAGAATTTCATGCTCGTTCGAAATATGACTTTTGTATTTTGCCCCGGCTCTTTTCGTTTTCGAGTTATTTTGAAAAAAACAAAATTTGTCGATTTCTTTTTTCTTCTAACATGTCTTCTGACATGTCTTAAACTTGCACATTACCAGGACACTTTTTTATCTTTTTGTGCTCTTCTCAACTTTGGATTGTCATTTGTTTTTGAGCTACAGGTATCAACGTTTGTTTTTATTATGGCAGCCATATTGAATTTTTTTGCTCGCGTGAAAAGCGCTTTCTAATGATAACATGCTTGAGAAATCTTGTAATTGTACTGACAATTTTGAGAAAAACCGTTTTGAGGATAGTAGTAGGCTATGAAATCCAATACCAAAAAAACAAATGACAATAAAAAAGTGTTCAAAAAGCAGTAGGCCATGGAGTCTAACAATAGACTTCTACTTTTAACATAATTTTCCGTAATGATTCACGATAAAAAAATAGGAACTTCGAGCACACCAATGAATCGGCCCATTATTACAAATTATATTTTACATTACAACATTATCCTAAAAAATTGTTATAATTTAATTAAATAGGTAAACCTAGTAAATAACTAAATTTACTAACAGAACTTAATAAAAAGCCGATTAATGGCTTACGAAAAAAACGCCTACTTAGATATTAAAAAAAATAAATCGACAAATTTTGTTGTTTTCAAAATAACTCGAAAACGAAAAGAGACAGGGCAAAATACAAGTCACATTTGTAATGAGCATGAAATTCTACAAAACATTGCTAATTTAACGGTCTCCCTATCTCTAATAATAACGAAGATAGCAATACATTCCCATCCAGTATGGGACACACTCTATACATATACTTATATACATTGTGTCTATTATAGGATATTGCACCAGGGTTTTCCCGCGAGCTGTTGAGAATTTCGAAAAACGCTAAAACAAGTCTATTTTGCTTGCTAGAGGGACCCTTTTGAACCCTAACAGAATTTGTAGCATTAACCCCCTAACTAGGGTGACTTTCACCCCCTTAATTTGAATAGGAGAGGTGAGTCGAACAGCATATTTTTGGAAAACCCTTTTGATTCTCTATTCAAAGTTGTAATTTTCAAATCTACCGTTAAGTATCTTAGATATTTACTTTCAAAACTTAAGCTGCATTTTAAAATTCTACCGATTATTTTTTCAAATATGTGCTTTCAAAGCAGAACGTCTAAAATAATAGCAGCCTTAAAAACAAAATTTATATTGTAATATATATATATATATATATATATATATATATATATATATATATATATATATATATATATATATATATATATATATATATATATATATATATATATATGAGAAATACTTGGTTCCCGAGTTAAACCGCGCCTATAATTTATTAAAACTTGATGTTTCGGCTCTTGGATGTTTTGGAAATATTTTCAAAAGGTTCAGAAAATACGCGAGGCGATCTCCAGTGAGATTTTGGGAGTATGCAGATTGAGGCCCTGTAATCGAGCCACAGCATAACTACTGTTGATTATACTGTGATCCAGCTACAGCAGCCCAACCCACCTTATCCACCGCTCTAACTAGTAGAAAATTGAGGCCTCAGCGTTCATTTCCTTTCATGTTTCCTCATCCCCTTGAAAATGGCTCCAGTACACGAGCCGAAACGTCGAATTTTAATCAATTTTAGAACATATATATATATATAGATATATATATATATATATATATATATATATATATATATATATATATATATATATATATATATATATATATATATATATATATATATATATATATATATAGTGTGGCCCATTTAATATGGATGGAAAAATCAAAATATATAAGATGAAAAATGTATTAATGCTGTGAAACTTGTTCTCTATGTCACCTCACCAAGGCATACTAATGCAGTTTTTCTATGTTAAAAAATAGGAAAAAGGGTTATGGTCATTTTTACGAAGACAATAATTACACTACTGCATTCGACATCCCTTGAAATAGATATGTACCAAATTTTATCAAAAAATAAAAATTATTAACCATTTCAGAGGGGTTTATTTGTGTGAGACTTGTCATATGAAAACACCCCTTAACTTTTGTATTTATAACGCGAGTTTTTTAACGTGATCTCAAAAGATATAAATTGAAGAAGTCTATAGATCCTGTGAAAACTGTTTCCGACGCCATTCGATCATGGCCTATTAAAACTATTTTCATATTTATTCAATATTTATACGTTTGATTTTCAAGAACAAATAATCTCTACACTTCTATGCCGATGATACCGAGCTTTACAAATCCTTTTCTGTCGAAAATGCCTTAGACGCTATAACAAGTTTAAATGCACACCTTGATAGGTTAGTCACGACAGCAAAGAAGCATGATCTTGCGATAAATGTCAATAAGTGTTGCGTACTTTATTTTGGCAGGAAGGTAAGTAGGAATAGGGTTTGTTCTCAAAATATTGATATTTTGATAGATGGGAGTCGCTTGGAAGCAAAACAATCTGCAAAAATCTTGGTCTTATAATAGATAACAATTTAAAATTTTCTGATCACGTCAATAATCTTCGTAGAGCTAGCTTTGGCCTATTGAAATCTTTTTATAGCCACCGAAATTGCCTTCCAGTGAAAGTAAAAGCTCTCTTGGTAAACTCAATGATTCTCTCGCGCTTTAACCATGCTGATGTTGTGTATGGACCTGCCCTTGACAGTTGGGATCGGCAAAGAATAGAAAAGGTTCAGAAGTCATGTTTACGGTTCATCTTTAATCTAAAAAAACAGATCGTGTTTCTTATAAGTTAAAAGAATTAGATTGGCTGAATATGAAGAATCGCTGGAAAGTACATTTTCTTTGCTTGACTCACAAGATTTCCTCGGGGCGGGGCCTGATTACCTACATCAGAAGCTCTGTTTTCGAAGACAAATACATTCGCTCAATACAAGACTCGATCACTTGTTTGCCATGCCTAAATATTATACGAGCCAATATCAGGGCTCTTTTTCCTATGTTGCACCACATCTGTATAATAAAATACCTTTTAAACATACTTTATGTTCTCTGCCAGGGTTTCGTAGATATGTTACAGATTTTTATAAAAATAGTCAGTTTGCGTAGTGTAGTTATAATGAATCATATTCATATTTAAGAATTCCTTTCTTTCAGCTAAATTTAAGGCGCACAATTGTCAATGTTTTGTTGTTACATTGTTTTGTTGTTTTGGATACTAAGGCATTTATAATTTGTTTATTTTGTAATTCCTACATTTTAAGTTATCTTTTAAGGGTCAAGTGGAAGAAAATTGTAAAATTAACTTCGCCATAATATAGACCTCTTATTATTATTATTATTATTATTATTATTATTATTATTATTATTATTATTATTATTATTATTATTATTATTATTATTATTATTATTATTATTATTATTATTATTATTATTATTATTATTATTATTATTATTATTATTATTATATGTCACAGCATTTATAAACCTTTTTCTTCAACTTTTGAGATGTTGTTGTTGACGTTCATAGTTCATCATAATAGTTATATTTTTATGAAATTTGGTAGGTAACATTTTTCAAAAATAGCGAATCCAGTGGGGTACTTACTTTTTCCTAAAACCAACCATAAACTTTTTGTATAATTTTTACATATGAAAATATAGTTTTAATGGGCCATGATCGAATGGCATAGAAAACAATTTTCACAGGATATATAGTCTTCTTCATTTTCTATCTTCTAAGATCTCTAAAAGAACCTCGGTGGTTCAGAGGTAAGAACGTGTGCCTTTGAACCGAAGGGTACTGGGTTAGATCGCGGGGTACTCCATTCACTTTTTCAGTACAAACTGTAAAATTAACATCAACCGAGGTTCTGGCATTGTATTTGAGCAACTTGAATGTCTACACGTTCCGCCCTTCGGAGGGGGCGTAAAGCCGTCGGTCCCGTGTCCATGCAATGTTGGGCACGTTAAAGATCCCTACCCTCCTTACAGAAAGGCAGGGGTTCAGCAAAATTTCCAGGATAGTGAGGCTAAACTGCTCCCTGGCGTCGGTGATTGGCCATACACACACACAAAATCTCTAAAAAATCGCGTTATAAGTACCAATGTTAAAGGGGTGTTTCCATATGAGAAGGGTCACACAAATAAAGCTCTCTGAAATGGTTAATAATTCTTCTGTTTTTGTGAAATTTAGTACATATCTATTTTGAGGGATACCGAATAGAGTGGTGTATTTATTTTGTTCCTAAAAATGGCCCTAACCCTTTTTTTATTCACATAGAAACATTGCAATAGTATGCCTTGGTCAGGTGACTTAGAGAACAATTTTCACAGCACTAATAGTTTCTCGTCTTATATCTTTTGATCATTTGTTCATCAAAATCGAGTTATAAATACAAAAGTTACAGGAGTGTTTCCATATAAAGTGGGCCACACTGTATATATATTATATATATATATATATATATATATATATATATATATATATATAGAGAGAGAGAGAGAGAGAGAGAGAGAGAGACTGCTCTAGAAGTAATCATTTGGGTGAAATTTGGCGAGATATTCCTTTTATTAGTCGCTTAGACAAATTTGCCAGTCGGACACAGTTCTCCTAAAAATATCTAGTTTTTTTTTAGAAAAAAATTTGTATGTTCAAAAATAATGATGTTATTTTCGCGAAATTTAAAGCATAACTACGTTCCAAATTTGAAAATTCCAGCAACTAACGAAATATAGTATATTTCTTCGAATTTATAACGCCCGTTTAAAAAACGGTGATAAATAAAATGTTGAACAACTAATTATCGATTGTAATTAATTTCGTTCAATTCAATACTGTTTAGTTTTTCACAAAAATCTTTCTATTGTTCGTTAAATAAATGTTAAATGACAAATAAATAATCGTTGCATCTTCGTTAATACTATAAATACTTGGGTAGGTATTTAATCTTCAATTAACCTTGCTAGAAGATTTGTAACTAGGAGCGTAGTACACCTGAAATTCTATGGCTTTTTTTTTATTTCAACAACACACCACGAGGGCTCACAGCCTAAATACTATCCTACCGTGTGTGTCGACAAGGAGGAAAAGGCAACTTGTTAATTCTGGATTGAAGGTTTGGAGGTTCGGAGGAGAAGGAAAAACATGTGCCGGCAAGGAATTCTTTAGAAATGTTCAGTGGTGGGTTATATTCTCCATATGGAAAGGATATCTTATATATGATGAATCAAGATTGGAACCTGTGATCACATGAGCACTGATAAGTATATTTGGAGAAACCAATTTATCACAATACAGTTTTCAGACTTGGCGATCGTTCTCCTGACAAAGTTAGCGTCATTAGAGGGATGAATAAACTAAACAGATTAAAGCTAGATTTATATGTTACTTGACAAGGTATACAAACAAACCCACCACTGTTTAATTTAATAACGACAAGCGATTTTATAAAAGCAGTTAATGGAATCCAAATTATAAGGCTTTTCGGCTAAACAGTGTGGGTTTGGCTATATAGCTTCGTAGAGAACGCTTTTCGCATTTGCTTGTAGAGTAACATATAAATAGTAGTTATAGCTTTTATTCGTTTAGTATATTTACCCCTCTGATGACGCCACCTTTGTTAGCAAAACAATCTTTAGGTCTGAAAACTGTATTATGATTAATTGGGTGCTACAAATTATACTTAACCAATAAATTGTTTAGCAATTTTAAAAATCAATGTATTCAACTAATAAAAACATCAAAATTAAATGGGATACAAAAACCTTTACAACAAGAGGCTCGGTGATTCAGATTTAAGAACGTGTGCATCTGAACCGAAGGGTACTGGGCTAGATCCCAGGGACCTCTTTTCACTTTTTCAGCACATATTGTAACATTAACATCAACCGGGGGTGGCATTGTATATTTGAGAAAGTTGAACGTCTGCACGTTTCTCGTTTCGGTGGGGACGTAAAGTGGTCGGTTACGTGTCGATACGATGTTGGGTACGTTAAAGATCTCTACCCTTCTCACGGAAAAGTAGAGGTTCGGCAAAATTTTCAGGATAGTGAGTGCTCTCTGGCGTCGGTGATTGGCCATAGTCGCGGAAATAGACTGACGTTAAAGAAACAAAAACCACACAACAAAACACATTTCATCTTCTTTAACAAGCAAGGCTTTTAATTATCTGCTCACTTGTATTAACCTCTAGTTGAATTTAAACATATACAAAACCAACAGTAAGCCTTTAAAATAATAAAAGCTATATTGGCGTTATTTAATTCGCAACTTCGGAAATTCATATAAAAAGTCTGGTTGCAGCAAGTGCGTTATGGTAGTGAATTTTCATAAAAAATATATTTAATAGCAAATAAGCCCTTTTTAATGAAAGCAGGCATAAATTTTGGTTACCAGTATAACGCATATAGTAGAAACAATGTACCATATTTTATCCAAATAATTTTATTGTTTGAAAATGGACAAAAATTTTCCGAAAATTAACTTGAAATGTTCGCGTAAAAACTAGTTTCTTAGCCAACGAACCTTAGCTTAATAGCAATAAATAGCGTCCTTGAAATTTGAAGCATTTAATAAAAATTCGCTACCATAGCGCATTTGCAGCGTCCCGATTGTTTTTCTTACAAACATGCTTTATATTTCGCTGGAAAATGCAACCCTGTAGTAATATAAGGCGCGTTTGAATAAAACAAAAGAACATTTTTATCACCAACGACTTATGGGTCACCTGTGATTCTACAAATAATGTTATAAGACGCAGACCCAAAGGCCTATAATTAACATATACAATTTTTTTCCTTTATTCTATAATGAGGGATATATTGAGCTTTACCAAAGAAATGCGTCAATCTGTATATATGTCAACAGATAAAACCTGTAACTTACCCCGGATCTGGCTTCTAGGGGACCTAGTTGTTCGCGCTTACTTGAAGAAATTGTTTCAAACCTCAAAAGCTATTTGCGGATTTTTTCTGTGAAAATAGCTAAAAATTTAAGACTATTAAACCAAAAACACTATAACTAAAACTACTGCCAAAGCATCAGAGAAAGGGTCCAATTGAAATAAATTTTCTGCAAAGGACAGTGGCGGTTGAAGCTGAAACTTAAGGTTTTGCAAAACACACTCCTTGCCACATTTTCTCTATAGAACCCGTATTCATTTCAAGTTCTGTGCCTAAAAGTAGCCAATTTTGACGTTTCTAATAGCGTTTCAATAGAGTTTCTAAGAAGAAAAATATAAAATTTTCAAAGTATTTTTTCTGGTACTTCTTGACCGTTTTGCGTCAAAAAAACTTAATCTTTGACTGTAATATACAAAAGATTTTGTTATCGATTTTGGTTTTGTGCGTTTCTAGGGTCATCAGTGGCACCCAAAATATGTTTTTTCAATGTCTATAACTTACATATATATATATATATATATATATATATATATATATATATATATATATATATATATATATATATATATATATATATATATATATATATATATATAAACACCCGCACAACAAGACACATGCACGAAACATTTCAAAATTGACAATAATCATCCACATTGAAACATTTAATTTCAACTCCTATGTAATGTGTCTGAAATGTTCGTCTCAATGTGACAATGTGACACAGTCAGGGAACGTTTCAATGGTGGATATTATTGAGGATTTAAAACATTGAGTATAATCGTGCAGTAATGTTTTAGAAAAAACCCATATAGAAATCATATGTTTGACTCTCAAAAATTTACGAAAAAGTGTAGGAAGGAAGAAGAAAGCAATGGCTCCACCACGTATGCAATCTGCGATGGTTGTGCTGTAGTGCTGTTAATAACTATAGGTACATACATAGTTGTGTGATTTTGTTATATATTCTATTTTAAATTCTGTGTTTTGTCTTAAAGAAAATTTACCTGAAAGAACCTCAATGCAGTAATGGAACGGCAGGTAAGTGGAATATGATGTTTGCATTCTTAGGTTTTTTATTCCATGTATTACATATTTTACAACTATTACTATCACCACCTCTGAGCTTTAAATACAGTTTCTTGATTTTTGTTTAGTATTAATAGATACACAGCATAACAAACAATTATATGTGAAATTTTTTATGTCCATTTAATATAATAGTTTGTTCATGTGTCTTAACCTTACATTTTGCGGTTTCTAGTTTGTTGTATGTTGTAGATATACATTTTACATTACTTATTTATTTGTAGGAGGAAACAAAATGATGAATTCGTCAAAATCTGTTAAATGTTTTCATTTGCGTCGCATGGTAAAGAATGCAATAGCACAGGAATATGGAAGCCTAAGCAAAATTGATACAACTATTGAAAATTCAACATTCATTACCTACAGTTTTCAATAGATATGCTTATGAACAGAGTGATCTTGGGGGTACCTTAAGCACCAACTTCACTCCTGTATCAATTTTACAGTCATTAATTCTTTTTTCAGAGGCTGTCCGCAAAAAGAATGTTTACCATCACAGTCCACCTTTTTCAGGAAGTTGTTTCCAACTGGCTAAGGCATAATCAGATTTTAGAGTTCGAAGAAAGAGATTAAAATAAAATTGATGTTGTTCAGAATATTCATTTTAGTTTCTTTTTCAGAAAATCTCATTGATTTATTATGTTGGTTCTTTTCCATTTGAACAAAATTGTAGAAATGTTGGTCGTTTTATTGAATTTTTAAATTTATGAACAATAGTGATTGATTTTTGTTTTATGTGATAAATATGTTTATATTTTCCTATGTATTCCTTGTATAAGTTCGAACTAAGTTGTTTTGCTGTTTTATATTAATAAATTTATTTACATATTTTTCTGATAGTTATTTTTAACTTACCTACATATAAATATAAATAAATAATAAACATAAATGCCTATATCTTTTCTCTATAATACAATATGAACTAATTTCTCAACTATGTTACAACTATTTTTAGTGTTTTTTTTTAATTTCTATTATATTTATTTACTAGAAATTAGATAATATGTGCAAAAATTAGACATAATTCAAGTCTAGTCTAGATATTAATTTGTTTTCTGGGTGTATATATATATATATATATATATATATATATATATATATATATATATATATATATATATATATATATATATATATATATTGAAAGTGACCGCATATGTGTTCTAGTGGCCTAGTTCGTGCTCATTTGAAGAAATTTTTTCAAAAGTCGCTATCTCCTCATTAGTGAATTTGCAGAGGTATTACAAATAAAAGTATTTATTAAATTCGCTTCCATAACGCATATGCAGTGGCAAAATATTTTAGTGAATTTTCTTAGAAAAAATTCACTAATGAGGAGATCCCGACTTTTGAATTTTGAAAAAATTTCTTCAAATGAGCGCGATCTAGGACCCCCAGAACCCATATCCGGGGTCAGATTCAATTTTTATATGTTTGTATATATATATATATATATATATATATATATATATATATATATATATATATATATATATATATATATATATATATATATATATATATATCACCGATAACCCAAAAAATAATAGACTGATTTTGATAAAATTTAGCATGTGCCTTTCTTTTATAAGTGGCTTGGATAAGTTCGTTAGCCAGGAAAATCGAACCAGGTTTTCCGAAAAATTTTGGGTTTTCTTTCGGGAAAAATCTTTATCTCAAAAAATAGAAGAACTATGGTAACCAAATTTGGTACATAAGTTAACGATAATAAAGGGAAACTATATACCAAAATTTATATTTCTATGTTAAAAGAAAAGAAGTTATAAAAAATATTTGGTGCCAAATCATTTCTTTGAAAATTCACTACCATGACGCACTTGCTGTGTTCAGACTTTATTATTTTTCATTATATAATGTTTCAGGTAGTTGCTTTATTTAATGAGCTACAAAAAGTAAAAACTAATCTGTTAGAGATACAAGCAAAGGTATCCACTATTGAAAAATCGTTAAACTCGTCAATGAATTTGATAGATGATATAATCAAAGAAGCATCTAATCTAAATTCAGGTGCCTTACTACAAAATACGCAAACCTTACAATACAAAAACAGGCCACCGTCTTGCTGACATAAAAATTTGTGTTCTAATAATTATAAATTGAGCACGAGACCAATTTGGTTTTATTATATATATATATATATATATATATATATATATATATATATATATATATATATATATATATATATATATATATATATATATAATAATAATAATAATAAACTCTTTTAGGAAATTGAAAATTTCAATGAAAGAAGTGTCAATATGTCTGCTTAGAAAGATAAGGATTGATCTGGTTTATGAAAAGTAATAATGAATATCATCATCACCGACCAAATACGATATCGTCTTGTCGTTTGAACCGTGACTTCTGTCTGTCATGATTGCTATTTTTGAGACTGGGTGAAATAAATATAGGCAACCTATTTTTTAAATCCACTCTAATTTTCCTATATTTTATTTTGACCAGAACTAACATTGCGTGAAACAACCACGTAATATCATGTGCGTTTAGACTTTAGGGCTAGTGAAAACACTATATAACTAAATTATTAAAATCCAGAGATGCCAAAAAAAGAACTAAAATTGACCGTGAAAGCCGACGTCGATCTGTGGGCAAATCGGCTAACGTCTGGTTGTCAACTGTGATATGTTTCTTGGGATATGGACAACTCGCGTCTCAGACAGAGTCAAATAAATTATAGATACTAATAAATCCTCCACTCCACTAACGGATATAGTTCTCGAAGCCGTTCATAAGCAAAATTAACTGTAGCGGGTTTATTGAATAACTTCAGAATCGCCTAATCTAGGGCTACGCACAGATTTTACCGATTGCCTATTTAAAACACCCATTTTAGATGCTCATGCGCCGCAGCTGGCAAAAGTGTAACGCCGTTTAAAAGTATTTAGTATTTCTTCCTTTCTTTATTACACAACCACATGACTGGATAAATAATATGATAAAATACTGTTAGAAGTAAGCAAATTTGCTATAGATATTATTCCAGTCTGTTACGGAACCTGAATGAAACCTGTCACCCTGAACGGTTTCATGTTATTAGAAGCATGTTGAAAATCATGCAAGAAACACGTTGTATAATCACCGGCAAACTAAAACTTATTATATAATATCCTCTAATCAATTCAATATAGCAAGTTTACAGTTTGTTTTCTCTCTGTTACCAATAATATTTATTATTGTTATTTAAAGATAACGCAACAACAGCTGAAGAGCTTCACGTAAACGGGATCTGTAGGACATATGGTTTCCATGGGACGCCTTTGACAAAGTTGGTACTTTGTGTTTACAGTTCGTGATACAATCATGAATATCAAAACACCTTGAAAACGAAAACGCTTTCCCAATTTTGATACGCTGATTAGTAGTCCCAACACATTTCGCAAAAAACGTTACACTATGTTAACGTGCAACTGTTTTGTGATGTCGACCGACTTATAATAACTATAATAAATATAAATTTAACTACTACAAAAAACAATGTATTAGCAGCGCGGTCTGAATTGCATTTCACTCCTGTCAGTTGTTACCAAACTATGAGATGGTTGTGGCCGATACTTAATGCAAATTAACCTTTAGTGAACGATGCGAGTTGTATTCGACGTTGCCGCATGCCGCAACTCTATTTACCCTTTTAAACAATGTTACTGGCGGCAAATCAAGTTCTGCCCCAACAAGCATCAAAGTAACGGCAATTGAGATCGAAGCTTGAAAAGAAGAGTAGTTGTTACGTGATTGATATTAATTATACCACTCTGTGGTGAAAATAACTTTATATTACACATTAACAGTGTCAAATTACGTAACATTCACCACTTATAACTTATTTGGAGTTACGCAACTTCTTAGCTGCTTTTAAGGTATTCGGAACGTAGTCGTTACTTGTAGGACGACTCAAAACTTCCGGGAATTTGAAGGTACAACATGACAGTAGAAACTAACTCACGTTACTCAAATGCTACATCAAAGTTGCAGCCACTTTCAATTAGCACTAATAGTTTCGGCGACGTTGCCGGCCTCTTTATATTACACCTAATAGTTGTAGAACTTCTTGATGATATATTCTAGTGGCAGTAATGTTTCCCATACCTGAAAAAGTAAATGTTACTATTTGGAGCTACTATAGTAGTAAACGGAACATTTAAGGTGTTTCAGTTACTGCTATTAAGAATTAAACTCCTGGCAAATAGACAAACTATTAAACTGAGAAGCAGAGACCAAACCGAAATACAAGATATGCACTCCTTATGTATAAACACAATTACAAATAAATATTGGAGAATTGAACAGAACCCCCCGTTAGCAGTCGCGTATTACCACACTGCAAAATTTGAAACATATATAACCGCTAATCCGATTTCAACAAAGTTTCAATTTAGTTACGAAGTTAGAACTAATGCTTTGAACGTCAACATTCCTTCTTACATCGATCATTATGTATTAAATCTAAATATTTTTAATAGCATACTAAATGACAATTACTTAAGCTACACATACATATACACAGACGGATCCAAAAGTCAGCATGGTGTGGGAGCAGTATTTTTCGTCGAGCAGCTTAACAATTCAACAGTTTACAAGCTACCAGAACAGGCTTCAATATACACTGCAGAAATGGTTGCTATATAAAAGACCATACACCCTCATCTGGGTGCCGGGTCACTCGGGGGTCAAAGGCAATGAAGAAGCTGACAGTCTCGTGAAGAGAGGGTCAGCAGAACCATTTATGGGACCAGAATCGGTTCTGTGCGTGACAAAGAGCACTGCCAGGTGATCCATTAAGTCCTGGGTTAGAAACGAACAGAAGGTGTACTGGGAAGACTGTCCAGGGCTCAGACATGCGAAGTCAGTAATTGAGGAACCCAGTTCAACAATCGCTGTAGAGCTGCTAAATCTTAGGAGAGGACAGCTCAGAAAAATAACAGGTCTCTTAACGGGACACATGGCCGTCAAGAAACAACTGCATAAAATGGGGCGGTTCGAGGGGGACCTGGCATGCAGACTCTGCGGCGAGGGGGAAGAACCAGCCCAGCACTGTGCAAGTGTAAAGCTCTGGACAGCAAAAGACAACTGATCTACGGACAGCCTAGACCGGAGACAGCAATATAAAACTTCACCCTACCAATTGCTGTGCAGATTAGTTCAAGGCACAGTGATTTTGGAATGGGTGGAATAGAAAAGATAAAGGGCATGCACAATAAGCCAAAGGCTGCGGTGCTATTGGGGCGGCAAAGACGTGGACGAGCCCTAAGGGAGAAAAAAAAAAAAGAGAAGTAAAGAAACCAAAGAGCAAATCGTTGACTTATATCAAGGAAATTTAGCTCCATAGTCAAATTCAATCTTCATCAAGCAGATAACACTTCCTACTCTATTAATTCATTAATTGTTTCTGTACTTACCTGGTGAAACAGTTTCATACTAAGTACAGACGTAGAGGCTATTTGTGAAGCCAGATATATATTCTCTACGTTTGTATTAGCTGTCCGAATAGAGAAGTAAAGTTCATCACATCGGTATCTAAAACAATCAAGACATTGCTGTTGGAGCCATTGGTGGATTTGTAAATCTTCATCTCCTCTAGGACAAACTATTCGTCGCAAAAATTGAAGAAATGAAGGATTCTGGCATTGTTCTCCTTATCAAA
The DNA here is from genome assembly GCA_964006375.1 of Tillus elongatus. Lineage (NCBI taxonomy): Eukaryota > Metazoa > Arthropoda > Insecta > Coleoptera > Cleridae > Tillus > Tillus elongatus. The sequence continues at coordinate 104,136,118 of OZ023264.1, read as the reverse complement.
ACTATCACCACTATCTTTATCTCTCAGATAGCAGTCGAAAACTAATGTGGCATTGTCAACATGTTTCTACTTCTCATATGTTCAGAGACTCTGATACCTAAAGTGATAAGCCAAAGTATGTAAGCGGAAAATATGAAACACTTGAAGATTGGGCAGGTAAAAGACTAGAGCTCACTTCCCTTAACAGCTGACTCTTTTTTCTGATTTGCTTGTCTACTATGCTGACAGGGTAATCGTTGTTGACCGCTAGTTGTTTAATAACATTAAGCTCGTTATTATAGTTCGTCACCAAAAGTGGGTTTCTGAACAGCTTACCTGTCAAATATCTTATTGGCGCCAGCTTGCGGGACATGTGGCGGCCCTTTTTAAATGGAATTATGTAGATGGTCGGTCCGTGTAGGCTTCCTATTAATATGAAATACGATTTAATTGATTTTTCTCGTCAACTTCAACATCAAAAAAACTATGACCCATTCTCTTCCAACTCCATTGCAAAATTGACGCTGAGATGTAGATCGTTCAGCAAACCCAGGAATAGATGAAGTTGCTCTAAGGTACGTGACCTAACCACCACTATATCATCTACATAAAGTATCCAGGACGAAATAAAGTTCTTTTATGGATTATAATCTCGGAACGCCAGTTCTTTTTAGAAAGAGGCCATCAGGGTAGTTAACGAGTTACCCATTGGGAGATCGTCCTCTGTATTTAAACTCCATCATTAATAGAAAAGAAATTCTGTGTTAGGCATCACTAAGGCATGAAGTGCCTTTTGAATTTTCGTACTAAGGAAAGAAGAATCAAGAATTATTTGTAAGTAGAAGTGTCTGCTTCACCGAGACACTCCTAAAAAGATTTGAAATATCAGAAGAACCCAAAGAGTACCACCATCAACCGGGACATCCAGAAGTCTCTAAACCAACGCAGCATAACTTTTATCCGAGTACGGAGACCCAAAATTCACATTCATATTAAGAAAGATGAAAGGAAAGCCTCTTGATTCTTGACACTAGCGTTGGTCTTTCTGTAACTGATTCTTCAACTTTGTATCATACTTGCATATATCGCTTTACCGGAAATCTAGTTTCTGACAACCAACTTCTTATTCTAGGTATTAACAATTGAAGATGACTCGATGCAGCGGAAATGCGTAAGAAGATTGGAAACATAAAAAAAAGAGTACCACCATCAACCTGGACATCCCGACGTCTCTCAACCAATGTAACAGAATTTTTAATCGAGTACGGATACCCAAAATTCACTTTGATATTAAAAAAGATGAAATGAAAGTCTCCTGATGCCTGACACTAGCTTGGTAGACTTTTGCTCTTTCTGTAACTGCTTCTTTAACTTTGTATCGTACTTACATATATCGCATTACCGGAAACTTTGTTTCTGACACAACCAACTTTTATTCTAGATATTAACCCCTGAAGATGGCTTGATGCAGCTGAAACGCGTAGGGTTTTTGTAATAAAAAAATCTATTTGGAGAAATGCCTAATTCTAGCTATTAAACCGTTATATGATGTCAGTAGCTTATTAGCTTATATGTCACAAGTAACATACAGTTCAGTGTCTATTTGAATCAGAATTGAATAGGATGGTTATTTTACATATTTATGACAAAAATTTATAAAGGAGCTTGTTTAAAAACGGAAGGTGTAAAAATTAATGCTTTGAAGGTGAAAGTGTTGCAGTAGTACTTCAGGAAATCTGAAGGAGA
>OZ023264.1:103726893-104129393 GCA_964006375.1 Tillus elongatus | reverse complement strand
ACTGCACTGCACTGCACTGCACTGCACTGCACTGCACTGCACTGCACTGCACTGCACTGCACTGCACTGCACTGCACTGCACTGCACTGCACTGCACTGCACTGCACTGCACTGCACTGCACTGCACTGCACTGCACTGCACTGCACTGCACTGCACTGCACTGCACTGCACTGCACTGCACTGCACTGCACTGCACTGCACTGCACTGCACTGCACTGCACTGCACTGCACTGCACTGCACTGCACTGCACTGCACTGCACTGCACTGCACTGCACTGCACTGCACTGCACTGCACTGCCCTGCACTGCACTGCACTGCACTGCACTGCACTGCACTGCACTGCACTGCACTGCACTGCCCTGCCTTTACTTTACTTTACTTTACTTTACTTTACTTTACTTTACTTTACTTTACTTTACTTTACTTTACTTTACTTTACTTTACTTTACTTTACTTTACTTTACTTTACTTTACTTTACTTTACTTTACTTTACTTTACTTTACTTTACTTTACTTTACTTTACTTTACTTTACTTTACTTTACTTTACTTTACTTTACTTTACTTTACTTTACTTTACTTTACTTTACTTTACTTTACTTTACTTTACTTTACTTTACTTTACTTTACTTTACTTTACTTTACTTTACTTTACTTTACTTTACTTTACTTTACTTTACTTTACTTTACTTTACTTTACTTTACTTTACTTTACTTTACTTTACTTTACTTTACTTTACTTTACTTTACTTTACTTTACTTTACTTTACTTTACTTTACTTTACTTTACTTTACTTTACTTTACTTTACTTTACTTTACTTTACTTTACTTCACTTCACTTCACTTTACTTTACTTTACTTTACTTTACTTTACTTCACTTCACTTTACTTTACTTTACTTTACTTTACTTTACTTCACTTCACTTCACTTCACTTCACTTCACTTCACTTCACTTCACTTCACTTCACTTCACTTCACTTCACTTCACTTCACTTCACTTCACTTCACTTTACTTCACTTCACTTCACTTTACTTTACTTTACTTTACTTTACTTTACTTTACTTTACTTTACTTTACTTTACTTTACTTTACTTTACTTTACTTTACTTTACTTTACTTTACTTTACTTTACTTTACTTTACTTTACTTTACTTTACTTTACTTTACTTTACTTTACTTTACTTCACTTTACTTCACTTTACTTTACTTTACTTTACTTTACTTTACTTTACTTTACTTTACTTTACTTTACTTTACTTCACTTTACTTCACTTCACTTCACTTCACTTCACTTCACTTCACTTCACTTCACTTCACTTCACTTCACTTCACTTCACTTCACTTCACTTCACTTCACTTCACTTCACTTCACTTCACTTCACTTCACTTCACTTTACTTTACTTTACTTTACTTTACTTTACTTTACTTCACTTTACTTCACTTCACTTTACTTCACTTTACTTTACTTTACTTTACTTTACTTCACTTCACTTCACTTCACTTCACTTCACTTCACTTCACTTCACTTCACTTCACTTCACTTCACTTCACTTCACTTCACTTCACTTCACTTCACTTCACTTCACTTCACTTCACTTCACTTCACTTCACTTCACTTCACTTCACTGCACTGCACTGCACTGCACTGCACTGCACTGCACTGCACTGCACTGCACTGCACTGCACTGCACTGCACTGCACTGCACTGCACTGCACTGCACTGCACTGCACTGCACTGCACTGCACTGCACTGCACTGCACTGCACTGCACTGCACTGCACTGCACTGCACTGCACTGCACTGCACTGCACTGCACTGCACTGCACTGCACTGCACTGCACTGCACTGCACTGCACTGCACTGCACTGCACTGCACTGCACTGCACTGCACTGCACTGCACTGCACTGCACTGCACTGCACTGCACTGCACTGCACTGCACTGCACTGCACTGCACTGCACTGCACTGCACTGCACTGCACTGCACTGCACTGCACTGCACTGCACTGCACTGCACTGCACTGCACTGCACTGCACTGCACTGCACTGCACTGCACTGCACTGCACTGCACTGCACTGCACTGCACTGCACTGCACTGCACTGCACTGCACTGCACTGCACTGCACTGCACTGCACTGCACTGCACTGCACTGGACTGTACTGTACTGTACTGTACTGTACTGTACTGTACTGTGCTGTGCTGTGCTGTACTGTAGTGTACTGTACTGTACTGTACTGTACTGTACTATACTAAATTAGTATAGTCATATAATTCTTGAAAATTACATAAAACAAATATATTTATTTTAGCTGATGTGCTGCTACTTACCGTCATATCAGACACTGGAGACCAATCAGCTGGGGACAAATAGTTCAGACGAACCACCTGAAGGATATTATGCTTTTATAGAGTCACCAAATGCAGAGCCACCCCGTGTAAGGCCGCCCCCTTATCCCTATGCTCCCATTGAATGTAAAGAAGATGAAGACAAGTCACCGCATGTATCGCCTTACAACATTTGTGGTGATCTTAACAAAGGAACTATACCAAGAAACCCCATGGGTCAGAACGTGTTAGGTTCGCGGTACCCATTGTAAGTATAATGTATTGTCTATTTCAATGATAAACTTGAAAGTTAATTTAAGATCCATTAACGAATGAAATTTTGGCTGGTTTTAGGTTGATGCATAACTTCGTAGCGTTTTTGGGTTCTAAGTTAAGAGTTCCTTGAAAATAAATTTGTCAGGCTTCTAGTTTTCAAAAGTTGCTCCAAGGTGATACTATTTCCTGGAAAATTTGACCCTCCTTCCATCAACTCACTACCCTAGAATTACAAGGTGTCGCCTGACAACTGGCGATTTCAAAGTTCAATTTCCGAATAATGTAGTTGAAGTGTCAAAATGTAACTAACATAATTTTTGTCTGTAAATATACAACAAGATTAGGTCTTATATACGATTTTGCAATCATACAGTCACAACAAATAAGAAAATTGAGTAAAGGAATTCCAGGTGCAAGCATGCAACTTAACTAGTAATGTTGTACGATTCAGCAAATACGATAAAGGTGGTTTCAGTTTTCAAAATAATATTTACAAGTACATACAATAGGGACCGTTCTCGCGTCCGCAGCCAGAGACCCCTGTCGAATTGTTAGCAGAAGCTTTGGGGATATATATAGATTTATTTGCTACACGTGTAGTAGTTTTTCTAATAAGTTTCAACTTTCAACGATCCATTATCTCACAACTGCTAGCGCTAGTTGCCAACGTGCACGCATGCACCGTCACATAATATTTTAAATTATATAAAAGACTATTTTGATATCATTTTATTTTTATTTAGTCAAAATTTACCAGAACAAAATACCCACCAAACTATAGAGTACCCTATGATATGTGCACATAAAGAGATAAAGGTAGTTCTCTTATGACATCTAGATAAAGATAAGGAATGCCACCACCAGTAAAACATTAATTGTTTACGTTGTTTATATTAAGACCAGCAGGCGGTGTACTCTGCCATAAAAAATATTCCCCTAAAAAGAAGAATGTGTAAGGATTTAGTTAAATAAAAAACACATTTTAATCAATAGCAACAAAATATTTAATTTAACCCGTTAGGTTATTTTGTGTATGAAATTCACTTATAAAATCTCAACAAAATGCCCGACTTTCGGTTATACCGGAAACTGCCATGAACTTTCAAATAGAACATCCTGTATATTATTACATTTTTGGATTTGTCGTTGATTTTTAAGTAACATCGATCAGTATTCGCTATACCTAAATTCAATAATTTCACAGATATATCATTTTTTTTCGAAAATTATCGAACAAATTCGTAACCGTTTTGAAGGTCATAACTCGTCGTGTAGATGATTTTAAAGAACAATTTTCACATTACACATCATAGAAATATCAAGTTTGTATAGCATGTATGCAAAAGTGAATTTCATATACAGAGTGTTTTAAAAATTGCTTCCATATTTCGAGAAGTTCAGATAAAATATTTTAAGTAGAACACCCTGTATATTATACCTTTAGTGAATGCAATTTATAATTGCCCTTTATTGGCATTTCCTATACCTTAAATAGGTAATTTTGGAGTTAATGGTGATTTTTACATAAAACACTTATTATGGCATATATAAATGACGCAAGGTATATTTGTTAGACATATCTGATATATTTACCCATTTCACTTGTATGCGAGACAATTTTGTATGCCTGACAAGTTATGGTTTTAGGTTCCTCAATATTTTTCTAGACATTTGATTAACTTTTATATGCGTATTGTGCTATGACAGTAATAAATTCCAGAAACGAAGCTAATATTAGTTCTGACTTTTTGTTTTTGACTAGTGGTTGACAAAGTACTCGCTAACATCTATCTCTTCACCTATTTAAATTCAAAATGCAAGAAAATTATTACAACGCCAATATATTGCAATTAATCTATATTCATGGTAAATGGAGCAGAATAGACAATTTGCATGTATTTTTTCTTATCATATCTGAAACATCCCACAAAGATGATTTTTAATATTTTTTTCACTTCACATACTATAAAAATGACGACACAAAAAATATTTAAAAATGCGAATTTCATAATTGAGTTCAAACACCACATAATCTGTGACGTCACTGAACGGTAATGCCACAATGATAATGAGCTTGCTTCTATGTGTTTAGATCACCACAATGTTGAGAACAAGCGACCGTACTTATCATCATATCATAAAATGTAAACACGTTTTATTCACGGTCCAAGTACGTCACGACCAATAACAGAACGTTCGTGGTCATGATAATGATTCGAAATTTTTTGATTTTCAATTTCTTTTTCTGTCCACCACATATGTTTTTGGGTATTTTCATGCATTTATTAATGGTCAATGTATGAAAAACTATTAGATAAATGTTAAATTCATGTAATGGAAAATCCATACAAATTTTCGATTGCGACCAGAACTTGCAGACGTTTCAACGAAGTGTATTCAGATTTGTATAACGAAATTAAAGCTAAATCCTATCTTAAATTGTTAGAATCAAAATTTAAAAATTTTGTAAACTACACATAAATTTAGTAGCACATCAGATTCAATTGGTCACCTCCAAAAGGAAGAAATCGGCGTGGAATGTAGCTCTCTGCAGTTGGAAGCTATGTTTTACTTGAGTAGTGGTAACGTCCAGGCCTCTGCCCAAAACCCAACGCTCAGATATCGACGATAAGTTAAAAGTCTTTTTTTTTTGACTAAGTATGTCTCAACAACATTAGATACTTGTGGTGAAATAGGAATAAGATTTCTTTGCCTAACTTCTAACACCTTAGATAATGGCGATAGGGTAGAAATCATGGACTATAACCATGTCCCAAAATCTACTAGAAATTAAAATAATGTCTTGTAGTGATTGCAATATTGCAAATCTAGAAAATACGACTTATCCTCTTGAAAGGGATGTTGATTGCTCCAGTCAGGCACTACTTCACACTTAATATATAGCCTCGCTTTGTGAATATTCTTCCACGGTTTATCTGTGTGACCTATTTCAACGGAGGTACACAGCAGAAAAAACGCAACAACTTGCTCGTGTCCAGTTTCTCGCCCTTGCTTCCGCAGTATTTATTTGCTCGTTCCAACGCCAACGTAATACCTCTCGATCAACGCAACAACTTGCTCGTGTCCAGTTTCTCGCCCTTGCTTCCGCAGTATTTATTTGCTCGTTCCAACGCCAACGTAATACCTCTCGATCGCAAAATCTCGTTGTAAATGAGCTGTAGCGCGTGTTCAATTACTACTTCACTGTTTACAAGTGTTTGTCAACAATTATTTTTTGATGGGATTCCGAGAATTACTTTATTATCTCACCCTGGTTGTTTATTTGGCTTTACGCATTAATTCTTATATTTGTAGCTCTCAACTACGACTCTTATATAATAGAAAATTTTGCCTGAAAAATATTAACCCCTTATTGAATAAATTTAAAACTACATTTTGTTGGTTTTTTAAGGCTTCCTTGAACTCCCTTGAACAAACCAAACTCCAAGAACCTCAAAATTTTTTTACGTATCACAAATTTAGTTTGGACAATTAAGTTACCATTACTTATGCTCTTGCAGGTATTCCCATTCAAACATAATTGGTTTCACAGACGCTGATATCATACCTATTGGTTTATGAGAAGAAATTAAAGATCAAAGGTACATATGTTTATTATTGGATAAAACTCTGTAAATGATTTACAGAGGGGGTTAGCTAAAGCTTAGATGCACTAGAAAATAACGAAGATTCGTAACGAACCGTTTGACAAATGTGTAGTTTGCCACCAAAACCGCGTGCTTCTCAACTAAAACAGGTTGCCCGATTAAAGGTTGTAGTCGAAGGTACTAACCAAACAATTTCAAAGGAGCAATGTCGATAATAATATCGATAGTAGAGATAAATAGCTCCAAACTTTCTCGTGGTCGAATGAATTAAGATTGACTGTGACAGATGAATCTCCTTTAAGGCGAACATCTCGCTTCTGAACAGAATCAAGGAGGGAGAAGGTTGTCGTTGGGGTAGCATCCCAGGCATGAGAACAATATTCCAACACAAGCTGCTGTGATGAAAACAAACTCTTAACCCGAAACATAAATTCAAGGCTGCGGCTTTAGCAAAGATCATCTGCAATAGTTCTTATACCCAATATAAAAATTGAGGATTTTTGGGGAGTAGAACTACTTTTAAACGTTTTCGAAAGCATATATTATGTTAAGTTCTTCGGAGTTCTGGATTTGTTGACTAACAAAACACAGCTTTACAAACTACTAAGTTATTATAACCAACTATTTTCCGACAATAACCACATTAACTAAAACATGTTTTTCTATTACTAAATGTCTATAGTTTACTTTTCGCCTCTATTATTTTACACTACACTGATTCACTTAATGCTGAGTGTCCTATCTGCGGCTCGTTTATCTATATTGTCCATAGAGTAGTTCTAGACCTTTCCACATTGTTCCATATCTGTCACTTCTGGTTCTTTCTCGAAATATAATTGTAGAATATTCGCTGTTACCAACACTCTAAGCTGCCTGTGGCCATAGAAGTGATAGGGTTCATAACTCAACTCTTATAAAGACTGGTGACATAGAGACACTGCCTCCTTCTTACATTGGAACGTCCCGGTCGACATTTCTTGGTATAGCCTTTCTGTAGTTTCACTGATTATCTATTGCGCCGCACTGGATTGTAAAATCACACCCGATTTTTATAAAACCAGCTAAATTAGCTCGCACGTCATAACTGATCTTCATTCGGTCGCTTTCTGCACATATATACATTCTGACAGCAGCATGGACAGCTTCCATTCTTCCTTCCAAATCTTCGATTAATCAGTTAAACGTGGAGCATTTGTGGGTTTTCCAAATATGAGATCAGGGCGAAGTCTTATCTTTCGCCCTAAGACCACGCTGGGTATATCTGGTAGTCTAATGAACGACCAAGCGGTATGCCAGGAGGAATAATCGAATGTGCCTGCCCCAATCCGTTTGGTGTTCATTAACAAATATTCTCAAATGGGACTCCAATGTAGCATTGAACCTTTCCACAATTCCGTAAGGTCGAGGGTGCATGGGCGTAGTTATCGTCTTTCTGATTCCCATCAGCTCGCAAACCTTCTGGAAAACAGCCGACTAGAAGTTGCGTCCTTGGTGTGGAGCTGGAATGGAGCTCTAGCAATACGCCAAATGTGCAGAAAAACTCGTTTACCAATACTTCTGCCACGGCAGTGGTCTCTTGATTCGGAACTGCAAACACTTGTGGCCACTTCCTAAAATAATCCATAGGTACAAGCATATAGCGACTTCCTGCGTCTGTTCTAGGAAAAGGACCAGTTACGTCGATTGCTGTTCTTTCGAATGGGGCTCCCATGTTATACTGCTTCATTCGCCCCCTGTTTTTTTTATTTGGGGCCCTTACTGAATGCATATTCTTGGCAGGTTTTGCACCATTCCTCCACATCAGCTTTACATCTTAACCAATAAAAACCTTCTCTGACCTTCACCAAAGTTTTCTTTACCCCTAAATGGCCTCCACCTGCTACGTCCTGGATCTCCCGATTACCTCCCGAACTCTTGACCGCGGAAAGCCTATATGCGGGTTCCATCCTCTTACTCCCAATTCCTGACCAGAAGACATTCTTTGCTTTCAATAGAGTCCCCCTGTGTCCAGTAATTTTTGATGGCAACGCTCCTATCACTATCTTCGGACCAAGCGGGTCTTTCGAGGCAAGTCTTGTTCCATCTGTAGAGTGTGCATATGTGGCGTAAATAATTGACTTTTTTACAGAGGCAGCATTTCTTCGGATTTTATTTCAAATTGGCTCCTTGTAGTTTCTGAAACACTTGCTTGCTCCATCTACCTGTCAACTTTGTGCTGTTTTGCGAATGGTACCCTTCTCGGTGGTTGCTTGACTGATACATATGTCCCAGTCTCAATGCGATGGTAGACTAGGTATATTCTTCCAAAATCGTTCTTGTTGGTTACGAAAATGTTGCGATATTGGTACAGAAATTTAGCCACTGCTTGCTTCTGTAGTGGAGATATTCTGGAAGTGGTTGGCCCAGGATGGACGAGGCTGGTTTGTCTTAATAGTGGCAACGCCGTATGATAGTTACCGGCGAGATGGTTCCGGTTTCGGAGCCTTTAGGAATCTTCTGATCAAAGCTTTTGCGGTTGGCTACTCTCAGAGCTGTCCGCTCTTTTGCTTAAATGAGAGCTTTACCGACCAGTAGAGCTTTCTTGCAAAGATCATTCTCATCTGGTTCTATAATGCTCACCACTTGTCCCGAACTATCTTCAGTTATTTTCACTGGGACAGTGCTCTCATTCTGTGGTCTCACCATGATATCTTCTTTGGCCGTGACTTTCCGAACTGCAAGGTTATTGACAGTCAACATAACTACTTACTCATCACCGATATTCGAAACATTGTTCTTGAGACCTAACTTGATATCGTGACCCTGTAAACATCTAGGCCAAGCATAATAGGGTCTGATATGGCAGCAACAATAACTCACTGTTTGGTATTGCAAACTCCAATTTGTAGCTTGACGTCAGTCCCACCAAATACACGAATCTGTTCGCCACCAGCTGCAGTCTCTTTGTAGACTCTTTCTGGGTCTCCTACCCGCCATCTGGGTACCATATCACGACGGAGAATCGTTCTGGATGAGTCGGCGTCTACAAGCATTTTAGCCTTCTTGTCGCTGATGTATCCGTTTACGACGAACGTGTTGCCAGCATCGTTGACCAGTGAAATAGTTGTCGACTTCAGTGCAGCCAGCTCTCGCCCCATAAAGCTAGCTGCATTTAATTTTCTTATACGTTGGTTTATGATGATCTTGAAGCCCGGTATTCACTTCTCATGTGCGCCACCTCGCCATAGTTCCAACAGCTTATGGCACTTGCACGATGAGCTTGCGTTGGCTTCTTATGAGGCATGAGCTTCATCTGCTATACCAGTTTATTTACTAGTTGCGCGACTTCAGATGAATCTGTTTTATTCTCTTCCCCTTGGACCTGGAGACTGCGAACACTCACATTGCCTTCAAAAGCTTTCTTGACGACATCAAATTCTAATCAATGTGCCAAAGCATCGTTCAGGTTTTTAGGTCTCGCCATTATCAGTGCCTGTTAGATGTCATTGTCTCTGATGCCGCCAATGAATGTTTGCAGCGACAGCTGGTTCAAAAATTTTACCGGAGCTGTGGGGTAAGCTGATTGTGTCTAGCAACGTTGGCTTCAAACTGCTGGAGAGTTTCGCCCTATTTCTGACAGCGACTTTTCAACTGAGTTTTATAGAGCTGTTGTAAATGCTGGTCGCCAAATCTCATTTGTAGGTAACGTCTAATGCTATCAAAGCTGTCCTGTTCCTCCCTGGGAATACCTTCGAGCACATCTAGTGCATCTCCTCTTAGAGCAGCAATTAAAGAAGTTGCTTTCTCTCTCTCGCCCTAGCCACTTGCCGTAGTTCGGGCTTCGAATTGACGTAGATAAGTACCCCATTGGACTGAGCCATCAAATGTGCGGGCCTTAATTATTATGATGATGATCTTCGAGCCTGATATTTTTTGGATAAGGTATCTGAGTAGATAGGGAGCCACCTGGGCTCATCCCCTCCACTTTTTACTGCGCATGCGCGTGACGTCATGCGCATGCGCTGACCTGCACAGACCTGTGACAGTTGACAGCTGACCTGTCAGATTTGACAGGTGTCAAATGTCACTGACCTGACAGCTGTCAGCTGTCAGCTGTCAGCTAACCTGACAGCTGTCAACGTCAGCTGTCACCTGACCTGACATGTGTCAACGTCAAATGTCACCTGACCTGTCAGATGACGTCACAAGCATTCCAAGATGGCTGACCTGTCATAGACAGCCGCAACCCGGGTCTCTATGGAACTAACCTGAGATGACGTCACAAGCATTCCAAGATGGCTGACCTGTCATAGACAGTTGCAACTCCGGGGGTTCTCTCTATGGAACTAACCTGAGATGACGTCACAAGCGTTCCAAGATGTCTGACCTGTGTGTCCATAGATAGCCACAAGTCAGGTTAGCTCTCCATGTGTGTTTATCTGATTGTTTATTAAGGTTATGTATTTGTTTATTAAGGTTATGTTCGCTCACGTGTCATCTGTTTGTTTATTAAGGTTATGTTTGTATTTGTTTATTAAGGTTATGTCATGTGTGTTGATTACCAAGGCATCTGTTTGTTTATTAAGGTTATGTATTTTGTTTATTAAGGTTAGGTGTTCGTAAACACAGCTGTTTGGTTTGTTTATTGTGTTGTTGTTGTTGTTAAGGTGTATTGAAGTTTGTTAGGGTATTTCGTTTTTGGCGGGAAATTTGAATTTGTTTGAAAATTTCTGTCTGTTGTGTCCAGAGATCTTACTCCTCAAGCTAGAGAACATTCTATTTGTAAAGTTGTAGAGTGTAGAGAATATTCTCTAGCTCGAGGGGAGACATCTGTTGGACACAGTCATTCGGTTTAGTCACACACACATACATATATGAGGAAGATATATTGAGCGGGTAATTTGAAATTTTGATTTTAATTTGAAATATGATTTTTGAAAGAAAAGCATTCGCCAGAAATTAGATTTGAACCCCCAACCATACAACTTACTAAGATATGCAAACGCCCCTAAACCGATCATGCTATTCAGACATACGATGAAAGTTTGTTATCAGTGGGGTATATATAAAACAAAAACCTGTTACATAAAACGAGTTTATGAGGTTGCTGAGTTTGTGTGTGTAGGCAGGGGTTGTATCTCTATTACATTCCAATTGAATAATAGGAACTGTAATGTTAAAAACAATTGTTTATTTATAGTAAAAAGAAATTTAAAACACGTACCAATTTACCTATCTAATATCATTTAATAACAAAAAACGTTTGAAGTAAACTATATCAATAAGAAAAACGTATTTACATCTAGATATGTTAATGATTTGTTTTAATAGGGTAATAAAACTCGGGGACTTGGTTTTATTGCCGGCGTGTTTGTTTATGTTAGTGTTTGTATTTTGAATGAATGAATCTAAATTTATATAGGGAGTGATCAAAAACACACAAGTAACAAAACTCAATTTAAAACAACTAAATTAAACTTTGATATACGAGGATTGTTTGATAAGTATTGTTTGTATGTAAACATAAATAATATAATAGTATACTTACATACAGCAAGAGACGTCAGCCTTCTTTCACAGCTTAACACACACTAACGTATGTTGAGGTCTTGAATGGGGCCCCGTTATAGAAATAACACAGTTGTTTAATGACATCCACTTGAACCAAACAAAACATATAGACGCTGTTGTTGATTGTTAACACACACACACACACACGTCATGACAGCTCGAAGTCTTTACTTAGACTGACAGAGCTGTGTAATAAAAGACAGACAATTGATTGCCCAACAAGTATCTTAGATAATCTTGTTTGAGCTTGTACAGCTGTTTAACACACACACGTCATGACAGCTCGAAGTCTTTGCTTAGACTGACAGACAGAAAGGGGTTAATAAAAATGCAACAAAATAAAAATAAAACAACTGATTTACATACAATAAAAATTTATTAGGATTAATTAAGTTGTACATATTGATACATAAATGACATACAATTATTACATAATGGCTCTAACGATGCCCGTTAGAGGTTTATATTCCATTACACTGTCATGAATAACCAGACAATAAACACGAGTATTTTTTGGGAAGTTGGCGTGACTCATAAACTCCACCTTAATGTCCACCGTTGAAGACTTGATTGACTCGTTCTGGTGCTGACAGTCAATCACAAATAGAGCTCTGTCTTTAAACTCGTCATAATTCAAGATAGGCTCCGACATGTTTTTATAACAGAAGCTTTTTTGAAAATCTGTATACATGTTATAGGCTTCTGCATATTTCGATTTCTCAAAATCCATATTCATAGATTCATAAGGGTAGCATTCTGAATTTAGAAACACTCGGAGGTCCAACATACCAATGTTATCGAAATAGTCTGACCTCTTCTTCACGTTATCCTTACGATCTGTTTGAAATGCTATAATCACATATCGAGGTCTTTCCAAGTTGGTTGCAGTTTTAACAGCCCACACATCTCTGTTGATATCTCTGAGTGCTGGTAACTCGTATATGTCCCATTTACGGTATGCGAGAAATATAGAGGTGTCTTTGGCTATTTTATCCATCAGTTCCAATTTCATTTTATCATTGGGAAATACATGTTTTACCTTTAAAAACATATTGGTTACGGTAATTTTTGCTCGTGCCGTACCAGTGCTGTAATAGCCATTGGAATCGTTTCGACTTCTTGTAAAGCGGAAAGTATGTTTGCCACAGAGAACTCCTTTGAAATGATGAAAGAAACTGAAGAGGAACCAGACAGGTATGAGCATGTGAAACTTGTTATCATTTAAGGTGATGTGCTCCGACGACACATTCAGACCGGCGTTGCTAAGAGATTGGGCTTCATTCTTACTGAACGATAGCAGACTTTTGATGATGGTTGTGGTGTATGGGTCTCGCACTCGTTCCACTTCCTTGTTATTTAACTCATAGGTCATTGATTCAAACAGAGCTGCTCCTCCATTATTTGACAGATAACAAGCACCAGTGGCATTTTGGATTGCTACAGGTTCCAGAGCACCTTCGATTATTAGAGCTGACTCGGCCAGACATACGAACGCATCTTGTTGGTTGATGGCTATTTCAATTTCATCGCTGTTACCAAACGATTTAGTTGGTGAATAGTAAGAGCGCAGCTCTTCTCGATCGATGCCATCATCAAACACGGGTTCTTTGAATATTTCTAGTTTTGACGACATGATAACCCAGGCTTTGCAGGAACTCAATATTATCGGGACGAAGCGTACCCTTTGACGTGTCTGACTCAACTGAATTTGATGTGGTAGATGCACTTGCTTTTATATCCTTGAAGACCAACATACTAAGCAACTTTTATAAGTTTCAAGCGAACAGACACCTCTTCACCTTGAAAGTTGACAGGAACTGAATCTTGGTCGACGATGTCGATGCTTATATTGGAAATCTCTTGCTTGTTCACCGGCAAGTAAATTAAATTTTTAGGTTCTATGTCGATTGCGTAGCCAGGATCAACCATCGGAGCAAACTCATACAGCGTATGTGAGGGTTGTCCGTTATAATAGGAACCAGACACGATATTGGTTTCGATGCGAATCTGTCTAACATCCACTATATCAACAGGTAAATCAGATTCATAAAAAATGTCCGGATGAAGAACTTGTTTTGAAAAGCCCAACATTCGCCCAATCGAACCATCAAATTCAAAACTGACATTTGTATAACACTTTAGTCTGCATTTGATGGTGTTCGGATTAGGTCTCAGAATCAGAGCCTGTTGCTTTTGTTCGTGTGTTGCTGTAGCACCAACAAGTTCATTTTGAAGTAACTCTTCCAAGTGTGTTATTTCATAAGCACCGGTGGGTATCGTGATGGTTCGCCAACCGGTTCCTTCTTTTACATGAAATTTGTTTTTACCTTCATAGATGTTGGGTATGTTGTTGTAGGTGTGAAAGCCTATCAAGGCAACAGCATAATTACCATCCAAAACAATTGGTGGATGGTAGTCTGACGACAGATGGGAGCTGCGGTCTTTCAACACAAAGGTGTGCGCCATGACTGATACACACAGGCTACTGTTTCAGTCTTTTATTGCATTGGTTTTTGCAGATACAACCCATAACCGTAGCGCTGTTTCTTGAGATACATGCCTTTGCCCAGTCTCTTGCATTTTGGCTTAAATTTCAAGCCACTCCCTCTCCTACCCATCGCGATGGCTTCCATTGTTTTGTTGTGTCGTTCTTCCTCCTCTAGTTTCTGTTTCGCAGACTTGGCATCGTTCACGGCTTTGGCAATACCTGCAGCACCGCCACCCAGAGCTCCTAGTGCTGACAGCCCACCAAATATAAGAGGCAACAACGGAAGGAAGCCTCCACTTTTAGGTATTGGAATAACTCGAGGTTTCTGCACATTCTTACGTCCACCAATGTTTCTAACGATTGTATGAGCTATATCAAACACGGCGTTCGCTGTTGGAATAAGGTTTCTATCTTTTATAACTTCCTCAATCAGACTTAGTATGTTTTTAAAGGGGACCTTCTTCTTTGGCTTCGAGTTGATTACATAAAACCCCTCATCAAGTTTTCTGTTAACTTTCATGGTGTTTGTAACGCCCCGCAACGTTTCAGCAAAACCTGTATCTGTCTTTGTTAATAACAACCCTCACTCTGTGACACCAACATGCATACTGACTGGGTGTCTCACTTGCATTCATATATACACACCCAAATAAAATATAGTTTAGTTTAAGTTAAGATGCGTACCAGCAAACACGCTTCTGCCTTACCCATTACAAATATAGACGATGTTGTTACGGACACAGCTCAACAACAACTGAGGCATGGTCCTCTCTTTCCAAACACCGTTCGCTGTATCATATGTGGTCCGAGTGGGTGTGGTAAAACTAATGTCATGCTGAGTTTGTTGTTTGAAGCAAACGGTTTAAAATTTGATAACGTGTATGTGTATTCAAAGTCTCTGTATCAACCGAAATACAAGATGTTAAAGGAGGTGATGAATGCAACAAAAGGTGTTGGTTACTATCCTTATAGAGAAAACGATGAAATATTAGATCCGGAAGATGCCAAGGACAACTCTGTGTTTATATTTGATGATGTAGCTTGTGACAAACAAGATAAAATAAGAGCATACTTCAGTATGGGCAGACATAAGAATATTGATTCATTCTATCTCTGTCAAACATATACACGAATACCCAAGCATCTGGTACGTGACAACACCAATGTTATTGTGTTATTCAAGCAAGATGAAACCAATTTAAAACATGTGTACGACGATCATGTAACCACCGATATGGACTTTAAACAATTTAAAACTATCTGCCACCAATGCTGGAAAGATAATAAGTATGGTGTGTTGGTGATTGTGAAGGAAAACGATGTACACAAAGGTCGATATAGAAAAGGATTCGATAGATATATATTATTCTAACAATGATAGACAGGACAGTCAGCTGTCTAACACAGGTGTCTAACACAGATGTCATACAGGTGTCTAACACAGCTGTCATACAGCTGTCATACAGCTGTCATACAGCTGTCTAACACACAGCTGTCTAACACACAGCTGTCTAACACACAGCTGTCTAACAGACAGCTGTCTAACACACAGCTGTCTAACACACAGCTGTCTAACAGACAGCTGTCTAACACACAGCTGTCTAACAGACAGCTGTCTAACACACAGCTGTCTAACAGACAGCTGTCTAACACACAGCTGTCTAACAGACAGCTGTCTAACACACAGCTGTCTAACAGACAGCTGTCTAACACACAGCTGTCTAACACACAGCTGTCTAACAGACAGCTGTCTAACACACAGCTGTCTAACAGACAGCTGTCTAACACACAGCTGTCTAACACACAGCTGTCTAACACACAGCTGTCTAACAGACAGCTGTCTAACACACAGCTGTCTAACACACAGCTGTCTAACAGACAGCTGTCTAACACACAGCTGTCTAACAGACAGCTGTCTAACACACAGCTGTCTAACAGACAGCTGTCTAACACACAGCTGTCTAACAGACAGCTGTCTAACACACAGCTGTCTAACACAGCTGTCATACAGCTGTCATACAGCTGTCATACAGCTGTCATACAGCTGTCTAACAAGACAGCCTGATATCGTGATAAATAAGAAGGCATGTACCATGACTGAGTCAGTATATGTTAAACCACCACACAACCTGTATCGCTCAAACAAACTATTAGACCAGCTGGTAATACCGACAGTTGTAGCACAATGGAAGTGTTGGGTAAGGAAGAGCAAAAAGTTAAGAAAAGGATTTTACAACTTGCTGACAATATTCGAAAAAAACATTTAATGCTTAAACTTAACAGAGCCGAGAATGATGATGCTCTGCAACGTTTATATAAACCACTTGTTGAGCCCCTAAGTGAAATATCTAAAAACACAGCAGCACTGCAGCAGCAGCAGCCCCAGCAACAACCAAAGGCTGAACAAATCAAAGACGAAGTCGATATACCAGAAACGAAACCCCAAGTACAGTTCCTTAAAGATCATGAAGTTTTTGAAGCTGAACCAAGGGAAGAGGCTGAGGCGGCAAGTTCCGATGAGGATATCCCAACATTTGAAGAGCTTGAGGCAGACCTACAAACTGTCACAACCAACCCTGCATATCAAGAATTTTTGGAGCAATATCCTGACCGAGTTCGATATTATGTAGACAAGTATTTTACTGAACCACCAAGGCTCGGTACCATTGATCAAACGTATGGTGCCCGCTACGCTAAAGATACCGGTAGCTGGAGTCTTGGCAACAAACACTTAGACTTTACCGATGCTGAGATTCAACTGGGCCAAAGGAGATACCCGCAAACACAAGGTTTGCTAGAATTGTTATTTATGAAAAGACCCCGGGGGTATACTTATGACGATCTTCAACACTATAGAGATATTCTAGAAGCAACTAGTGTTTATAAAATGAACTATGATCCTAACGCCCGAACCAAGGGTTGTTCCTCTGAAAAGTATCTGACTCTAATAAAACCAGTGATAAATCCACGAGGTCGTAGATCCTCAACACCTCAAGGTTTTGGTTACACCTACGAGGAAGACGATGACGACAGCACCGACAGACATCTTAACAAAAAACAAAAGACTGAACTTAAAACTCAGAGTGATAAGAGCAGCGATAGCAACGGCATGAGCCCAAACAACATCAGCACCAACAACTATATGATACAAAATAACAAACAAATAGCCTATGTGTATTGGAATGACATAAACGAGTTGGTTGACAGACTTAGACTTTTAGTGGCTTCCCAAGTTGCAGGTAATACTGCTCATAACAACGAAATTCAGTCAATCTTGGAAGAACTAAAAGAAGCTAGTGTTATCACCTAGTAAGCCCACAGCCATGAAGAGACACCGACGACAACAACAACAACAGCACCAACGCAACACTGAACCATCTAATGTTAATAATTCTATAAATGTATTCCAACAAAGAGTTTACATACTTGTACTTAGAATCAAATAAAAGTCTTTGTTAAAATTAATGTGTTTTTATTTTGTAATACAATTAAAAAGTATGTCTTAAAGCAATAATATCCTGAACAAACTTATCTTGTGGTACATCTGCTAAAATACATGGATGATGTCATACTTCTAACGACTGTATTCTAGACAAGCTCAAACACGAATAATGTGGGGTTATTGAACAGATATAACACAAGGTCATCAACTGACAGGTTGTTTACCTTTAAGAGGGCCTCTCTCTTGTGTATATTAAACAGATACACAGACAAGCTCAAACAGGATCAAGGTTAACAACTGTAAAACGTTGTTTATCCTTCAAGAGACAGAGACACTTGTTCAGTATGTGTTAAGTCGTGAAACAAGGATGACGTCTCTTGCTGTATGTAAGTACACTCTTATTATTATGTCTGTTTGCATTCAAATAACAAATACAAACATAACCTTACTAAACAATCAGATGATTGGTAATCAACATGTATACAAACACCTAACCTCATATGTCAACAACAACTGGCTTTGTTTTATATATACAACAGCGAACAAACTTTTAACGTGTGCGTCTGTGGAGCTATTGGTTTAGGGACAGTGTATATCTGAGAAAGCTGTCTATGGCCGATTCGAGGTTCGTGGGTTCAAATCTAAGTTCAGGCGAATGCTTTTCTTTCAAATACACATGCATCTGTCAGTCTAAGCAAAGACTTTGAACTGTCATGACGTGTTTGTTAAACAGCATGTACAAGCTTCAACAATGGCAATCAGTTGTCTGTTTGTCTGTGTTATTACATACCTCTGTCTTCTCAGTCTAAGCAAAGACTTTGAACTGTCATGACGTGTTTGTTAAACAGCATGTACAAGCTTTAACAATGGCAATCAGTTGTCTGTCTGTATCCTCAACACAGAAGACACCTGTTCAGTAGTGTGTGTATTAAGCTGTGAAAGAAGGCTGACGTCTCTTGTTGTATGTAAGTACAATCTTGTATTATCTCTGTTTGCATTCAAATAACAAATACATAACCTTAACAAACAATCATATGACTGGTAATCAACACGTGTGTGTGAACATAACCTTAATAAACAAATACAGACAGTAGTGTGTGTGTGTGTGTGTGTGTGTGTGTGTGTGTGTGCGAACATAACCTTAATCAACAAATACAAACATAACCTTAATAAACAATCAAAATGGTTTGGTAATCAGTCTGTATACGAACACCTAACCTTAATAAACAAATACATACATAACCTTAATAAACAAATACAAACATAACCTCAATAAACAATCAGATGGTGTGTACTAAGCATGTCATACAACACTTAACCTAAATAAACAATCAGACAGATGGTATTCTTCAAATACACACATGGAGACCTGACTTGTAGATATCTATGGACACACAGGTCAGACGGAACATCTTACGTCATCACAAGACAGTTAATACCTAACCTGACTTGTGGCTATCTATGGACACACAGGTCAGACATCTTGGAATGCTTGTGACGTCATCTCAGGTTAGTTCCATAGAGAGAGAACCCAGGAGTTGCAGATGTCTATGACAGGTCAGCCATCTTGGAATGCTTGTGACGTCATCTCAGGTTAGTTCCATAGAGAGAACCCGGCTTGCGACTGTCTATGACAGGTCAGCCATCTTGGAATGCTTGTGACGTCATCTGACAGGTCAGGTGACATTTGACGTTGACACATGTCAGGTCAGGTGACAGCTGACGTTGACAGCTGTCAGGTTAGCTGACAGCTGACAGCTGACAGCTGTCAGGTCAGTGACATTTGACACCTGTCAAATCTGACAGGTCATCTGTCAACTGTCACAGGTCTGCGCAGGTCAGCGCATGCGCATGACGTCATCGCGCATGCGCAGTAAAAAGTGGAGGGGATGAGCCCAGGTGGCTCCCTATCTACTTATCTGATTTCTTTCCCAGAGGTTGGATTGTATACTGTACTTCCTCCTGGATACTCGTTAGCTTGCCATGCACATCGTCACTGATACTTCTTACTCGACTCTCCTTGTTGGAAGATGTCGTCTGTCACCTGCTTCATACGTACGTCCACACATAAACTAATATTCTTAATTACAATGACCCGTTCTTGTACAATTTTCTTTGTTTCTTCATCTTTCTTCCTGATTTTTTCATCTCCCTCGCTCAGTTCTTCTTTAGTCTCTTTTCTGATTTCTTCATCTCCTTTCTCATTTCTTATTTTGCTTAGTTGTCTTATTTCTTTGGTTCTTCATTTTTTCTCAGTTCTTCTCTTGTTTTTTCTTATTCTCATTCTTTTTTTGCTTCATCGTCTTTCTTCTTGGCTTCTTGATCTCTTTTTCTCAGTTCATTTCTTGCAACTTTATTTCCAATAGCTGTGTGTCCATATTGGCTCTTGCGCTACGTGTATTAAGCATAGACGTACTTACAGCTGGTACACAGTTTATTCAGTTTCAAAAACACCCCTAGTTATAAATTACCGCTGACACTGGTCTTACAGATATTCTAGGAATTTCTAAGTTTTTTCATCCTCTGATGACGTTAACTTAGTTAGCAAAACGATCGTCAGGTTCTTCAAAATGTGTTGTGGTGATTTGGGTTCTCCAACTATACTTATTCTAATTACTAATTTTGTTTTTTGAACAAATCTTACTAGAAGTAAACATTTACTTTTAAGGTTTGAATTCTTCACTGATGTATATTTGTATAATATTTCATTGCAGCGACTTAATCAGGAACATGACGCTGAAATACTTAAGTAGAACGTTACCAATTCTAAAGGCAGACGAAACATTACCAAAAGTTGCACAATTGCAAGATGACCTTGTCTCACAGAATACGTAAGTACCTTTCTTTATTTAGACTTATTTTATGTCGAATAGTTATATTTTTACATGTACCTACAGGAAACAATTATACAATAAGATCAAAATAAAGTCATCATCAACTTTTTCTCCATTGTGTTTTTTAGGGTTTTCTCAAATTCTTGTCTTAAAATGGGATCAGATCGTCTGTTTGGCTTTATCTACCCAGTTATCTTTTTGCAATCTTCTTAGAAATAATGTTCTTCTCGCAGCATATTTCTGTCAGTTTTACCGATGTCTTTCGCGCAATACATTTTCATAATTACCCTTTATCTACTGAACTTTCGCCTACTAATTAATTAACCTTTACACACCCAAAAATTAATCGCATATAAAAGCCAAGCAAAGAGGATATGGCCATTAACAATATAAAGCAATACTAAATCGCATGACCAAAAATTCCATAAGAAATTGAGGAAGCTGCAAGAATATATATATATATATATATATATATATATATATATATATATATATATATATATATATATATATATATATATATATATATATATATATATATATATATATATATATATATATATATATATATATATATATATATATATATATATGCGTATATCTACTGTGGAATGCTACCAAACGATTTAGAAGGCTACAGATATTAAACTCTTTAATAAAAGCCCAATAATGAGTGGGCGTGTTTACCTCAAGGAAAAGTTAACATATTCGCTTCGCGTCTATCCGACGTGTTCAAGTAAGGCGAAGCTCACTCTAATTGCAAAGAAGGATTCAAAACCTTCTTGAGTATTTGTTGGAAGGTGTCTTTGCGCATTAAATCTTTTAGTCTACTGAAGTAATCTTCGAAATAAGAAAATTAAAACTTAAGAAACAACCTGTATACGAACTCCCAACTGGACAAGCGATAAAAATGATACTTCTTAAAGTCATTGCTTACCACCATCTACAACAGCATGCTTGACCTATGATATTTTCAGCCTCCATGAAAAGATGACCAAATCATAATTATATAGAAACCAGGAAAGAACTGACAAAAATGCAAAACCTACAGTGTACCAGGCTTTTTCCAAATATTCTATAGGATTTTACTGAAGAGATAGCCAAAAAAAAAGTCTATTGGCCAATTATTTCACTAGACTATCAGTTGGCGTTTTGTAAACACAATTCAACAACTTATCAGATTTGGAGGATAGTCAATGAAACCTCTAAACACACAGAAGAAAAATAGTTATGTGCTTTATCTTTCTTAGACTCACGTTGCCGCCCTTGCATATATATATATATATATATATATATATATATATATATATATATATATATATATATATATATATATATATATATATATATATATATATATATATATATATATATATATATATATATATATATATATATATATTCAAACTGGGTCTGGATTCTTGTGAATTCATCTTCTTTTCTAGGAAAACTCGCTAAAAGGAGATACCTATTAACCTTAATTATATGTTTTTCAAGTGTACAAAGAAGCAACTATTTAATACTTTTTAAATTGCAGGATCACACCATTTCAAAATAGCAACGACCGCCACAAACGCGATACTACAGAACATGAGAACAAAACTGAATCTGCTTCTTCTATAGAACCGAAAAACGATACCGAAACGCTCACGTATGAAGAGAAAACTAAACCCCACAGACAGGCACGCAAATTTTGTGATCAAGGAGGTGTACTGTGTATGTTGTACAACGCCATTAATGGTGAAACACCCACTTCATCACCTGCTGTTTCATCCTCACATCTTCCACTAGAAAGACGGGATGAGGTAGTGAACCAAAGGTACGAAGGGCCACCTACGCCATGTCCTGCCAAAGTGGAGTATGCTACACCAGTGTTTGCGAAGAACTATCAAGGCATTTGGAGATATGTTGTGCAGATACCTTATGAAGGATATTTTACGCAGACCATTGAAGTTACCAGGTAAAACATGTTTTGAAAACATTTGAAAGTACAGAAACAATTCATTTTTGCTATAAGTAGCTCAAACTATTTTAAAGTCACATTTTTTTAAGCCTTAATCTTTTCATAAAATTGTTTTTTTAGCCACGCTTGAAAGCTTATACGCTTTGAAACTTAAGCTGAAATAAGTAGCCGAGTTTTCCGGGCGAGTAAGTGTAGGGTTCGGCCTATGTGGTGGCGGGCTAAAGTCCCGTATTCAGACAGTCGGTTGTTGTTTTATACTTTAACTTAAAATAGCCAGCTTCTGATAAGTATGTGTATAAACTCCCCGCACATCTTTTGTATATTTTGGTAAAGGTTATTTTATATATTCTTTGGCCCATCACTGGTCCTGCTATTCTTGACGGTTTTTTGCCTTGTCGTTCACTTTATGGTCCTCGTGTGTTACAATTCGTATTACACCAATAAGCACCATAACAGATGAGAAACTACACCTCCTTGCCGGCATTCCCGAGCGGCTTACACTCTCTAACTCAGAGCAGCTTTCCTCAAACGTCCCAATGATTGCCATGCAAGGATTTCTTCCATGCAAGTTCTTCCTTTGGTTCTCTTCTGTACGAATCTTAGCTGGCTTTCTTCGAGTCCCTGCATTTTTTCCAAAGTGGTCTTTCCGGTTTGATATCAATTCAAATATATCAATAAACAGTGAGTGATTGTTCTTCTGAAACATGCACTTTTTCCACAAAATTGCATGTTGCAATTGTGTCTATAGTAATATCAATTACATTTCTTCATCTGATGTCCGCAATGGTCGGTTCATTGTTCTAATTGATAATCTATATATTATTTATCAATAAATAATCCAACAAAATTCACAACTTTTGTTGGTGTCCCTGCTGCACCAGACAATGTGATGTGACAATGACATCCATAATCTGATATTGTTTCCTACGACAGCGTTCCACTAGGCATTTAAATTTTCTAAGTTGGTGGGCAGCCGGTTGGTCATACGAAAAACACGGAGTTCCGATAACTAGCTCGGTTTCAACCCTCTCCTTTAACTTCTAGCTTAACATCCACCAAGTTTTAATAACAAAAGTCTAATAGTAATAATAATTTAAAAATATTTCTGGCTACAATACAGGTCAAGGTTTGTCTTCGAATGCATCTGAGATAACCCTGACATCACCCAGTTCTCTGATCTGCCCTTTATAAATCCATGGATTTTGGACCACAGAAAGATCTATGTTGGTTTTTGCATAAAGGTGCCAGTTGCTACCGAGAGAGTCCTTTAGTGATGTAGATTAATCTGTACCAACTTACACATTATTGCAAAGATATTCTAAAAATTGCCAATAATAGAGTAAAATTTAAAAATACTACAAAAATTTGTATTTCACTAGATAGAGGAAGTCATCTACCATTAGTTTTAATAATTTAGATGATCAGAGGTTAAGGGTAAAAGCCATAATCTACCTCGCCTCTTAAAATGCTGTAACATCCTTAGAAGATGAATAAGCAGCATAATATGTTTCGGACACAATTGCCTAAAAGTTTTAGTTGTGTTTCCAGGAAAAGAATAGGGAGTTTTTACAACCCTTGAATTTGAAAGTCGTAGCACGGTAAACAATGGTTTGCTTAGCAACTGGGGATTTAGACCATGTAAGTAGTTTTACTATTAATGCGGGAGAGGATTAACAACACTTGTACCTAGGTTGCTTTTTTAATAAATGTATTGACCTATTTAAACTAGTAAAGAAGGAACTGACATATTTTCTGTCCAAAATATAACTGAACTAATTTTAAACAGAACGATCGATTTATATAGTAAAAAAAAACATGTGTCCGTTACAGGTTCTCACAAGAACACGCTTACCTTGCTTCTTGACAAACTCGCACTGCTGACGTATCTGCAGCGGTCGGTATAATCGTGAAATATGCTGATGGGAACTGCTGCATGGGAATGTAATTTGCCAGTAATCGATTTAAAAACTATGCCTAAAGTATTGGGTAAACGTCTCTCTCTTAAATCTATATTTATCAGAAAAAATTCTAAAGAAAGTTTCCTCTATGTTATCTACAGTATAATTAAGGACAATTATAAAATTATGGTATTCAGATATTAAATGATCACTTAAAGTATGGGCTATAAGATAATATTTGTATTTACGTTTACTGTAGTCAGAAAATAAGGGCTCCATATTATAAACCTGGCGCCATATTATTTTGGCAATAGCTTCTACCTAATTTGCGAGGTAAAAACCCAGGGTAGTTCCCTAAATCTTCTAGCTGTGGATGCCCTCCGCATGCCGACCTGGAAGGCGAAGATTTCCTAAATGAGTTACACATTGCTCGTCAATCTTGTTGTTTATGAGTAAAGCTTTATTATTTTCTAGCAGGGTTATTATTGTGTATGGGCGTGTGTAGGGGTTTTTATGTTTTTTTTTCTTTTTGTGAAATCCAGAAGGTATCTTCTTATAACTGTTTGACCTTCTTTAAATGGCTGATTAACTTCAGCGTTAGTTCTAAGGAGCATTTTTTCTTTCGATTTCTCTATCCGACCTAATACGATATCATAAACTATTTTCATAAAATTTTTATGTTTTTGGTTGTATTCTTGAGTGAGTGTAACTTCTGGGTCGAAGTTAAAGATTTCTGTGATGTATCCGAATATTAACTCGAAAGGTGGTTTGAGAGTTTAAAAGTGAATGCTTAGATTGTAGGCTAGGATGCAGTAGGGTATCAACTTGAGGAGTTTTAGATTTGGTTATTTTATTTTAAAAATTCTATAGTGTTCAATCAATGTGCTGTAAAATCCGTCCACTGGGCTGTTAGAGTTGGGATTATGAGGTGTAGTTATTTGAAGTTTAATTTGATATGACTTTAAGAGCTCTTTGAAAGTGTCATTTGAAAATTCCGTATCAGAGTCGGAAACGACGCCTCTTAGTGTTCCATATCGTGAAAAATATCTTATTAATACCTTAGAAATTTATATAGCATTCTTGCTTTTAATCGCAAAGGCCTGACTAAATTTGGTCAAAGGATCAAACATTGTAAAGAACTGAGATGATTTGATTTGATATGTGTCTATGTGAATTAGTTCTGGGGGTTTTGAAGGAGTTGAAGTGTGTTCTAAAGGTACTTTAATTGGGTGTCTATTGTATTTTGCTTGTTTACATATCTCATGGTCTAAAATAGATTCTAAAATGTATTGTTTTAAACTAGGATAATAATAGTTCTGTTTCATCCTTAAATACGTTACATCTGGACCCCCATGATTAGTTTTACTCTTACGATATGCTACTATAAGAACCTTTGATTCACCCTCACTGTTAATTTTCTCCAAAACTTTATCACATCTATAAAATTGCGGAGCATGCGCATTATTAAAGTTCTGGTTGATAGCCGAACCAACTGATTCATATTGTCTCTCAATAACAAATAGGCAATAGTGTTTCTTTGGAGGCAGTGTTGCTTTACAAATTCAGATATATTGTCTGGATGTTCTAAATTCAATTTAGCATGAATAAAATTTCTCTTGTCTTTTCTGACTTGTAGAATTTCTGGATTCTCTGAGCAACTAAAGCATATTTGATTAGATTTGTTATTGATAATTTCCTCTTCCAAAATAGGAATGCCCGGTGCAGCGTATGGTTTCTGGTTAGAATTAACTATACCAAGTTTTTCGATTTCTTCATCGGTGCCTTCATTATCTTTTTGCCGTTCTGTTTTATCTACATTATTAATTATTGAATGATTATCAACATCCAGAGGGTTAATTACTATACGCGATAAAGCATCGGCACTTTCTGTTTTTCTTTTTTTATACTCTGTGTCGTACTCATATTCTTCCAGCTTTAAATGCCATCCCATTAGTTTATAATTGGGCGCTTAATAAAAGTAACCATTTTAGTCGTTTGTGATCGGTCATTTTAGTGAATCTTTGCCATAAAGATGAGGTCTAAAGTAATGTACAGCCTATACTATAGCAAGTAGCTCCTTTTCGATTGTACTATACCTGCCCTCCGTCTCGTTCAGGGTTCGGCTTGCATAAGCTACAGGCAGGTCTGAATTCGGTTCGCCTTGACTTAAGACAGGCCCAAGTGCAACGTTGGAAGCATCCGTAGTTAATATAAATTCCTTCGTAAAATCTGGAGGCGGTAATATGGCTCTTAATTAAAATATGTTTACATGTTTCAAATGACTTTATAATATTCGCTGTTAATATCAATTTTTTAATTTTTCTTTAAAAATTTCGTTAAAGGTTGTGCGACATTCGCAAAATTCTTTATAAATTTGCGGTTGTATCTTATTAGACCCAAAAAGAATTTGATATCTTTTTGTGTTTTACGAATGTGAAATTTCTCTATGGCCTCGAGTTTTCGTAGGTTAAGTTTATTTCCTTCTGAGCTAACCACATGTCTCAAAAATTAATCATCCTTCTTCAAAAATTCAGTTTTTCCCAGTTGCACCTTTAGCTGAAAGTTCCTGAACCTTTCAAATACTTTTGTAAGCTTATCTAGATGCTCTTGTAGAGATGTATATATCACAATGACGTTATCCATGTAGACAAGACAAGTTTTTTCAATCAATCCGCGTAGGCGCTGAAAGGGGGCTGGAGGATTTTTAAGGCCAAATGGCATCGTAAGTTGTTCATAATACCCTAAGTCTGTTGAGAACGTCGCCTTTTCAATACGGATGTATCTCCATCTGATGAAAACCTGATGCCAAATCAATTGTAGTAAAATAGTGAGATCTACCAATTTTATTCAATATTTCTTCTATTTTAGGAATGGGGTAATGGTCTGGTCTGGTTTTATCAATGACTTTTCTGTAGCCTACAACGATTCCCCACTTTTTCTTCTCACTGGCATCTGCCTTCTTTGGACAACCCAAATTGGTGAATGTCTAATAATGTTTTGCTGTAAAATTTTAGCCATCTGTTTTTGTACATCTCCTTTATGCACCGGTGGGTAGCGATATAATTTCGAATGTACAGGTATTTCGTCTGTCGCTCTAATCCTGTTTTTCCACATGTGTGCAAGTTGGCCTTTGATCCTCTTTATAAAATATACCTCTTTATAAATAACGTTTGCATCAATCTATTAATTGTTAACGTTCTTCTCGATTTAGGTGATCCATACGTATTTCTTTTAAGGCCCAATTATTGTCACAATCTTTCTTAACACAATTATTATATTTATTATTATATCTGTTATATATTGCCTTATTATTTAACTCAATAGTCCCTCGGGGTTCAGTAAATCTGACATTAATTTGTCTAGAAATCTGATTTGTTATTTTAACACTAGCCTCAATATCTGACAATTTAACTGAAAAGTCAGGTAAAAATTAATTATCGATTAACATTTGGTTAACAAGTCCATATCCTTAAGACTTACTAACAGGAATATTAATTTTGGTTTCCGTATTTGGCTCAAGAGTATATTTATAAGGAAAGTTCATATCAATTTCTAACCTACCTATGTATAATTTTCTATTATTAAAATCTACCTTAGCCTTACTTGCAACGAGAAAATTGGCTATCAAACCCGTGTAGTTATTATTACAATTGGAAAACAAAATTCGTGCGGACGATTAGTAATTGAACTTAGTAAAATATTTGCCCTAAATTTGTGCATGGAGAATCCATGAGGTGATTTAATGTGAAACAACTTTTGAAAGATTTTATTTTTATATTTTTTCTGAATAACATCTGGTTTCAGAAGACTTTTACTGCTACCCTTTTGAGTTTTAACTTTCTACGTGATACCACGTTAGAAAAATACCAGGTTAAAATGCCGTGTATGCTAATTGTATTATCGTGAGATTTGATTATATTTTTATTTTGGTTTAAGTTTAACACTACGTAATCTACTCAATAATTTCAACAAAAAACACCATGATGTTATTTTGTTCAAGGTGCTTGCAGTCAAGATGTCATTATTTGGATGGAGGATGCTTATCTTCACCTAGATGGTCTAGCTTGTTAGTCGCAGAAATTTATTATCCAGATACTGTGTTGAGTAGTAGTGACACAGTAAACCCTCCAAGAAGTCCGGTGGCTGCATCACAACCACCATCAGTTCAAGATTTTCAAGTAAGTTTAAAGAAATTTTAGGGACTCAGACCTAAGAAAGGAGCCTTTCTCTCTCCTGTCATAATTACTTTAACAAAAACTGGAACTCTCTTCGAAAGCAAAAAATGATTCAATAAAATATAAATAAACAAATTGTAGGGTTGTTTGAAGTCAACGTATATTTAATGCTAAACTCCCAACTAACATGCTTTACATGAATTGAAAATTGATTAAGTGTACAAAATTAGTCACTGGTATGTCTTAACTCTTGGACAAAGAAATATATTTTACTTACCGGATTTGTTATATTATGTAATACTATTATGTTAATAGACGTTTTAATGTTTGGCACTCTCTTCAAAAATCGTTAATACTCGTTTATTGAAAACACTTACCTTAAATTATTCTGTATTTGAAGCGGTTCCGCTTTTTGTTTAATCTTTAGACGCTGTTTGGCATAACAAGCAAGTTCACTGAGTAAAGATCGGAACTGTTCTAAGCACTGATAAGTACGCTTTGTAGAACACAATGCACCACAACACATCTTTCATACCTTAGATCGTTTTGCCAACGGCGTCAGCTTTATAAGAGGGATAAATATTGAATAATAATTATTATTCACCACTGCGGTGACGCTAATATTGTTAGTGGAACGATTGTCAGTTCTAAAAAAATGTGTTGTGGTGAACTGGGTTCTACAAAGCCTACTTAGGTTCCTCATTATACTTACCGCAGACTATTCACTAAAAGATTTAGATTAGTAGATTCTAACAATTTCAGTTTAATTGGAAAGTTTTTTTTAGTGAAATGTCTCAATGGCATTGTCATTTTAATTTTGAACGCACAGTTATCTACAGTAGATTTTAATAACTTGTTTGTTCTATGGCATGTATATTTTCCTATAAAGTATATATTATAGATGATATATATAAGAGAAAGGGCATGTATTGTCAGTTCTTTTTTTATGTAACTGATAAATATTTATTGTGGTTTTTCAATTTTATTCAAACCAATAGTCAACAGAATTCATAATTAACAAATGACCCCCACGACTAGCTGTTACGTAGCGCAGTCTATCAGTTCAATGTTTGGCCAGTCTTCCAAATATTTCTGGTGTTATTTCATTAAAAACACGAGTTATATGACTATCAACGCTTCAATGGTTGTTTGTTTGTTATCATAGTACACGGACTTAACATACCTTCAAAGAAATAAATTAAAAGGGGTCAAATCGCACGACCTTGGACTCAGTACACAGGATCATTTCTCTAAATAATGTTGTCGCTTCAATAAAATTGTTTCGGTAGTTGTCTAACACGTATTACCATTTGTCGAAAAAATAACTTCTCAATATCCACCTTACTAATTTTTTGAAACAAAAATAGATTGAATGTCTATCAATAACACACACCATCCACTAAAGCAGCGGGTTCCAAATTTACAGAGAAATATGGACCAATGATACCGTTTGCGTACACAAATGTTATTATTTCTGGATACAACGAAGTCTCGTGAACTTGTCTTGGATCATTTTCACTCCATACACGGTAATTCTGTTGTCGGCGTACTTATTTAACCATAAATAGACTTTACCCCTGAACAAAAGTTTCCTTAAAAAATGGAGCAGTTTGCAGTTGTCCCTGAACCCAATCATCCAATAAACGACGCAAACGATGGTCATTCATTATGCTTCAATTCTGAAACCAGCTTAATCATGCATGGTTATAAAATTCTAACCGTCAGGCATGGGTCGGAGGCAGTAAAAGGCTGACAAATAACCCACCTCTATGGTATACAGACTGGTCTAAAGCAGAGGTGGGAGAACTCATGTTTTTTCGAACCGAACTATAAACGAACCGAATCAAATATCTGCCTCAAACTTCTAACCTCTGAGATAATATCTCTAAGGTTGACAGTCGAACTTTGAAGTTCCTGAAAATTTAAAATCGAACATTGAACTAAGAAAAATACTTCAATGTTCACATAATTTCCTCAAATACAAAATTAAGGTATATTGTAGCATACAATATTTGATACGTAGAACAAAAAGGAAAGGTTCGACAAAATTTGCAGGTTGGTTGGACGAAAATGCCCTCCGGTGCTGATGTTAGTTGTGAATATGGGGTAGCATTGAATAAAAAAAGGCACATTAAAAATTTTTTAGACTTCTACATCTATAGCTAAGCTCAATTAAAAATGTTTTGTTGTTATTTGTTATTAGCTGGGCGGTTTTAGCAAATAGTTAGATTAAGCGGGTTAAAAGTGAGGATGCTAGGTACCTATATAATAACCACTTAAAATTTTAACTGTCTCCTGATTGTGAATAGTAAACTGTTTGGCTCATTGTGAAATAAAGCATCTTTAGGCTAGTGTTTCCAAAAGGCAATATGCAATTATCGTCATAAACTCCGGTCAGTTTAGAACACGGCCATTATAATGTTGTAACCAAAAAAAGCGTTAGGATAGTAGCATATATAAAAAAATAATTATGCGATCGTTAAATGACTCTGTCATGCCTTAGTGTCCCACAAAATGTCAAAAATATATATGAGTGAAATCTCGTGACTCTGACTCAATGGGACCGATACCGAGTTTGAAGTACCACTACCAAATTAACGGGGCCGCTACCGAGTTACAACTTCGCTACCATTTGCAGCATTAAATGCTCATAAAGTTAAATTTCGGAGTATTTCTGAGCAACGAGCTTCGAACTATTTTGGAGACTTACGTATATTGAACTTCGAACTGCTTTAGAGTTCGGTTTGAGTTCGGGGTCGGTTCGAAATTTCAAAGCTTCAAATGTCTCTAGTCTAAACAAATGGAGAGAGCAGAACTGGTAATAAGA
The DNA here is from genome assembly GCA_964006375.1 of Tillus elongatus. Lineage (NCBI taxonomy): Eukaryota > Metazoa > Arthropoda > Insecta > Coleoptera > Cleridae > Tillus > Tillus elongatus. The sequence continues at coordinate 104,098,001 of OZ023264.1, read as the reverse complement.
AAACCTAACTTCAGACTCGCTAGGCCCCCAGGAAAAACTTCCACCATCTTCCAAGCAGAAATGCTTGCTGTAAATCTGTGTGCACATGAGTGCATAACAAGAAGATTCAGAAATACAGAGATGTATATCATTTCAGGCAATCAGGTAGTACTTAAGACTTTACAATAATTTAAAATGAAGTCTAAACTGAGCTGGGACTGCAAAAATCACGGAAACAACTGGCTACGAACAACAAAGTAACTTTGATGTCGGTACGAGGGCATCAAGATATTTATGGAGGCAGCAACAACACCATTCGATAGTCCCGAGCACTATATATTGTGGATTAGCAAAAAGCCATGTAAAAAGTGAACTTGGTGTTTGAAAGAGAAACCAAATGCTGTCATACTGGAAGAAAACGCGAGACTTAAGACAGGCAAAACGGAATTGAACAGGAATGACTTGAGAAGAATCACAGTAATCACACCTTATGAAGATGGGTAAGGCAGATAGTGAAAACTGCAGATACTGCACTGAGGCAGCAGACATAACAGAACACTTGCTATGCGACTGTATGGCCCAGTTTCGCAAAAAGCTCAAATACCTTGGAGGGGTGACCTTAACACCCCATGAAATAGGTAAAGTAGCTCCCAAAAAGATAGTAGACTACATAAAAAGTCTGAACTTTTTGGGCAATTGTTAGGAAAAAGAGACATGCACAAAGGGCCCATTGTGGTCACAGCGCTGAGAGGCCAAAGCCCTATAAGGTTTATTAAATAATCTACAGTTCACAATGGGTATAAACTTAGAACTTTACGTAAAATTTTCCATGAGGTGGGTGGAAAAAGCTCAAGGCTACTTCTGTATGAAAAGTTTTTGTCCTGTTCGCTTTACATGACGCAATGAATGAGTAGTACGCAATTTTTCAGTGATTTGATAAATAACACATTCATAAGGCCTATTTTTTTAACCATAAATTCCCGAACCCGTCGATAAGTTTTCCGAAGAGAGCGCTGACTATTAAAATAAATTTCTCCAACTTGGAAGCGTTGCACTGCACAGGATGATTTGATAAACCTTGCTCCACAAATTATCTCTTTGACACACGTCGTATAAAAATTATTCCTATAGAAAAATTCGACAGGCTAAAAAACACCCATTCCTTATTTATAAAAGAATATGAAACTGATTATAAAAAACTTAAGGGTAGCATCATTACTAAACGAAACCAAGTCAAAACCACTATATTAGTTTATGAATTACCCCACAATCGGTAAAAATATATAGAAAAAATTCGATATCAAATTGAAAACTTTCTCCTTTCTTGAAGTTTGCTGAAAGTGATATAATTTGTCGATGTTACCAAGTGTTTTTTATGAAAACTTACAACTAATTTTTTATGGAAACACGTGACCCTTTACAAAAATCTTACATTTTATAATGGAAATTACGTTTGTACTGCCTAAACTGTTGAAATTGAAGATGTTTTTATTTACTTTTTTCAGAACTACCAGCAATATCTTCATAAAAGGGCAGGTTTACAGGCAGCACCTGTGGATTCATCAACAACATCACGTCCTACACATTGTGATGGAGTAGATGCACTTGGTTGTTTTCAAGTACGTCTTTACTATGACTGGTTTCTGATTCCAGGTTCTTGCAAATGCTGGAGGCCGGATTACTTTAACAAATATGTTAGGAGGAAAAATGCTAATCCAGATCTTTAGACTTTAGTATAATTAAGTTAATTTATTGTTATGTTTAGATGTTAACCAATCAGAGACTGCAGTATTTACTTAGCAAATTAATTTGTTAAAAAGACTATTTATCTATTATTTCTCTTACATTTTTAATTGCGAGTAAATCGACTGAAAATATTCTACCAATTGCTTCATAATTAGAAAATGGTAAATTAATGGAGTAATGTAACTATTTTTGGATTAAACCTAACTGGATAGTTAAATAATGAATTTGACCATACATGAGCTGATCATATACAACAGTTACATACAATGTACAAGAAATAAGTATGTTTCATGTGAGAATGTTAGGACATAGGATTAATAGCCGTGAAAATGGCAGATCAGTTAAAATTTTATTTGCTACGTGTGAAAAGTAACTCTAATTTTAGCTTCTATTTATCAACTGTTGTTATAAAAATAATTTAAACAGGCCAATATGTACAAGATTTGCTCAATTCCGGCCTTTATGTTACAAATTTTGTCATAAAAACAAAATAAAGAGACCAATGAGTAAGTATAAGGATTTTAGTCTTCTTCCCTATTTTCCCGAAAACTATAGACTATAAAGGCCTTTGCAAACATAATTCTACTGTTTATGTTGTTTATATTCTGGTAAACCTGATTTTTATTTACGATTAAACAAAAGAGGAAACTAAAACTAAGTTAATCTCTCATATGCAGTCATTTTCCTTTCGACAGGCAAATGTTTCAAATCAGTGGCATGTCATGGTTTTTAAGGATTGAAACTGTTCTTCATTTTATGTGAATATGGAAGTGGGGCAAATCACGGGGTGAATATTTCTCAAGCTTAAGGTCTTCTATTTCAAACAGAATTTAAACTCTCGATGAAACCGATACACATACTATCTTCACTGACATTGCAAATTTCGAAAAACAATTGCAGGAAGGCCAGGAGGCGACAGAAGAATATTAGTTAGCACAACGTCAGTTCGCTGTGTACATTACTTTTTAAGTTATTAATAACTAATTAACTTAGGACCTGCTGAAAATAACAACCACTGATAGTGGTACTGTGTTGGAGCAAGTTAAATGTCTAGATATTCATTTCTTTAGAGAGAGCGATTATACTTTTAATTCTGTTTTTTTATACACATGTCGTTAACTTTTATGGTCTTAACTTTAATACATTTTTTATATTTTGTAAAGGGTTGAAATGGTCTGTGCATTTCCTGTAATATTTTTTTAAATATTGCATCCAATTTGATTCGGAAAGTAGCTCAAATTCTGTAATATAAGATAATTAATAAGAGCCACAAGTATTTCATTTTTCTAATGCAACATAACACAATGAAAACCTTGGAAAGACTAAAAATTTTATAAAATTAAAAAAGTTTCATAGTATTTGGCTTTACCAAAGTTGTCGTTAAAATCTACGTGACATTGTAAAAAAAAACAGGGTTTAGAAATATGACACTATGCGCCAAAATAAGAAATATCTGGTATATTAGTAGATATTCAATTAATTGGTTTCTTTATAATAACTGTAACACCTCTTATACAATACTAAGTGAGTGGTGAGACACGAAGCAACGTGCCGCCACCTAGTTGCGGAACCAGGTAGTATGTTGTCACGCCACCTCCAAATAACACAAAGTGTTAAAAAATAGAGACTGTATACAACCAACTAACAGTTTAGTAAATTGTCAGCACTGGCCCATTTCTACCCTAATATAGGGACAAAGTATGTAAGGCTAGATGCATTCTCGCAACAATTAGAACCGTAGACCGGTTTCGCTCTAATTAGATCTCGTCAGTACGGCATACTAATTGCAGCGAAAATACACCTATAAATTAAAACGTCTATGGTAGCCAGCCTTTCAACACTAAGTGAGTGGTGAGACACGAAGCAACGTGCCGCCACCTAGTTGCGGAACCAGGTAGTATGTTGTCACGCCAGCTCCAAATAACACAAAGTGTTAAAAATAGAGACTGTATACAACCAACTAATAATTTAGTAAATTGTCAGCCCTGGCCCATTTCTACCCTAATATAGGGACAAAGTATGTAAGGCTAGATGCATTCTCGCAACAATTAGAACCGTAGACCGGTTTCGCTCTAATTAGAGCTCATCAGTAATCTAATTAGAGCGAAACCGGTCTACGGTTCTAATTGTTGCGAGAATGCATCTAGCCTTACATACTTTGTCCCTATATTAGGGTATAAATGGGACAGGACTGACAATTTACTAAATTGTTAGTTGCTTGTATAGTCTCTATTTTTTAACACTTTGTGTTATTTGGAGCTGGCTTGACAACACTACCTCTTTCCGCAACTAGGTGGCGGCACGTTGCTTCGTGTCTCACCACTCACTTAGTGTTGAAAGGCTGGCTACCAAGCCGTTTTACTTTATAGGTGTATTTTAACTGCAATTAGTATGCCGTACTGACGAGCTCTAATTAGAGCGAAACCGGTCTACGGTTCTAATTGTTGCGAGGATGCATCTAGCCTTACATACTTTGTCCCTATATTGGGGTAGAAATGGGCCAGGGCTGACAATTTACTAAATTGTTAGTTGGTTGTATACAGTCTCTATTTTTTAACACTGTGTTATTTGGAGGTGGCGTGACAACATACTACCTTGTTCCGCAACTAGGTGGCGGCACGTTGCTTCGTGTCTCACCACTCACTTAGTGTTTAAAGGCTGGCTACCATAGCCGTTTAACTTTATAGGTTTATTTTAGCTGCAATTAGTATGCCGTACTGACGAGCTCTAATTAGAGCGAAACCGGTCTACGGTTCTAATTGTTGCGAGAATGCATCTAGCCTTACCTCTTACAATGTAAAATTTATTGCAGTCTGTCTATCTATTTTATTCGCTGATAAAGCCAACTTGCTTGGAAAAATGATTATCAGGAGTAAAAATAACATGGTTGTGGTTATCAACGTTTACTTGGTTATATCCTTGCAACATCTGATTTTTTGTGACAAACAATTCTTAAATTATGAAGAAAACTATTCCAAGGTGGCCTCCTTTTTCGAACAGTTGTTCCAAACTTTTGGGGGCACTGTGTAACCGGTCAATACTGTTTTAAGCACAATACACCTACTTTATTTAAACTTTATCATTAATCATTGAACTAACTATATAAGTTATTGTATGGTTATACAACCTTCCTCTATGAACCAAGGGCCTCCTCAAATGGGGTATTTAAAAAACTACTGATAATCCTAAATATGCCTTGTCAAATGTTTTTTGGTAAGGATGGATTTCTGTGACTAATTAGTGAAATGTCTTGTTAGATATTTGCGACAATACTTTAAATCGGAAAATAAAAATCTTTTTTCTATTGGAAAATGTCAGTGGCAGAAACTGGTAGGCCAGCATGTGGAACAAACTGATATAGATTGCGTCTATTTCAGGCACAAGTATTAACTTATCTGTAAGATCCTCTGTATAATTATTTAAGACAATAAATAAATAAACTAAATAAAAAATATGATCAACATAAAAAAGCCACAACCCCCAAGCCATTCAAGTTTCTATAAACCTCAATTTAAAAATGTCAGGATTTGACAGTTTTATTCTATTCTAAACGATGGATTTTGGATTTGCTGTTTTCTAAACGAGCTCCATAACCATTTAGCACCAATTTGCACATACTACAGCCCAATATTGTTTTTAGAGGTCAATTCCATTGACCTAAGACATTCTTATTAGGCTGTAATCTCTTTGACTTTAGGTTACACTCGATTAAAAATAGTGCTGCAAATTGAATCATAACTTCCACATAGCTGTGATAATTTATTATCTTTAGAAACACATTCTCATGGAATGAATCTAGTGCCCATCACTTGAACGCAAAGAAAATATTTGTATTCCTGTACCCATAAACTTTTGAAACGTTATATTACTCGAGTTTTATTGAAAAATGTCAATTTTAACAAAATCACCCCTTATTTATTCCCTACCCCCTGAAGCGGTCTTAGCCAAAACAATTGGAAGCGTTCCTTTGTCGGGTGCTAACATGATACCAAACTTGAAGATGATATCTCAATTCGTTTGAAAGTTATTGCGCCTATTAAAAAACAGACGTACATGCCGGCAGACCGACCGACTGGCCGACCGACAAAAAATTTTCGTTCCAGAATCACGTTTGCTATATGCTTTGAGACCTTTTTTGTCGTTTTAGCAAAAAAATTTCAAAATTCTGGTCAACAATATTTCACCCCGACACATTCAACGCCAAAATTAATTCCAGCACAAAATACCAGATGCTTGACGAAATTAAAAGTTTTCTGATAGATAAACCCGAAAACCTCCAATTTTAACGAAAAAATAATAATTTTCACCCCCCATTCATCCCCTACCCGCTAAAACGATTTTACCCAAAAACAATCCGGATAGTTCCTTTATCGAGTGCTAACTGTATACCAAATTTAAAGACGACATCTCAATTCGTTCTAAAGTTATCGTGGCTACAAACAGACAGACATACAGATCGACAGACCAAAACAATTTCGTTGCCAAATCATGTTTTATTTATGTTTTGATACTTTTTACGACGTTTAAGCGAATTTTTTTTTTAATTTATGTCACCGATGCGATGCTTCCACACGTTGTGATGATGTGGAAGTGACAATGTCTGATAAACAAAATGGTTTGCGCCAGATAGCACGTCACGCTTTATAACTTCCACAGCGTTAATACGTGTGGAAGTATGGCATCGGCGACAAAAATTTCAAAAAAGAATAAATTGGGTTAAACGTCGTAAAAAGTGTCGAAACATAGAAAACATGAATTGGGAACGAAAATTTTGTGTGTCTGTCGGTCTGTCCATCTGTATGTCTGTCTGTTTGTAGTCACGATAACTTTAGAGCGAATTGAGATATGGTCTTCAAATTTGGTATACAGTTAGCAGTTAGTTCGGATTGTTTTTGGTTAAAATCGCTCCAGGGGGTATGGGATGAATGGGGGGTGATTTGGTGAAAAATTACATTTTTTGTTAAAACTCGCGTAATATAACGTTTTTGGTTTTGTTTATTAGAAAACATTTAATTTCATTAAAGATCTGGTATTCTGTGCTGAAATTAAATTAGAGGTGAATGTGTGGGGGTGGAATATCAGTGACAGAAATTGTGACTTTTTTTTGCTAAAACGGCGTAAAAAGTCTCAGAACATATAGAAAACTTATTGATTCTGGAACGATTTTTTTTGTCTGTCTGTCTGTCGGTTGGTCGGTCTGTCCGCCTAGACGTCTGTCTGTTAGTAGGCGCAATAACTTTCGAACGCATTGAGATATCATCTTCAAGTTTGATGTGCAATTAGCACCCGACAAGGGAACGCTTCGAATTGTTTTTGGATAAGATCGCTTCAAGTGGTAGGGAAAAATTAGAGGGAATTGGTGAAAATTGACATTTTTTTCGTTAAAACTTGAGCAATATAACGTTTCTAAGTTTATGGGTACAGGAATATGAATATTTTCTTTGTGGTCAAATCATGGACCCTAAGTTCATTTCATGAGAATGTCTCTCTGTGTAGAGTAGATTACCACAGCTATGTGGAAGTTATTATTCAATTTGAAGCACCATTATTATATCTGTTAACAGCTAACTAAACTGTCATAGACGATGGTAGTTTTCTTATTACCGTTTCACAAATGAAATAAGTTAGGAATGTATTATTTTTGAAACATAAATAAATATAAATTGGAATTGGAGTACGGTTTGTTTTTAAAAATTTATCAACTGTTGTTATAAAAATAATTTAAACAGACCAATCAGTACAAGATTTGCTCAATTTCTATTACAACTTTTGTCATGAAAACCAAATAAAGAAAACAATGAGTAAGTATAAGGTTTTTAGTCATCTTTCCTATTGTCTTGGAAACTAGATACTATAAAGGCCCTGACAAACATTCTACTGTTTGTGTCGTTTATTTTATGGTAAACCTGATTTTTATTTGCGAAATTAAAACAACTTTGATATGCATTCATTTATTTCGACAAGCAAGTGTTTCAACTATGTGAAAACTGGAACCTGTGATGAGCACTAATAAGTACACTTGGAGAACACCCAAATCACCACAACACATATTTCAGAGACCTTACGATCGTTTCGTTGACCAAGTCAACATCTTCAGAGGAAGAAAAATTCTAACATAAAAAACTAGATCCCGTATATTTATATCGCGTCAAAGAAAACGAACTAGCCCGAAGGAAAGTTGTCGTCCAAGAACGATCGTTTGTTTATTGCGCAGTGAAACAGGTCAGAGACCTGCTTTAATCTTTTGGTCGACAAATTTATGACCCTTATCTAATATAGGTTTAAAAAGGACCGACGTTCTTTAAAGAAACAGCACGTTTCCTTTCGATCTAGAAATTTACTATGTGGATATTGGTTTATGCCGACAAATCTTGTGTGGCACAACATATATGGGATAATAACCACCACATTGACAAAGAAAATTTGAAACTTGTCAAAAATGTCAGACATCAAACTATGCTTGATTAATTAGAAAGTATTTTTATATTAAGGTCTATTAAGAACAAAACTTCATTAAATCGTGCGGCACCTGTAATTTCTAGCCCATCGTCTGCTCTTTGCATTTGAACGCTTAAATACTCATAATTAGTCTGGTAGAATAATAAATTATTGTCAATAACTCGATCGGTTTATACATATACTAATCACTATGTTTATCTTGATTTAAATACCTGTTCGGTTTTTGTATATTTGTAGTCAATATAAATATTTTCACGTAGAATTAAAATCAATATATAGTTTTTGTGTAGTATTTTAGTTGAACTATTTTTACTTTGTTAAAGGTAACACGGTGAGACAGACACCTGGGTTTTAGTTTTCTATTTTTAAAAGAGATGATTTGAGTTTATGTTGTTTATCTCATCAGATGTCTTTTATCGGCATAAACCAATATCCACATAGTAAATTTCTAGATCGAAAGGAAACGTGCTGTTTCTTTAAAGAACGTCGGTCCTTTTTAAACCTATATTAGATAAGGGTCATAAATTTGTCGACCAAAAGATTAAAGCAGGTTTTTCACTGCGCAATAAACAAACGATCGTTCTTGGACGACAACTTTCCTTCGGACTAGTTCGTTTTCTTTGACGCGATATAAATATACGGGATCTAGTTTTTTATCTTAGAATTTTTCTTCCTCTGAAGATGTTGACTTGGTCAACGAAACGATCGTAAGGTCTCTGAAATATGTGTTGTGGTGATTTGGGTGTTCTCCAAGTGTACTTATAAGTGTTTCAAACCAGTGGCACGTCATGGTTTTTAGGAGTAAAACTGAATATGTGAGGCAGATCGCGGGGTGAATAGTTCTCAAGCTTAAGGTCTCCCATTTCTACAGAAACCCAGACACAGTTTCTTCATTAACATTGCCAATTACGAAAAATAACTGCAGGGAGACGACTTGTCTTAGACGATTATAGTTTCCTTATTAACGTTTCACAAATGAAATAAGTTAAGAATGTATTATGTTTGAAACATAAATGAATGTAACTTGAAACTAAAGGCGTACGGTGGGTTTTTAAATAGGCGCAATGGATTAATAATGGCCAGATTTCTCAGATAAAAAATCTAAAGTTAGAAATTTGATTTACTTACGCTCTAAACTCAAACGTTTTATTTCAAAATACGATCGAAAGTAACACAATATTTGCTGTTGCTATGTCTTTTAACAATTTTGTGCAAATTGTTCAAGTCCGAAGACCACCAGGTATTTCGCAAATTTTACTTTTTGTGCGTACGTCGATGGAAACAGAAGATAGGGCCAGGAGAAGAATTTGGAAATTGTTTCACAACCCGTTAACCACTGAGATGTTTGGTAAACACTGCTATTAAAGTGGTCTAAACCTTTTCATTTCCTTCGTTAATTTTAGTGTAGGCGTTCGTCGACCGTCATTTATGATTTCCTGTTTTTCCTCAAGAGGATAAACCAAAAAAAATATGTTTCTTAAATTACATAATATGACACAAACACAGTCACAAACTTGTACGGTACCACTCGTAGACGGACGAGGGAGAGGGATTTCCATTGCACCTGGCTCCAAAGATCCCGCACCGACCAACGCTAACTCGCATAAGCGGATTTTAAACCGCTTACTAGAGATGATATATAAACCATATAGATAAAACAACAACCTTCACACGGCCTGCAGTGGTATAGAGAGTAGGAAATATAAACGATCCCCTCCCCAATTATCGTATTTGCGCGCTTGTATCTGTCGCATATTATGCAGTGTTGCTGCATCTGTCTGGCGTTTACGACATTGCCAAACTCGATAAATATTCTAAATATCTACCTACAACTAGACAAACATAAAAAGGAAAAATATAATTTAAAAGAAAAAACACAATTTTACTAGACCGTGATTGGAATCATGTTTGGACTGGTGCTTGAGGAATGGGAAATATTAATTTCTATTTGTGGACACAAACTTATTTTCGTACCTATATATGTTTATAAAACATCTATTACTAAATTATCGGCGTGGCCGTTGTTGTATGATGTAATTAAATTAAACTCTGCATCAACATCCGGTTGCCCGCATAACGGGTGGGTTTTAACCCGTAAAAAGGTTATCGGCTTAGGAGCCCAAACACTTATTCTGGTGTCGTTGCTGCGCAAATACAATTAAAGACCTTGCTGTAATAAAGAGGCAGACCCATTTACAATAACTTTACACGGGCAAGAAAAAACTGACAAATCCTCCAGAATTTAATAACATTGTTACAAATATTTGAATTTCGCGCCTGATGCGTGACCTTCTGTGCCTAGTCATATCCAAGAAAGCACTGGAAACCATGGAAATGGAACAATAAGAAAAAGTTGAATTGATGGCCAATGAGATGACATTATTGATTATTTTTATGTGTTGTCATTGTTTTGAAGTTGTATTTTATAAACTGTAGTTATTAGTTCAATAAAAACGTGTTATCGAACTTATAAATGTTAATTTAGTAACATTTGGTGTCTGGAAGTGAGATCGAACGATGCCAAGAAAAATCAGTGTGGAAAAGTGAGCTTGGTATAAAAGAAATGGACTAGTTAAAAAAATTGATAGCTAGAATTGTAGAACGACAAAAGCAAACTGCAGAAAGTCTAGACAAGGCTATTGCCCACAGCCAGATATAAACTGCAGCATAAATAGTGAAGAGCCTGAAAGAAAATCTCGTAGCCATTGCCCAGAGCACAAAGCATACTGCAGAAGGCCTCGACAACAAATAACCAGAAGCAGTTTGAAGAGCTGAGAACGGGGCTTCAAAGATTTGAAGACAAACTGCAAGAGGAAGTGGGCCGATTAGAACAGCAGTTGAGTAGAAGATACAGGCTGTGGCCAAACGCACACACCCAGACAGCACAGACGCCTTCTGAGAATATACCAGGAATGTTTCGAAAAAATATTCAAACATCCCTAGAACATTCTCACAAGGTACAATATATATTTATAGAACATTCTATGAACATGAGAATGGAACAGAATCTGTCATAGTAATAAGTTTCTTAGAATGTTATTTACAATATTCTTAGGAGCTCCCAGTATCTTCTGAAAATGTTCGACGAACATTCAATGAATCTTCTCAAATTGTTCATACATATACTCGTGGGAACATTGCGTTTTTAAGATATACAGGGTGTTTTGCATAAGAAACGACACAGAGCAGGGGCATGTAGGGGAACCTAAAATATGGTGATTTAATGCAACTGACTCCTATACTAAGGTGCATTTCTGAGAAGTTATAGGCCTTCAAAGTGGGGTTTTAAATTTCGAAAAAAAAAAACAATATCTCAGTAATACTGCAACTTAGAAAAACAAAATTTGGTACACGTTTTAGGTGTACCAAGAGCATTAATCGTTGGTGAGTAGAGTTCAATTAAAGCATTTCAAAGGGTTGAATAGTGGTGATGCACCCTGAAAATGTGACATATTTTCAGAACCTATGGGCGGATCTAAAAAATTATTATTTCATTTTATGGGGAAGTAAATTATAAAACTTGTTTACTCCTGTTATTTTTCAAAAAACTTTTGTCGTTTTCAAGAAAAACCCGAATAACTAAAGACACATATATTATTAATGTTACTTAAAGAATCAAAAATTCAAAAGATGCCTGTGAAATTATCATGTTGAAGAATTTCTATAACTTATCGATAGCAATTTTTTATTTCTGTTCTTTAAGCTGTCTGTTTTATAATAAATTATACTTATTCACACTTTTTTCCTGATTGTCAAATTTGACCTATACATAAGTTTATTGGTAAATATTTAATTTTCGATGATTTTTAGTAAGATTGATAAAATATGTTTTTTTACTTATTCTTGTTTTTCTTGAAAACAACAACTTTTTTTTGAAAATAACAAGAGTGACAAAGTTTTAGAGTTAAAGTCCTCATAAAATCAAATATTTTCTTAAATTCACCAATCTGTTAAAAAATTGTGACATTTTAAGGGTGCATCACGCCTAATCAACACTTTCAAATGCCTTAATTGAAGTCTACTTACCATTGATTAATGCTCTTGGTACATTCAAAACGGGTACTAAACTTGGTTTTTCTAAGTTAATATATTACAGAGATATTGATTTCTTTCGAAATTTGAAACCCCACCTTGAAGGCCTATAACTTCTCAGGAGTACAACTTAATATAGGAGTAAGTTGGGTTAAATCACCATATTTTACGTTTACCTACATGTGCCCTGTGTCGGTTCTTATGCGAAACACCCTGTATACATTTTTTGAATGATACAGGAATTAAGAAAATACAAAGATATGAAATATTGGATTTCTCTTCAAAATTTACTGATTTCCCACCATTTAACTGGCCTTTTATATATTTTCGTATAAGCAAGCCCGACACGCTAGAATTTGAACTTCAATCACTCACCCTTGTGTAGGTTACCATATTGTTACAGTGGCTACACACACACCTGTAAACTCAAGTTCAGATACGTAATAAGTCAACAATTCGAGTATTGCACATTTATTTAGATTAAATATGTACTTATATAACAAATACAAAGAAATGTCTGAATAAAATATTAATAAAACAATTAAAATTTCAATAACATAAAAAATCAAATAAATAAAGATACAGTTCTTGGAGTTGCCAGAAAATGTAATAGTCAGATACAAAGTTTCTGAGATGAATAATCACGGTTACCCCCACTGAAGTAACTTGAAATTTGGCTAGACTATTGATCCTACAGGCTTTCAGTGTGGCATTAAAGGAATTGCATTACGCAATAGTACTTACACCTTTATAGAATACAACTAAATTGGACAGAACATGCCACAAAATCACACTCACTTGCACTTACACAAAACTGCAACTGAAAGTCATCGATCAGACCTTTTGACTCTTCCCTTGTATGGTTGCTTTCTGCTCTGCTCTGCTTTCACGGACTTGATTTTCACTTCTAAAGCTATTTCAATATCGCAATGCCCAATGTTTGTCACCAACAGCATGGATATTCTGGTTGTAAAGGCATACTTTGGCAAAGTGATTCCGTATCTGATAAATTGCAAGTTTTATTGTACATTCATCTTCCTACCATATGTTCAGGTCCACATTTTTTACACTTTATAGTGATACTTCTCACAGTATTAACTTCCTCCACAGGAGTAAAAAGCCTGAGATGTTGCTTAGACAATTCTATAGATTTCCAGTATTCTTGCACTTTTCCAGTCCACCCACATCAAACTGTGGTGGTGGTGGTTTATATTGCATGACTTAGGTACTATTGAACTTAACACAATTTTTAAATTATATATTATACAATGTAGGTGTACCTAATTCGTAAGATGATCCCGTCTCAAGCAAAATTGGCGAACCCATCGTCAGTGTCAACTACAGGAGATGCTTTAAAACTTGTTTCTTTACTGGATGCGTCTTAGTTCTTGATAACCTCACACCATGTTTTAGTTGCTTCTGTACTCTGGATGTATGTTTGCAATTACGCGCTGTTTATTCGTGTTCACGTCACATTATTTATTTTTAATTAATTATGTTAGAATAGAACCTTATACAAGGTTGAACACGGACCATCCATTTTGACATTACTTTTTATTTACGCCTAGCGGCCATCTTCCCTTCCCGGCGGCATGGACATGCGCTCTACGATCTCTGATGTGTTTACCATAGACAGGTAACAGAATCAAACATGCACAATAGTTACTATTATAATTCTCACCAGTATACTGTAATCATCATCTATCTTTTTCATTAAATTTTAAAGTTATATAATATTATAACGACGTCTCAAGCACATTCTGAGCGAATATTCGGTATAATAATCTATTCAAATATTCTCAGTATATTGATGAAGAATTTTCATAGGATGTGATTGAATGAATGTACTCAGAATATTCAAGATTGAAGTTTGAAATACCGTAAATGTTATTAGACCATTCCGAAACAAATATTCTGAAAAAAGAATCTTGTGCTGTATGGGCATATACAACTAGAAAAGTTAAAAAAGCTGGTTACTAGTGCTGATAAGAAGGCGGATAACTTATTTGTGGATATGCACATACATAAACTGAATATGAAAATGCATAAATCCATGAATCAGACATTTGTAGAACGCCGCCAGAGTTTGGAAATGAAACAGCGTCTGGCCACACTGAAAGCAAGACCTGCAACGACAAATGGTCAGGTCTGCGCGAGATCTGTCAAAGCGGAGACGTTCGATTAAAAAGCTCCGTGGAACAGTATCTGTCAGTTTGAAACATCCAGAACGTGTATCAAATTTGGTTTTTCTAAGTTGAAGTATTACTGAGATATTGATTTTTATCGAAATTTAAAACCTCACTTTGACGGCCTATGACTTCTCAGGGATGCAACTTAGTATAGGGGTAAGTTGCGTTAAATCACCATATTTTAGGTTCCCCTGCATGCCCCTGCTTTGTGTCTGTTCTTATGGAACCTGTATATCTTTAAAAAAGCGATGTTTCCATGAGTATCTATGTAGGAACATTTTGAGAAGATTCATTAAATTGTTCGTGGGACATTTTCAGAACATACTGGGAGCTCCTAAGGATATTATAAATTATATTCTGAGCACCTTATTAGTACGACAGCATCTGCCCAATTGTCATGTTCATAGAATGTTCTACGAATATATTTGTATCTTGTGAGAATGTTCTGGGGGATGGTTCAATATTCTTTTGAAATATTCCTGGTATATTCTTAGAATGTGTCTGTCTGTCTGGGTTAGGGTGTACTAGCTGATATATACTTTTTAAGAATATACATGTAATATATACACAACTTAATTCTACCATAACTTCCTTGCTTAATGCACGCAAATAGTGTTGCAAATTGAACCATAACTTCCACATAGTTGGGATAATTTATTCTCATCAGAAAGACATTCTCATGGAACGAATTTAGGGCCCATGACTTGACCACAAAGAAAATATTTGTATTCCTGTACCCATAAACTTTTGGACCGTTATATTACTCGAGTTTTATTGAAAAAATGTCAATTTTCACCAACTCATCCCTTATTTATCCCCTACCCCCTGAAGCGATCTTACTCAAAAACAATTCGAAGCGCTCCTTTGTCGGGTACTAACTGGATACCAAATTTGAAGAAGATATCTCAATTTGTTCGTAAGTTGTTGGGCCTATTAACAGACAGACGTACATGACGACAGACCGACCAAACGACAGACAAAAAAATTTATTTTCAGAATAAAGTTTTCTATATGGTTTGAGACTTGTTACGCCGTTTTAGCAACAACAAAAAAACCAAAATTTTTGTCAACCATAATGCACCCCCACACATTCAACCCCTCATTTAACTTCAGCACAGAATAACAGATGATTGATGAAATTAAAAGTTTTCTAATGAATAAACCCTAAAACATTGTATTACTGGAGTTTTTTTTTTGTTTTGTTTCTTTAACGTCGGCCTATTTCCGCGACTATGGCCAATCACCGACGCCAGGGAGCAGTTTCACCTCACTATCCTGGAAATTCTGCCGAACCCCTGCCTTTCTGTAAGGAGGGTAGGGATCTTTAACGTGCCCAACATCGCATGGACACGGGACCGACGGCTTTACGCCCCCTCCGAAGGGCGGAACGTGCAGTCATTCAACTTGCTCAAATACAATGCCAGAACCTCGGTTGATGTATTACTGGAGTTTTAACGAAAAAATGTCAAATTTTCACCATATAAACCACCATAAAATGTTATATTTATTTTTATTAATCGGCGGTAGATTGTACCGTAAGAATGTGTTATTGAAAGCAATCCTAAAACTGCTACAATATTTGCATATATTATGTATTTGCATTTTGTTATAAAAGAGGTGACTTTGGAATTAACGGGAACTCACCTTGTTCTTCATGTTCTTCTTCTTCGATTATGACTGTTTCTACTAACCTAAATTTCCAATTTGATATTATTGACATTTGACAAATTGGAAATTTAGGTTACTAAAAACAGACGCCATAAACAAAGAAATCGGAAATTTAGCCTTAACTTTAGGTTTTAGACATGATACAATTATTCAATGACATATAGAGAGGGGACGAGTAACGTTCATTTATATAGTGTACAGAAAAGTGTTACGCAAAATCCAACGTCGGCCATTTTTTGGTTTGTAAACAGTTTTGAATGATTTGTGTTTTTTGAGTAAAAAGTGAATTAAACCTTCCAATATTTAAATCAAATTAAAAAGGTTGTGTGTGCGGCTTATGGTTGTAAGAATCGAAGTGACAAGAAATATCCGGGACTGCACTTTACAGGTAAGTTCATTCATTGCCACTTGGGACCCGTTGAATTATTCACCGCATATTTCTCGAGTTAGGCAAGTAGTGGTTGTGTCTTCTCAGTATACGAATTTTCACGATATTTTCATTCTGATTACCACTTTTTATATCAGCATGTGTTCAATATCGCATTGCTTTACCAATGGCGTGCATCACACATTTCTCTGGGGTTGCACAATTTTCATGAAATTTTCCATGCACCGGCATTTTCAGACGTCAATTACGATAATGAGCCAAAAAATCTGCAATTCTTATTACTTCTGGACTTTTACTTGATTTCCCGGAAGATGAACGTATCTCCATTCATTTGGACAAAATGTATGTACACATCAAAGAACTTATGCTTTTAGGATATTCATCAACATTTTCATTATCTGAGCTCCAAAGTACATAATATTCAGAGGACAGTAAATAAATCTCAAATGAACAAGTTATTAATTCACATGTGAAAAAACATTGTATCTCATAGTTATTGTCCTTGTCTTGAATACGTCAATATTCAGAGAGATAAATAACGAACTGATTATTTACAGCTTGTCTTTCTAATTGAGGAAAGTTCGTGACGCAGCAAGTGCGTTATGGTAGTGAATTTTTATTAAATGCTTCAAACTTAAATAACTCAATTTTCTATAAATTTAGAAAGTTTAATTTTGGTATGTAGTAATGTCTTTCCTAAGGCAAGATATCCACCAAACTTCATTAAAATAACTTTGTAATATTCGGAGAAAAAAAATTTTTCGATAGAAAATCCAAAATTTGAATAACTCAATTTTCTATAAACTTAGGAAGATGAATTTTGGTACGTAGTACAGGTCTCTCCCAAGGCAACATATCTAGTAAATTTCATGAAAACATCTTTTGTAATTTTCAGAGAAAAATTTTTTTTCGAAATAAAACTCAAAATTTTCCCGGAAAACGCAGTCCGATTTTCCTGGCTAACGAATTAATCCAAGCCATTAATAAAAGAAAGGCACTTGCCGAGTTTCATCGAAATCGGTTAATTATTTTTTGAGTTATGGATACACACACACACACATACATACATACATACATACATACATACATACATACATACATACATACATACGTACATACATACATACATACATACATACATACATACATACATACATACATACATACATACATACATACATACATACATACATACATACATACATACATACATACATACATACATACATACATACATACATACATACATACATACATACATACATACATACATACATACATACATACATACATACATACATACATACATACATACATACATACATACATACATACATACATACATACATACATACATACATACATACATACATACATACATACATACATACATACATACATACATACATACATACATACATACATACATACATACATACATACATACATACATACATACATACATACATACATACATACATACATACATACATACATACATACATACATACATACATACATACATACATACATACATACATACATACATACATACATACATACATACATACATACATACATACATACATACATACATACATACATACATACATACATACATACATACATACATACATACATACATACATACATACATACATACATACATACATACATACATACATACATACATATATATATATATATATATATATATATATATATATATATATATATATATATATATATATATATATATATATATATATATATATATATATTGCAGAGTCTCAGAGTCTCACCATCGATACCTCTCTATTAGTGAATTTTTTCAATAAAAATTCACTAATATGTCATGTATTTTGTAGATCTTGAATCATACACAGCAACTTGTTGATTATCTTGACATTTGTAGTTCTGACTTAATTTATAAGGCTAACAATTGAAATGTAGGTTGCTTTGAAATTTTGCCTAAATTAACACGTCTTTTGACAATTTTGCAGATACTTGTGAAATATGATTGCATGTCTGCAGCTAATAAAGAAACATTATATTTTTTCAATTGGTTTTTGTGTAGATCACGCATTCACTAAACTGTTCAAAAGGAAGTTCTGATTGGTCATTTAGAAATAAGTAAGTTTATGACCACATCTCACTTGACTTTTCATGATATTGATTTCAGGCTGTCATTGCGAATTCTTAATGGCAGAAATTTTTTCAGTAATAAAAAATTCTAGACGCTGCAAGTGCGATACGGTAGTGAATTTTCATAAAAAATAAATGTCCTTTTTGAATGAAAGCAGGCATAAAATTGGGTTACCAGTATAACTTATATAGTAGAAATAATGTATCATATTTCATAAAATAAACTATATTGTTTGCAAATGTACAAACATTTTTTGAAAGTAAACTTAAAATGTTCCCGAAAAAACTAGTTTCCTAGCTAATTGAGTTATTGAAATTTGACGAATTTTACAGAAAAATCGCTACCCAAACGCACTTGCTATGTCCCGATTTTTTTTCTTACAGACACGCCTGACATTTCTATGAAAAATGCAATAATATAAGGCGTGTTCGATTAAAAAAGAAACAAATCACCAACACCCTGAGATTGTAAAAATAATTTTATAAGATGCAGGTCAAGACACCCAATAATTGACATATACATTTTTTTCTTGTATCTTGTATAATAACGGATATGTTGACCTTTACCGTAGAAATGCGTCACCCTGTATACATGTATACAGATAAAAACTAAAACTAACACGGATTTGCGTTCTAGGGGGCCTAGTTCGCGCTCATTTGAAGAAATCTTTTCAAAATTCGACAGTGGCGGTCTTAATAGCGAATTTTTTCTACAAAAATTTGCTACAAATTACACACTATCAAATTATAAACTCTAAAACTAAAACTACTGTCAAAGCACCAGAGAAAGGGTCTATTTGATATGAATTTTCTGCAAATCTTTTAGTAAAATGAAGGACCATGACGGTGGCAGCTGAAACTTAAGGTTTTGTAAAAAACATTTTTTGCCACATCTTATCTACATAATCCATATTCGTTTCAGATTATTTGCCTAAAACTTGCCAATCTTGACGTTTCAAATCGTAACTTTGACGTTTTTAGAAGAAAAACTATAACATTTTCAAAATATTTTTCCTGGTAGTTGTTGACCTTTTTGCGCCACAAAACTTAATCTTTGCCTGTAATATACACTAGATTTTGTTATCGATACAAAATATTTTTGTTTTTGTGCATTCTTCCCGTCATTAGTGGGCCCCAAATTTTCTTTTTTCAAATCCCTATTACTTTTTTCTTTTCACCAAGAGATCTAAATTTTAATACGGATAAACCTGCGTACCAAATTTCGTTGCCATAGCTTTCTGATTTCCGCAGATGAAAAAAAAAATCCTAAGTAAAATCCAAAATTTTCCCAGCAAAAGGAACGCAGTCACCAAATTTGATTAAAGTCGGCATATTATTTTTGAGATCGGTGTGATTATATATATATATATATATATATATATATATATATATATATATATATATATATATATATATATATATTTGTGTGTGTGTGTTAACATATAAAAATTGAAACTGACCCCGGATATGTGTTCTATGGAGCCTAGTTGGGGCTCATTTGATGAATTTTTTTAAAAGTCGCAGTCTCATTAGTGAATTTCTTCTACGAAAATTCACTAAAACGCTATATTGCGTGTTTATTTGCTCGCGAAAATGTTGATCTTTGATCTTGTAGTATTAAAAAAATACTGCATTGGGGCCAAACTTTGTATGCCTATAAAAATAACGGTTTCATGCGGGACTTTTTTTATCAGAAAGAAAGTTAATTTGACAAAAAGTTTACTGTAACATGTATTTTCTATTAGTTAATTTAATAAAAAAAAACAAGTGCGTTATGGTAGTGAATTTTCATAGAATTGATCTGGCACCAAAGATTTTATTATAACTTTTTTTTCCTGTAACATAAAAATCTGAATTTTTGTGTCTAGTTTACTTTTTATATCGTAAACTTACCCACCAAATTTGGTTATCATAGCTTTTGAATTTTTTGAGATAAATATATTTTTTGAATGAAAACTCAAAATTTTCCCGGAAAACCTCGTCCGATTTTCTGACTAACGAACTTATCCAAGCCACTTACAAAAGGAAGGTACATGCCAAATTTTATCAAAATCAGCCCATTATTTTTTGAGTTATCGGTGTGATACATACATACACACATATATATATATATATATATATATATATATATATATATATATATATATATATATATATATATATATATATATATATATATATATATATATATAAACATATAAAAATTGAAACTAACACCGGATATGGGTTCTAGGGGTCCTAGTTCGCGCTCATTTGCAAAAATTTTTTCAAAATTCAAAAGTCGGGATCTTTCCATTAGTGAATTTTTTCTACGAAAACTCACTAAAAAACTAATAAAGAGGTATCGATGGTGAGACTTTGCAAAAATTTTTACAAATGAGCGCGAACTAGGACCCCTAGAACCTATATCCGGGGTCAGCGTTTTAATTTTCATATGTTCATATATATATATATATATATATATATATATATATATATATATATATATATATATATATATATATATATATATATATATATATATATATATATATATATATATATATACATATATACATATATATATATATATATATATATATATATATATATATATATATATATATATATATATATATATATCAGATAACTTAAAAAAAATTACGACTTCGATGAAACTCGGCAAGTGCCTTTCTTTTATTAATGGCTTGGATGAGTTCGTTAGTCAGGAAAATCGGACAGGGTTTTCCGGAAAAATTTTGAGTTTTCTTTCGAAAAAAATTACAAAGCTGTTTTAATGAAATTTACTAGATATGTTGCCTTGGGAGAGACCTTACTACGTACCAAAATTCAACTTTATAAGTTGATAGAACATTGAGTTATTCAAGTTTTGAATTATCTTTCGAAAAAAATTTTTTCTCCGAATATTACAAAGTTATTTTAATGAAATTTGGTGGATGTATTGCCTCAGGAAAGGCCTTACTACATACCAAAATTACACTTTCTAAGTTTAATTAAAATTCACTACCATAACGCACTTGCTGCGTCCCGAACTTTTTTATTTATCTAAGGGTACACTATAAATGAGTATTACATCAAGGTAAGTAGATCAGTAGAAACGGGATTCGAAGAGCCATAACATTTTCCATTTGGATATGTTTCATATTATGTCCCTGAAGAAATCCGAAAAAAATCTTCAATTGACTGATATGAACAGAAAATTCTAATCATTTATGATTCGCTCAATAACATTTAAGTTAATTAATTTTTTTTTTTTTGATTTACCATTACCAATCCTGGTCGTTTCTATATCTTTAGCAAGCCCCATACGATACGCTGATGGCGTGACCGCGCTTGGGTCGAACTGCGAAAAGTGGTAATCCAGCCGGTTATCGGTTTACTTTATATAATGTCATTGCAATTATTACTAGAGAGATATGATAATGCGGCTACCTATTTTTGCACTCACGCACATGCGGTATGAGTACTATATGGTAATATATTATTGGCAAATAAATTATACATCGTATTATACATAAAAGCAAGACTTGTGCATGCACATAATACAATTTTGAATACAAATGTCAAGATAAAGAAAGTATAGTCGTAACATAAAAATATTACGTTACTGCTGCGGCAGCAGTAAGTTTGACGTTTCATCACAGCTCAAAACCTCTTAGCAAATTACTAAATTGTTGTTCCTATTACGTTTTATAAATGTATTTGACTAATTTTTTCTGCCTACAGTTAGAAGTAATTTTTTTATGATCAGAATACTTTTTTCTCCCTCAGGGCATGTCCGCGTCTCTGCCGCCCCGATTGCACTGCAGCCGTTGGCTTATTGTGCATGTCCTTAGTCTTTACTACTCCACCCATTTCAAAATCACTGTGCCTTGAACTAGTCTGCACAGTGATTGATAGGGTGAAGTTTTGTATTGCTCTGTCTCCGGTCTAGACTGACCGTAGATCAGTTGTCTTTTGTGGTCCAGAGTTTTACACTCGCACAAGATGTGCTGGGCTGATTCCTACCCCTCGCCGCAGAGTCTACATGCGAGGTCCCCCTCGAACCGCCCCATTTTATGCAGGTGTTTCTTGACGGCCATCTGTTCCATCAAGACACCTGTTATGTTTCTGGGCTGACCTCTGCTAAGATTAAGCAGCTCCACAGCTCTCCTTGAACTGGGTTCGTCAATTACTGACTTCCCATGTCGGAGCCCTGCATAGTCTGCCCAGTACACCTTGTGTTCGTTTCTGACCCAGAACTTAATGGCTCTCCTGGCCGTGCGCTTTGTCACGCCCAGAACCGGTTCTGGTCCCATAAATGGTTCTGCTGACCCTCTCTTCGCGAAACTGTCAGTTTCTTCATTGCCTTTAACCCCAGAGTGAGCCGGCACCTAGATGAGGGTGACCTCACTCTGCCCAGCCAGATCGCTCGTCTCGTCTCGGTACTCACCAGCCTGGAATTTACCCGTGGGCTACTTAGGGCCTTAAGGGTAGCCTGGCTGTCTGTGGTTATGAGGATCCGCTTGTTGGTGTAGCACATCCTCTTGCTCTCCCGCACACAGTGCAGGAAGGCGTACATTTCGGCCTGGAAGACCGTTGCATGGGCTCCGAGGGAAATACTATGACTTACCCTCGGTCCTTCGGAATAAACATCTGCCCCCGTCCCACGCTCCCCGCCGGTTCCATCCGTGAACCAGACGAGCGCGTCCCGTGGTAAGCCCAGCGTCTCCTCCCACGATGCCACGCGGTCGGTGATTTCCACTGTAAAATTGTTATCCCTGCAGAGTCGCGGGCTCGCGAGGTTCGACCTCATTTCAAGCATGGGCTCTTTCACGACCTCCTGAATTTTGCAGTAGCCCCTGAAGCCTGGGTTGATATTCAGTCTACCATTGCATGCTAGTTTGTATAGTCCTAGCCTGGCCTTTCCCACAATAACTAAGTGTTGGGAGTGGGGGGTGGCGTGGGGGGTGGTAGATCCAGCAACACGTTAATGGCGGCTGCTGGGGTTGAAGTCATGGCCCCTGTGATGCCCAGGCAAGACATCCTTTGGATCTTGCCTAGTTTTTGTTTGGCACTGGATTGTGTCACCTAACGATGGTCTGACCACCCTTGTGTACAGCCAGTGGGCTATACTGGGTCTTAGTCCCCACGTTTTTTCATATAGCCGCCTGGTGACGGCTAGGCTAATAACTGCCTTACGCAGTATGTTTTCAACATGACCATTCCAGGTCAGCTTAGAATCCAATACGACCCCAAGATATGTTACCTCCCTGGCCATTGGGATGTTTCTACTGTATAGTGAGAGTTCTGTGGCTTTCCCACTTCCTCCTCCTCGTAAACGGTATGACAGTTGCTTTCTCGGGGCTCACCCTGAGCCCTTGGCCAACCGTCCACCTTTCCACCACTTTCAGTGCTGTCTGCATGCGCTGTACCTCATACCCCCCTCCCTAGTGCCATCCTATCAGGCCATCCACGACTAGGCACCAGAGCAGGGGAAACAGAACGCTGCCCTGCGGAAACCCCGCCGCGACCCCCACCAGCATCGTCCCTCCCACGAATGAGGTGAACACCGCCCTGTCCCTGAGCATAGAACCGATCCACCTGCAGCAGGTCTCCTCTATTCCACGCTCCCTGACAGCTGCCGGTACCGATCCGAATGAGGTGTTGCTGAAGGCCCCCTCTATGCCTAGGAAGGCCCCCAATGCCACCTCCCTGTTCTACAGCGTATTCTCCAGTTTCAGCACCAGTTGGTGCAGTGCTGTTTTTGTTGAGACTCCTGCTCTATATGCATATTGTCCGCAGTGTATGGGATATGCTTCCAGTACACTGCCCCTAATGTGCCGGTCGAGCAGTTTTTCCATTGTTTTTAGCAAAAAGGACATGAGACTTATTGGCCTCAGGGACTCAGCCTGGTCTATTGGGCGCCCAGGTTTAGGAATGAATACAACCCTGGCCAGTCTCCATGCCCTTGGAATGTACCCTAGAGCCAGGCTGGTCATCATAATGAGGGTAAGCGCCGGCGCCAGTATGTCTATACCCTCTTGGTGCATGATGGGAATTATTCCATCAAAGCCCGGAGGTTTGAATGGTTCAAAGCTGTTAATGGCCCATCTGATTTTGCTCCAAGTAACCACCTCTTTAGCGACTGTCCAGTCTACTCTAGATGGCCGCCTGTACGGCGCCTCTATTTCTGAGTGTTCCCAGTCCGGAGGTGATTGGTTTATTATGTTACAGCCGGGGAAGTGCATCTGGAGTAAAACTGCCAGCAACACCGCCTTCCCCTGGTCTAGCGTGACCTCAGGATGGCGTCTGTCAATCAACGTCATCCCGAGGCCTCCCGCAGCCTCCCTATACGAGCGTCTGTGCCGGTGTCCCGGCCCTGGCCCTTTTGGGACGCCTGTCTGTAGTAGGCGTGCTAGAGCCCGAGCGCGGCCTTTTCTGACTCACACTCCCCTCTTGCGCCTTTACAGGTGTCCTGGCCCTTTTGGGACGCCTGTCTGTAGTAGGCGTGCTAGAGTCCGAGCGCGGCCTCTTCTGACTCGCACTCCCCTCTTGCGCCTTTACAGGTTTCTCGACCGTCCACGCTCCGGTCGCCATTTTCTGCACCCACCGGAGCTTCTTTCTTTGTGCCCCGGAAAGACGCCTGGACAGTCCCTCTACCCCTGCAGCAGGGTCCTCACTGGTGGAGGGGCCCCCAGTCCGCGGACCTCGCCGCCCTCCGGTGGGAGCCATCCTCCGCTTGGGTGTCGGGGACAAGACGGTGGCCGATCCCCCGTATCTACGTCGATCGTGAAACCTCCAGAGTCCGCGGAAGCTGCCGCCCCCTGGCTCGTTTCCATTTCTGGAATAGACTCAAGGCACAGGTTTGTAGCCGGAGCCACTGTTCGAGACTTATTGGTTTTGGTTATATTTGAATTTCTCTTCTTCATGCTGTTCCCACGAAAATGGGGAAATACTGTCAACACCACCAGAACCCTCTCTGTGGTGCAAGGTAGGTTACTCTGGAGGGTTGCCCGGTACTCCAGAGGTTCCTTTCACGACACCATCACCCTGGTGCCATCCATCCCTAGGCACGGGTCACGTGACACCGTGGATTGGGGGAGTTTTTTTCGACCTCCATGTCTAGATCCGTCATGTTTAGTTAAGCAGGGTCACCTCTGTAGGATGCGGGTTTCACCGCGCATGACGGTCTTGGGGAAAGCCTCATGTTGTTGTTTCTGCTTCCTCAACTTGCGTCCTGGAGTCCTTTGGTCCCCGACTCCGATCAGAATACTACTGCGACATGATGATGAAATCAAGTTTATGACTGCTAACGCTCTAAATAACTTGTTTACTTTTCAAGTTTGTGTTGCCACAATGTTAATTTGACGCCCCCCCCCCAATTATACTGATATTGTGCTTACAGGTATGTAATATACAAAAGTGAACCTACTTAATTTGGTGCTGTATTCTATATTACCTGAAAAAGATATACGCAACGAAGTGGAATGTAATTTCGGTAAATTTTGCACGGAGGGTTTTTAGAATTTTTTTTAGAAACATGCTGAGAACCCCTCTTGGATGCACAAGCCACCAGACAAATTTATGGCAAACAACCCCCAAGAAAGTTAAGGGACCAAGAACAGGAAATATGAGCAGAACATGCTAAAACAAACCACTTAGTCGGACTTTGAAAAGATGCATTTTTTACATTTTGCAGCAATACCTCCTTTAAACCTTGTCTACCCTGCACAACACTCATATTCGCCCCAGGTCCCGTAACTTTCTTGGGGGTTGCTCCCAACAGTTTTTTCTTGTGCTTTATGCTTTGAAGGTATGCATACAACATGCACAAGGACAACCCCCCGTGTTTTTAGGTGAGGGGGCAGAAACCCTCTTCGTTCTGGGGGTTGTTCTTCCCCTTCTGCATCCATACAATCACCCTTAATGCATGAACCACAGAATTTTTTTTATGTTCAGCTTTCTAGTGTATTTTTGTTGAGTATATTTCCTGTTTATCAATTATTTTTTTTGAGTTTTGTATCGAAATTACTGTATAAATATTTGTTAGATATCATGTTTTTGCTGGCCCTTGTTTACCTTATTTTTTACTGTTCCTAATTAAATAAAGTGATTTTTTATTAACTTTTAATATAAGGCTAAACCACTAATATATTATTCTTATGAAATTTCACTACCATAACACACTTGCTGTGTTCCGAACTTTTAGTGAATTTTCTTAAAAAAAATTCACTAATGAGGAGATCCCGACTTTCGAATTTTGAAAAAATTTCTTCAAATGAGCGCTAATTAGGACCCCTGGAACCCAGATCTGAGGTCGGTTTCAGACTTTATATATATATATGTTTATATATATATATATATATATATATATATATATATATATATATATATATATATATATATATATATATATATAATGTGTCACATCTATAACTAAAAAAATAATAGACCGATTTTGATAAAACTTGGTGAGTACCTTCCTTTCGCAAGTGGCTTGGATAAGTTCGTTAGCCAGGAAAATCCGCCGAGGTTTTCCCGGAAAATTTTGTGTTTTCATTCGAAAAAAATCGAAAATTTTTTTTTCTCCGGAATTAACAAAGTAAGGGCAACCAAATTTCATTCGCGAGTTTATATCATTATAGGTAAGTTACCTACCAAAATTTAGCTCTGTACGTTAAAGGACAAAAAAGTTACAGGCATTTAAAGAACAATAAATTTGGGTTTTCCTCAAAACGTCAAAGTCGCAATTTAAAACGTCAAAATTCATAATATTTAGGCAATGAACCTGAAACTAATATAAGCTATTGAAGGAAAATGTCTCAAGAATAATGTTTTACAAAGCCTGAAGTCTTAGTTTCAATCATCATTGTCCTTCATTTTACTAAAATATACCCAGAAAATTCATTTCAAATAGACCCTTTCTCTGATGCTTCGGTAGTAGTGTTGGCTATAGAGTTTATCGGTTAATGGTATATAATTTTTGTAAAAAATCTTTAAAGTCCAATATATCCATTATTATGCAAGATACATATGTACATGTATATGTATATGTATATATATATATATATATATATATATATATATATATATATATATATATATATATATATATATATATATATATATATATAACCGATAACTTAAAAAATAATGGACCGATCTTGATCAAATTTGGTGAGTACCTTCCTTTTGCAAGTGGCTTGGATAAGTTCGTTACCCAGGAAAATCGGACCAGGTTTTCCCGAAAGATTTTGTGTTTTCTTTCTAAAAAAAATTCATATCTCCGGAAGCAACAAAGTGAGGACAACCAAATTTGGTACGCGTATTTGTATTATAAAGAGTGAAAGAGGTACCGAAATTTAGGTCTCTAAGTTTAAGGACAAAAAAGTTACGGGCAGCCCAAGGAACAAATTTTGGAGTTTTCCTCCAAACGTCAAACTCGAAAATTAAAATGTCAAAATTGGCACTGTTTAGGCAAAGAACGTGAAACAAATACGGATTGTAAAAAAGGAAATCTACAGAGTGTCCTGCGAACCCTTAAGTTTCAGATTCAACCGTCATTGCTAGAGGTGTGCGAAGCTTCGAAATTTCGAACCGAACCTTCGGTTCGAAAATATGTTCGCACTAGCGATGTTGAAGTGATTCGAACTTCGAAATATGTAATTCTGAAAAATAGTTCGAATTTCGTTGCTCAAAAATACTTCGAAATTTAACTTTACAGGCATTGAATGCTGCCAAAGGTAGCGAAGTTGCGGCACTATTAACTCGGTAGCGGCGCTTTAAATCCGTTATCGGTCTCATTAAGTCGATAGTGGAATTTTAGGAGATTTTACCCATGCATATTTTTGACAGTTAGTGGGACATATTGAGACACGACGGAACCATTTAACAATCACAGAATTATTTTTCTTATATATCCTAGCCTCCCAACACCCTTTTCAGTAACAACATTATAAGGCGGCATTCGGTAACGTAAATTTTCAGAATTTATGAGGATAATTCCAGATTGCCTTTGGAAAACACTGGTTTCAACATGCTTTATTTCACAATGAGCCCAAACAGTTACATATTCACAATCAGCAGACAAATTCTGGACGCAGCAAGTGGGTTATGGTAGTGAATTTTCATAAGAATAATATAATAATATATCAAATTTTAAGTGGTTATTTTATAATAATAATATTTATTCTGGCACAAAAGACCACCTCATACAGTACACACAATATTACAGCCAACAAATGAAATACGCACATATATAAACCCTGGAGAATGTTAACCACATAATAAAACCAAAATAAACAAAGTTACAAATAAAATGCATTAAAATAAAACATAGATAATACAGATAGAACAAAATTAAATTTCAAACACAATACATATAACAGTCTAGAACCTATCAAAATGTGTGACAGAATAGATGACATGTTGGCCCAAGATCATCCTCGCCTCTTTCTGGGACTCCATTGGCATGCTCTTCAAGACCTCTGGAAGCTTGTTGTGAATCATCACACAGTCATAACTCACAGCTTGTTGTGCCCTTCCCACATGCTCACTTTGAACCCTCTCAATTTGTTTGCTAAAACTGCCTAGCCAATGCCAAACAACAACAACATAATTATAATTGAGCTTAACTATAGATCTAGAAGTCTAAAAGTTTCAAATATTTTTTGTATTTGTATTTTTGATTTAACGTTGACCCATCTCCACAATGATCAGCACTGAAAGGCATTTTGACCAATCAACCTGCAAATTTGTCGAACCCTTCCTTTTTGTAAAAAGAATTGGAATCTTTTACATATCTAATATTGTACGTTACAATATTACTAAATTTGATATTTAAGGAAATGATATATGAACACTGAAGAATTTTGGGTAGTTCGATGTTCGATTTTGAATTTCTAAGAGGTTCGAAGTTCGACTGTGAACCTTAGACATACTATTTCAGAGGTTCGAAGTTCGAGGCAACATATTTGCTTGGGTTCGTTCATAGCTCGGTTCGAACAAAACATGGGTTCGCACACCTCTAGTCATTGCCCTTCATTTTACTAAAATATTTACATAAAATTCATTTCAAATAGACCCTTTCTCTGATGCTTTCGCTGTAGGTTTAGTCAAGCTTATGGTTTAACGGTCTATAATTTTTAGCTAATTTTCGTAGAACAAATTCGTTACTGCATTTTAGCATTTTTTATCGAAATATGATGCATGTTTGTAAGAAAAAAATCTGAACACAGCAAGTGCGTTTTGATAGAAAATTTTCATTGAATCCTTCAAATTTCAATAACTCAATTTGCTATTAATTTAAGTTTTGTTGGTTAAGATACCAATATTTAACTTTAATTTCGGAAATTTTTTGTTTGAATGCAGCAAGGGCGTTTTGGTTGCAAATTTTCATTAAATGTTTTAAATTTCATTAACTCAATTTGCTATTAACCTCAGGTTCATTGGCTAGGAGACCAGTTTTCTCGGAAACATTTAAAGTTTATTTTCGGAAAATTTTTGTACATTTTCAAATAATTATTTTAATAAAATATGTTACATTGTTCTTACTATATAGGTTATACCAGTAACCAAATTGATGCCTGCTTGCATTAGAGCGATATATTTGTAATTAAAAACATTTTTATGAAAATTCACTTCCATAACGCACTTGCTGCGCCTAGAGTTTTTTATCTTTCTTTACCTGAACTGAACTATTATTGCTAAACAATAAATAATGACGGCTTGTCCTAGAGAGAAAATTAACCACTTGAATTTTCCATAACATCAAAGTTTAGTACAATCATATATAAACCTGTAATTGCGTCAAATTACCTGAGCCGCATTTTCCCGGCGCAGTTATGCATATTTGGCGATCCCACTCAGTTCAGGATGAGCAAGTTCATAACTAGATTTAATTGGTACCCACTTCTGCGCAAAAATTGTACCCTGCCGCTAACCTTACCGTTTTCTTGTTAAGGTTAGAATGCACTTTGATTTAATGCCTAAAATATTTATCAGGCACCTAAAAACTGTGTGTTCTGTTATCGATTAATTTCGACCATTATTATGCAAACAATGGCCAAGTTGTTGAAGGTTTGTAATTCTACCCTTTTTTTACAAGTCGAAACACATTTACTTGCATGCCAACCAACTTACTCAATCGTAAACCTTCAAAAACCAAGCAAATGATGAACTAAGTCGGATCAGCATATATGCCGCAAACATGCAAAATATTTAGTGCCATCTATTAGGCCAATGCCTGACATATTTTTTTAGGTGTAGAACAGTTTATGAGAAATAAAATGCAAAACGCCCTTAGAAATTACAGGTAACTTCATTAGGAGCACAATGCACTGAATGATTGAACAGGAAAGCATTATCATTTAGGGTACTTTTATCAATGGTCCACTGGTCCGATTGAGTCAATGAATGCCATGCAACTATGGCGGACATGATCCTTTTCAATACAGTAGTGTTGGACATATTTGGCTGATATGGAGCTCAATCTAATATTTCTGAAAAAAAGTGATTGACTTCAGTAACAGGCGAACAGATAATCTCCTGCCCAGGGAATTGACATTCTGGAAGCTAAGCTACTGAAACTACCTTTTCTAATTTACTGCATGCACGTAGCATGCTGTTAAGACAATGTTTGAATTAATAGATAATTTCTTTTTATGGTTCCATGTATTTTTCTATTGAATATTTCTTGTGAATTGGTGTACACTCGCCCACTTGTATGTACAAGTTTTATTTTTGATGTCAAGACCGCTCATGGAACCAAAGTGTTGATTTTATTTTCGGTGCTAGTAACCTTAGATTCCTGGCAGCCACAATAAACCTTATGGTCGCGGTGTAGGGACCGATATGGACCACTCACATTCAAACCTAACCTAGATTCCTGGCAGCCTTTAGTGCTCACTGTAAGTCCTATATTTTCTTCGGTTACGCCTCAGACTATCACTTATTGCTTAAGACACATTTTCTGACTAACATGCAAGAGGACCAGTTATGACTCGATAATATAAGCTTTCTTATGCAACCTCATTCCTATAAATAGCTAAAGCACATAAAAATATTTCATGCCAAAAACTACTGTCTAGAAATATTACTGTAGCCTAATTGTTTACAACTTACAAAAAAAAACACAAGCAGGGATAATTAGATTTTAAGTAATAAATAACTAAAAAGTATAATAACAATTTTATATAAGTAAACACAAGAGCTTGCACATGAAGATAAATTATAGTATAAAGAAAATAAAATAACAACTAAAATAAAAAATATAAAATATTTTATGTAAACTAAATTTTGCAGATGCAATAGTGCATTAATTTTCTAAAAAAATACAATAGTGCAGGAATGTGGTCATGTTAAGTGTTCTCTTTTAGTATAGTAGAATATCCCTTGTTTCTATTTCTCCATAATCCAACAAAATTTTAAAAAACTATGGTTCCAATTGCACACTCTCTTTTGCAATTTGCTGAAAAAAAATTCATGGATTAATTTGATTTTTATCCAAACAAGTAAATGAAAAAGTAATAAGAATGTGAAAAGCTGTACGACCTAAAATAATTTGCCACTATAACTGGCTTTGCAAAACAGAAATGATAGTAGATATACTTAAACTTTCACCACTGTATCTAAATTCATAGGATTATATTACTGACTCATTAATCAATACTTAGATTATAAAATTATCATTGTCCCCTCTCTTGCCCTCTACTCCCCCAACTGATAGTCAAGATGCATCTAACTTTATACATTTGTAACTAAATAACTAGGCAGGTGAGCTCTAATAAGAGCAAAACTTGTGCTTGTTTCTAATAAGTCAAAATGCAAATTAGCCTTACATAATTGTACATTCATCCCAGTATCAGGCAAGTAATCTAAAGTGGCCGAAGATTTTAAAATCGTTGGCTAAGTGTACACAGCCTCTATGTACCACATTTTGTATTTATTAGAGCTGTCTATAGAAATAGTTTTGAATCACAAACGAGGTGGCGTTACTGCGATATATCTCACAACATTGTGGAAGGCAGGCTGCAACTGCTGGGTACCCAGCAGAGATCCAAATGGTCTTCTCCATAGTGCACCGACTACGTTAAGCTAGATAGCCAAGCTGCGATAAAGGCACTTGGTTCCTAACGTTGCAATTCAAAAACGGTATGGAGTTGTAAATCTGCTCTCAACAAACTAGGCAGCTGTAATGAGGTGTCACTGGTTTGGAGATACTGGGTCACTCGGACCTTAATGGTAAGGTAGCAAGTGCTGGCTATGTATGCAGAGTGGCGAAACAGCAAAGCACATGCTTTGTTCCTGTCCAGCTGCAGACAGGACAAGATACAGCTTGCACCAGAAGATCTGGGTCAACTTTCGCCCACAAAAATTATCAATCTCTGTAGGGGGCTGGATTTATTGGGTGAAATTGTTACGGTCACCTTTTTGCTACCGTACCATTCTGCTGGATTCTACAGAATATCTCAGACAATTTGATAATCA
Source organism: Tillus elongatus (assembly GCA_964006375.1). Taxonomy (NCBI): domain Eukaryota; kingdom Metazoa; phylum Arthropoda; class Insecta; order Coleoptera; family Cleridae; genus Tillus; species Tillus elongatus. The sequence continues at coordinate 104,064,926 of OZ023264.1, read as the reverse complement.
CTACACCTTTTTAAAATAAATAACGAATCAACTATCGAATCAATAAAGAACCATGAAAATTCGCTACATAATTATTTGGTAAACACCCTATTAGCCTCCCGCTAAAGGATAAAATCTTTTCAATGATATCTAACGGCCAAAAAGGGTGAAATAATATTCATATATTTTATTTTCGTCAAAGAGACATATTTGTTAAATGAGAATTTCTCAACACGTAAATAAAATGATTTATGGGTCAGTTTTGACAACTCAGACATACTGACAAAGGTTGCTGCCACTGAGAATCATAAACAAGATTGACATTTAACGAACTAACTTGGCGGTTGAAACCAAGAAGCTCTCGATCGAGGTGCATGGAAAATACTGCGCCGAACGGCCTTTTCTCTCAGACACAAAGACTCTAAATGAGTAAGCAAGGCACAAAACATCTCGTCAGTAGAACCGTTGCAAGTTGATATAAACCAAGGCTGGTATTTAAGAGAACGCAGACCTAGTGTGGTGGTCAAATCTCGGTAGTTGTCTACCAACAACACATCCAACTAACTACATAAAACAATTGCCGCGTTAGGTCAGATCTCGGGGTTGTCTACTGACAACAACATCCAAGTAACGAACTACCTAAAACAAGTCCTGTGTAGATGAGACATCGGGGAGCGGTCTACCTAGTGCAGTCATCGCTAAGGTTTTATATGTGGTGTATCGGTGTTTAACCGAGGTTAACAAGTTTGTGTATCAATGTTAATTGAAGTTATTGAACATGGCTGTACTTTCTGGTTCGTACTTTGTACTTACTACTCCTGGTAGATAGTTCATAGTCCACAATCAGTACCGTAATTCCTAGTTTTTGGTTGTAGCCGCCATTTTGCTGTCTAAATTTGACGTTAGAATCTAAAAGATAAATTCGAACTCACAATCGAAACTCTAGGACTGATGTTGAGCTCTGGTAAATGGTATCATAACATCTAACATCTCCCTGAGTTTGAGTCTGCTTAGGCCTCCAGGTCTCTTAAGTCAGGGCCTGCATTCAGACAAATCTGGATCCCGCTGAGGTTAATTCCTAGTTCCTGGTTGTAGCCGCCATTTCGCTGTCTAAATTTGACGTTAGAATCTAAAAGATAAATTGGAACTCACAATCGAAACTCTAGGGCTGATGTTGAGCTCTGGTAAATGGTATCATAACATCTAACATCTCCCTGAGTTTGAGTCTGCTTTAGGCCTCCAGGTCTCTTAAGTCAGGGCCAGCATTCTGACAAATCTGGATCCCGCTGAGGTTTTCATTTACATTAGTGCAACAGATATTCTACCTGCTGCAACGGATTATCAAGCTGAGTGGCAAGGTTTCATCTAGGGCTTGACCATGTCTATTTAGCTGATAGGACATGTTCCAGTAACAAGTTTGTTTGACTTAATGTTTGTGTCAAAAACTGTTGTTCAAAATTTCTAGAGAAAATTCAGATTAAACTTAGTTAAGTTTTATTTTTATATCTATCAAATAGTGACGTTGCTGTTAGAATTACCTTCACTTGAATGAAATCTTTTAATTTTTTTAACTGTAATAATGTAGTATAAATTTGTTTAATTGGTCACACATTTTTTCTATGATTATCACTAATTCATAAGTTGCTGTCCTTTAAAATTTGTGTTTGATTGGTAATAAATTCTTGGAATCACAGAGTAAAAGAAAATAGTAATATTTACTTTAGCAGTTCAAAATAAACATAGAACATCTTTAGCAGTTCAACTTAAATATAGAAAATCTTTTTAGCAGTTTGAAGTAAGTTAAGTAGCCTATTAGGCTCAGATTTGAAATGTATATTACAACAGGGCAGGCAACTCTAACAATCTATGCATATCCATCTGGCCAGAATGAGTAAATGAAAAGATGCTATTACATTTAAGAACTTCATTTTTATTTACCGATAAGATTTTCTCATTTCTTGTATTTTTATTTGCCAATGATTTATTTTTTACATAGCACTGCAATACCATATTAAACCATGTTGTTATTGTTGGATAAACATCTTTAACACTGTTTTACTTCTGCTTCTTAATTAACATCAAATTCCTTAATAAGTTCCCAACAAGTTCAACTGTGTTATAAAACTTGACGTTATCTAGATATCTTTATCAACGAACATCTATCGAGTGCCAGAGTCTTGTACTGAAGGTCTTACAAATATGAGCCTTTGGTCAAGACTAACCAAACAGTAAGTATTTGTTTGATTATATTTATAAATTGACACAATATTTTTTTTATTCTTGTCTTTGCTAAGTTATTAAGATTAACTTTGTCTTTGCTGAGTTATTTATACAAAAAATTTGTCTCATCTCTGTCGGGTTAAATCATTAATAAGTTAATTTGAAGCTTGTATTAATTGATGTAATTGTTGTTGTCTTTTGAATAATCAAGGTAGGATCAAAGCTTACTAATACCATTTGAAAGTGGTCAGCTGTTTTAAAAATTGGCACAAAATATAAGACAATTAGGCATGAGTCACAATAGACCTTAAGGTCACAGTAGAGGGAGGGATCGTTATCGCCCACTCACAATATAACCTAAACCTAACGATAAGCAACTTTCACTAAGGCATAAGTGTCCAAGGCTTATACTGACCCGATAATGATGCAATCGAAATGCATCGTCGACGCACCTCGAATACCTACTCTACACACTTTGACAGTGTAGGGCAGCCCAACGTGCTCGACATAGCAATCATGTTGAACACCACCACTCGCACGAAATAATCACAATAAACGAACTCTCGTCGGACCACAACCCAGTCATATTGCAGCTCGCATATGACAATGATGAACCAGACTTCCCAAGGAAAAAGGTACTGTGGCCAATGTTCACAGAGCACCTCAAAAACAACCTTGGCAATATTATACACAGCATTCCTGAACTCGAGGATGCAGTGGATAAACTACAGTCCAAAATCCAGTGTTCCATCGAACATGCATCAAGGTACGTACCCCGCCCCAAATAATGTGCCCTCATGTCAGTCCTAATCAAAGAAATGATACGATAAAAGAACTGCGTGCGTAGGGTAGGTCAACGCACTGGAAGCCCTACCATCAGACAAAACGTAAACTGACTCATCAAACAAGTATGATCCGCCCTACAATAACTTCGCAACAATCGTTGGGAGAAACGCTTGCAAATTCTGTCCGCCCAAGACCATATCATCTGGCTAATGGCAAAAGCCTTTTGTTCCCAAAAACTTCCGAACTCGCCACTTCATGGCCAAAATGGTATCGTTTACAAGGATGCGGATAAAACAAGTACATTCGTGAAGCATCTCGAGTTACAATTCGGCCAGAATTACAACGTTGATCTGTCGCACGTCGCAAAAACACCGTTATGTCAGGAGTGCGCTTCGCGCCACCCCAGACACAAACATCGAGCCCGTGACCAACGAAGAAGTTTTCCAAGTAATCAACTCCCTAAAAATGGGAAAGCTCCAGGACACGATGGAACTTCCCCCGCAAATCAGTAGCATTCATAATTACGATTATGAATACCATGCTAAGATTTCAACAATTTCCAACCATGTGGAATATCCGAAAACCCAGCAAAGACCTACTCTCCCCCAAAACTACAGACCAATCAGCCCATTCCCACGTCACCAGCAAAATCGCAAAGATTAATTCAGAAAGGGCTAGCCTCATACACCTCAAAGAACCATATCCTTCCAGACAAGCAATTCAGATTCGGACACCAGCACTCTGGCACAGACCAAGTCCTTTCAGTGGTAGGAAACATCATCAAAGAATTCATCAAAAATAAATCAACTGAAGCAATATTTCTCGTTATTGCTCAAGTTTTCGACAGGGTTTGGCATGCAGGCCTCCTTAACAAGCTTCTATCATTTAATTATCCGCTCCCTCTGATACCCACCAGGTCATACCAGAAACAGAGGAAGTTGCAGGTAAGACCCCCGGAACCAGATCTAGAATCTACTCAACCACAGCTAGCCTCCCGCAGGGTTCTGCTATCTTCCCTCTGCTGTAAAATATATTTGTCGCAGACATACAGACACCACTGCAGAACGTGACATACACACTGTATGCAGACCACACTACCATCCTCAGCAGCTCCATGCAGCCGAGAATATATAACCAAACGTCTACAAACTGCTGTGGATCAGCTGCAAGACCGGTGTAAGAAATCATGTCTAGCCACAAACCTTCACCAATTCTCAACAGTCTTATTTTCCAAAAGACACACCTCATGATCACATATCATTAGGCAACAGTCCAATTCCCTGACAAGACTCTGCGAAATACGTCGAGATTTTCATTGACAAATGCTTAACATGGCGCCCCCATGTCCAACATGCCTGACGGAAAGCTTCAATGTTCATCTCAAAGTACTTTCCACTTCTTAACAGAAACTACAAATTGTTCATGAACAATAAGCTGATCATGTACAAAGTCATAATTCCACCAGTCTTGACCTATTCATCTCGCGCATGGGCCACTGCAGCCGACACACATCAATACCCTTCAAATCCTCCAGAATAAAATTCTGATAATGGTTTTAACTCAACTATCCACCACTCAGTTTGCCAAAGCCGCTTCTCATCCAAATGCTCCTCTCCGTAGCGCCATCGACTACGACGAACAACATCCACTAAGACATAAGGGCACAAAGCTTTTACTGACCCGATAATGCCCCTGTGGCAAACAGAGTGGAAACTTTCAAAATCCAAATGTCATCTGTGTCATTCCGACGAAGGTATAGACCAAGGTCTGGTATTCCAGAGAGGAGGGTTTAGTGCGAGCCCCACACTACCTCAAATTCCCACAGACTACGGTGTGTAATTGAGCGTATCTATTAGAGATTCCTCTTATATCAACAAAAATAAATAAATAAATAAAAATAAAAAGTAAAATTGCTGACATATATAGGCCCCTTGAGTGAATTTTTCATAATACTTGAAATGAAAGACACATCTCTCAATAGTTTTTTACTAAGAAAATAAATATAAATTAAGGACAAAAACTTTTTAAATTCATATACATGATCTAAAAAATATGCTTCATTATCCAAAACATAAATATGCCTAATTCGATAATAAAGAAAAGTGCTAACTTTCTACTTCTGACATAACTTTAGTCAGTACACATTTTTGCAGTGACTACTTTAACAGTTTCACTGATTTTAACTAAATGAGATCGAATCACAAGAGCCATATTGTAGCTTGTGTTCAAGCAATTAAATGGAAACATGTCTTCTGACCCACTAACATAAAACTTCTTCATGAAAGAAAATAAATCACATCTCAAATGTTTATGAAAAAAGGCAAATTCTCACTAATGAGGAGATCCCGACTTAAATTTTGAAAAAATTTCTTCAAATGAGCGCGTACTAGGCCCCCTATAACTCACATCCAGGGTCAGTTTTGATTTATATATATACAGTGTGAAACTTATCGAATAAAATTCATTATTCAGCAAAAAATATTTTTTGTGGAAAATGCTGAGACACGTGAAGTTTAATTTGTCGAACATTATCTTATAATCATAGTTCAAAAAATTTAACTCCCATCATTTTACCCCCACCACTTTATCCATTTAAAAAAAATAGCAACCCTACATTTTTTCATCACAATTCGATGGATCACATTTTTCTGAATACGGAGATACCCCATATGTATGGTCTAATATTACAGTTTTCAATACACAGTGGAGATTTAATACCGGAATATTAAAACTAAACAGTTTACCCTGAAATTAAAATTTCGAAAATAAACTTAATAAAAACGTCCCTTTCTTATAATAAATGTTCAAAATGTTCTCCATTCACTTGCACACAACGAAATAATCTGCTCTGAAATTCTTCCCTAACTCTGTTCAACAATCAGGCGTTACGTTCCTAATTTCTGTTATTTTTATTTTTAAATCATCTAAATCAGCAGATTGCGTTTTATACACCCTGTTTTTAAGGTATCCCCATAAAAAGAAATCAAGAGGTGTAAGATCTGGTGATCTAGCAGGCCATTCTACGAAACCTCTTCGTCCAATTCATCTTTGTGGACAGATTTCGTGTAAATACTTCCGTACTTGAAGAGCAAAGTGGGGCAGTGCACTGTCTTGTTGAAACCATATCCTTTCATGGGGAATATTAGGTTCTATTGCATTTCGATACAATTATGATAACACTGCGACAACCTGTTCTCTTAGCATTTCTAAATATCTTGGACTGTTTCGATTTTCTATAAAAACAGGTCCAACTACGTGATCATCAATGATACCAGCCCAAATGTTCAACTTCTGAGGACACTGAGTGTGTGTTTTTCGCATCCAGTGGGGGTTTTCGGCAGCCCAGTATCTGCAATTTTGCCTGTTTATATCGCCATTCAAAAGAAATGTCGCTTCATCGGAAAACAGAATGTCAGCAGAAGAAATAACATTTCTATGTAACATGTCCAGCAGTTGTTCACAAAATTGCAGTCTTCTATCAGAATCACAGTCAATCAACTCTTGAACGTGTTTCAGTTTATATGAATGCATTTTGTCGTTTTTGAGACCCCTTAAAACTGTTGATTGACTAACATCATTTTCACGTGCAATTTAATGGGTAGAAGTTGTTGGTTATTCTTGAAAAGCCAATAAAATATTGAGTTTTACATCTTCTTCAACAAACTTGGGTCTCCTAGGCAGTGGTTTAACGTGTCCATAATCACGAAACTGTTTATGTATCTTAGACACAGTTCCATGGGTTAGTGGGGGCAAATCTGGATGTTCTTCATTCAATAAGATAACAACTTGTGCCTGTGTTCTACACATATCACCATACTCAATCATCATTAATATTTCTGTTCACAGAGTTTCAGTTAAGTATGGCATTATTAGATCAAAAATTAATTCAAATTACCGGAACAAAATTACGACTAACTTATTAGGAGACCGTGCATTCAACACAATACACCACAAAATAAAACAGAACCGTTAAATTTCACCTTTCACACTGCAAAAATTGGCAGTTAATAAGAAACAATTAATGATACCAAGTACGTTTTAGATAAAATACAAAATAAGAAATTTAAGATAAGAGTCAGTGAAGAATTCCAGAGCCGATCATTTCATTGTGTGCAAGTGAATGGAGAACATTTTGAACATTTATTATAAGAAAATGACGTTTTTATTAGGTTTATTTTCGAAATTTGAATTTCAGGGTAAACTGTTTAGTTTTAATATTCCGGTATTAAATTTCCACCCTATATTGAAAACTGTAATATTAGACCATACATATGGGGTATCTCCGCATTCAGAAAAATGTAAAATGAAAAAATGTAGGGTTGCTATTTTTTTTTTAATGGATAAAGTGGTGGGGTAAAATGGTGGGAGTTTAATTTTTTTAACTATGATTATAAGATAATGTTCGACAAACTAAACTTCATGTGTCTGAGCGTTTTTCACAAAACTGTATATATATATATATATATATATATATATATATATATATATATATATATATATATATATATATATATATATATATATATATATATATATATATATATCACACCGATAAATCAAAAAATAATACGCCGATTTTGATCAAATTTGGTACGTACCTTCCTTTTGCAAGTGGCTTGGATAAGTTCGTTAGTCAGGTAAATCAGCCCAGGTTTTCCCAAAAAAAAATTTTTTTCTTTGGGAAAAAATGTCTTGTAATGAAGTGTATTTATAAGAATAGAGTGATTGACTCTGTCAAAGGCCTTTGACAGGTCCATGTATATAACAACTACCTGCGAAGAGCACTCAAGTCGATCAGCAACAAACTGGGTAAAGGTGGCCAAATTTGTGAGTCTAGATCTACCAGAAATAAAGCCGTGCTGATACAAAGAGAGTTTAGAGCAATGTGTTATTTAAGTTCTTTATTAAATTATATTGTTTTAAAGATAGAAAATTACTGAATCTTCTCAAGGCATCAAACATGGGAAGAACACTTATCAGGCCTATGGTTAGCAAAATCTGGCAGATTGAAATTGCTGATAACAAGAGTGTCTCTAGAATATATAATTTCCAAGTCTTCTGAATGATTTCCATGACATAAGTAAAATCAAAAACGTCCTTGATATTTTAGGGGGTATTTTAAATTCCCTGATTTTTCCCGGCATTCCAGGTTGCTGGGTACCTTGAACTAGCCAATGCATGTTATAGTTTTGGTTGTCATTAGTATACCACACTACCCAATTTTAATTTTCATTATAACATAGCACACCGAAAAGCTCTCTTTAGAGTGAAACTGGTATATTTCTCATTATGGTAAAAATGCATCCAGCCTTACATATTTGCACATTGAGTCTTCATCTTCATGAAAGGATAATGGAGTTTGTTGTCTGTTATGCAAGTGAAGATATTCATAACTATTATTTTATAGCAAAAAAGTTTTAGAATCAAATTGTCTATCACATTTCACTAAAATATTTGTTAAAATGAAAACATCGGGGCTAATAAAGGGGTGGCTACCACTGAATTTTAAAAACCTCCTGTTGCAATAAATTGGCGTTAGCTTCAAAACATTAAACTTTGTTGACAACTAGCGTGTAGTAAATTTGAACAAAATATCTACAACCATTAGGGCATAATGTATAATAATATTTTTTCATACTAACTTTAAAGGACTCTTAACTGTTTAAGGGTGCATTTTGGTATATAGATAAATTGGGTTAAATTGACATATTCTGACCTCTAGTAGTTTTCCAGGTATCAATTTAGCTACAAATTTTGGAAATGCCCTGTGTATATACAAGTATTTTTTGTTAAGAGCTTGTAAATATGAATCCAGTGTGTAGAGGTTGATATGGTTATTTAAAAATTTGAGATAGAAGCAAAGATTTATATTTAAGTAATATTAAGCAAATTAATATTTAAACAATAAATGAAACAAATTGTAAAAAAAATAAAGTTTGTGGGTTAACCCTACAACAATTATTGTTCTAATTGAACACCATTAAACTCTTGGTAATAGGCTGTAAAAAAATTCCCGTTCCTTTACGACAAATCTAACATTTTATTCACAAAACAAAACTCTGAAATATTTATAATTAATATTTTTAACTTAATACAAATTTTTGAAAAATAAACGAAAAAGCTGTACAAGATATGTTTTTAGTAAATCAGCATCGGAATGTAAAATCTTTCCCGAAATCCAACGACAGCATTAGCTGAGAGCGAGAATAAAACCACGATTAAAGGCTTCGGGTTTTCGGCAGAACCTAAACAGGAACTCGGTATTCCTGTTTTTCTTTTTCTCTTTTCAATAATATATTTTCCTTATATAGTCAAACCTGGTGAGAACCCCTCATCAAATTCATAATTTTGTAAATAATTATATGTCTATATGTTTATATTTATTTTCACTGTATAATATTATAGTCATCAGATAAATATATATATATATATATATATATATATATATATATATATATATATATATATATATATATATATATATATATATATATATATATATATATATATATATGCTATATCATATTATATCTTCCTAACCCTTAGCAAAAAAATGACCCCTGGAGATGCCTTTCTCCAAGTGTTACCCTTGCGCATCCTACTTCCATAGGGTGGTACGTTACTGTTTCCCCTGCCTTGTTATGGCTGGCACTTTCCCCTAAAATATCAAATATTTCAAGTAAAGTTTGAGTTAACCTTTTTCTGACACACCAACCCACCCCACCCTTCAGAAGTAGACCGTTACAAGGCTAGCCTATTTTTGAAGGCTTGAACAACACATTTTCTCATATCAGGTAAAAATCTCTCCACCTTTTTTGGCTAAATTTAATATTTAGACCCACCCTAAATAAAAACAATGTTGAAAAATAAAAATATTAAAAGAAATGTACTGTAAACACACGCTACTTTGGGCCACTTTTTGAAATTTTCAAATTGATCTCTCGACAAATCTGCAACCTTTATTACTATCAAGCTCTGGTTGCCACTATACTGATTTGATTTATGATTAAAGTATATAATATCCTGAAGTATTTAAATTAAAAAAATATTTTTGGGCGAATGTTGTCTTTATGTTAGGGTAACTTTGGCCCAACTTTGCTTTTACCATTTATAAAGCACTAGTAGAAGAGATCAGAGAAAGTAAGACTTGGGTTTGAAGAAAACATCAATTTATGAAGGTATAAATTTTTTTTTTTTTCATTTAATCAAACAATAATTGGGGAAAGGGTTACAAATTTATACACTATACTGGGGATGTCAAAAATAGTCCTGCTTTACAAATCACTGATCATGAATAAACCTCTTTTTAAAGGTTTTGGTGTTGAATGAGTCTGACTATCATTCCAATTGTAAAACAACAGTCCTTCTCCTTGGGCCATTTCCAAAGCTTTTTGAAACGTTCCAAACACTCGACTATTGCTCCTTCTTCTGTCATAAACACCACTATTCTTGGATATTGCTGGCAAGTCCAAGTGATGATAACAAAATTTCCTTCTTGCAGGTTTCTCTTTATGTCTTCTTTAGGACTGCTTACTATTTGATTAATATCGCTTGTAGGGGGTGTAACTGAAAAATCATTTTCTTCAACGACTAGATGGAGAGTTGTACTTGGTGTAACTGAAACATCATGTTCTTCAGAGACTATATCTAGATCCTCTTGGTAATCATCCTCGCTAGAAAAGATCATATCACCATCTTCGTTAGTTGATGAGATGCCAAAGTTGCTTTTGTTTATTTTCTTCTCTGCAGCTTGTTTTATGACTGTCTTTCTTTTCCAAAACCTTTTGTTCTTTCCTTTTCTGGTTCGCAATTTCTCTTTCTTGTTTTTTCTTATTTTTTTTTCAATTTCTTTCTCCTTTTTCTTCTGAGCTTGTTGCTTCATCTGGTTTTCCTGACATTGATTTATGTCATGTGCTGTTATACTTTTACCAGCAGGGACCTGCAGTTTGTCTTTTTGTTGTTCTGGGCTTGACAATTTCTTGCCTCTTTTGTTCCAAATGACAGAGGAAACTTTCTCCAACTAGCTCCAGATCAACAAAGACATCTCTTGAAGGTAAGCGCCTTAAAACTAGTTGTTTGTCTATGTTTGTATACCCGCTTTCTTAAAACCTGATTTCAAGCTTTCCCTCACATTTGGCTCTAATATGTCCAAAGCTTATTTTAGTAACCTTGAAAATCTTGTCTTTTGGCAACCTAGCAACAGCTTTGCCACTCTCCGATTGCTTCCACTGTCTTCATTTGACTTTAAGAGGCCTAAAGTATGCCACATCTACAGGCTGAGTTAGGTGTGAGTATTGTGGGGGCAAGCAAACGAACCAGATGTTATTCCCCTCGCACAGCTTCAAAACATTCAAACTCACATGGAAGCTGAGATTGTCTCCTATCATAACTTTTTTGCCCTCTTGTTTTTCAAATCTTGGGAGAAGATGTGTAACAAACCAATCATCAAAAGTGGTAATGTTGAGGTTACGGGAGTTTGAATTAAATCTATTTTTTAAAGACAAGAACCTTATACTAAACAGAATTCTTTCATTATAACCTAAGGCAATGAAAAGTTTTATAAAATAAGCACCTACCGATCTTGTAAAAGATGTAGAAGAATCGGATCCAGACGAAACTTTGGGAGGTTGAAAACACAAGTGCTCACTCATAGAACAAATGAATAGCTGCTGCCTCCTGGTGGTGATTCCGTAAACTTCCTAATACAGTGGGTGTTCCACCTAGTGCTGCTACCTAATGAAATCTACAATAACCAATCTGAAAACTGGTTTCTGAAGAAAGTTTGAGAGCATTTCATTTTTTTACAATTTTGGACCAAAGAAGGAACCCAGGGCCAAAGTAGCCTGCATTTACAGTACACAACTTGTTTTTCGTAACTGATAACATATGTCCTTTAACTTTCATCTTTTATTTTCTAAACTCAAATGTTAATCTGCGTGAAAAGATTCGCCATTATAACTATATATACACCTGAATCAATATATGACTTACCCTCGCCCTATTTAAAGTATCATCCCAGTTTTCTGCTGCTATCTTTGGTATAACAGCCAACAGTAGCTTACTAACTTTTGAAACATTCTCCTTAAACGCCTTAAGAACATCTTTATGAGATACTACCTCACCAGTCTGTTTCCAGCAATCATAGTCAGTCGCAAGTGCTATCTGAGCATAACATATTCCAGCTTCTTTGGCTAATACTACCTGGATAAAAGTGCACAAAAAAATTAATGTGTAAACAACAATATTGATTAATATTCAAAAACTCATTCTAATTACTAAATATACATGTAGCGAGATCTTATGTGGTTTCACAAATGGTTTTTTCCTTCTCTGCAACTGGTTACAGGTTTGGCGGCATCAGCAGGCCGAAGAAAATTGAATTTATTTATACACACCAACTATAAATAAAGGTCTGTTCTATGTCAGGATATTAAGATAAAAAAAATCTTTAAAAATAAAATACAAATGACACACAACATCTTTATAATGTCCATGGGATGTATGTCAATATGTAGCTTAAAATTACAATCCAATTATCACCATAACAATCATAGTAATAAAATAACTAAATAACATTAGAGCAATAGAAGTAGGTTCTATCTAACGAAAATACTTACATATATCAGCTTATTACCTTATTACAACTATTTTTAATATAGTTTGATGTATTCTGGTTGATATGTTTAATTAAAAAGAAGAGTTTCCAAGAAAGGGAAACCAATCAAATCAACATGCTCATTTAAAGCAAGACAGTTTTATTAACAAAACTTTCTAGACGTTTAAGCATCGGTAAAACTTCTAGAAATTTTAATACCAGATACGAGGAACATATTTCTGCACTTAGAAATAACCATGCTAACAAATCTATATTCGCAAAACTTATTATTGATGCTGAATGTAGACCCAAAGTAAATAACCACAAAAATCCACTACGACAATTGCTATATTGTTATAAATGAGCAAACTGATTTAATAGATTGGAAATTCTTCTTTCTAATTAAATACAGCGAACAAAATAAGTGTTTTCCAAAAAAATTGTATAAGGTAACAAAATACGTGTTTTTCAAAAAAGTTGTAATAAGGAAAGAGTTGATGTTGATATTTTCGTTGTATACAGTCTGCTACATTACTGTTATAGTTTACTTATTTTATTGTTATAATTGTTGTTATAGTTATTACTGTTATAGGTTGATTCTATTTTCATGTTGCAGGGTTATTCATTATAAATTACCTACCCTTATTATTATTATTGCCTATAGAAAAAAAAAGTTGTGTGGTTACGACTGAATTTTGTTAAAAGGCTATCAAAATTACAGTGGCGTGCAGATTTCAGGGGTACAAAAAATAATATATTTTTTAAATGGGATATTCTGTATATTATTAAACTTTTGGAATAATGTTTTTTTCTGATTTAAAAAATATACCATGTTACCCCTAATATATACCTTTTTTGAGTTATTAAAAGTCGAATATGTTGGTAAAACTAGTTACTGTAAATATGGAAAAGTTAACTTTATGAAAGTAAACTTTGAAAGTAACAGCTATTATGTTTGAGAAGTAATATTTCAGTAATGTAATAATCAAAATGGTTTACAATGAAGAAGAAAAAGACAAAATATTTACTTGTTACATAAAAAATGACAAAAATAAACGTGTGTCAAAAAGAGCACATAGGGTGTATATATCCAAATTGTCGAACCGCATCAGAAAATATGTTCAAAAATATTTACCAAAAGGTGAATAATACCTCCAGTTTTAGTATGAAAAGCGTGTAGTCCAAGCAAACCAGGAAGAACAGCTAAATATACTGCTTCATTTCGATGGTAAGCCCATCCATATTTATTCACAAAGACTTTTCTGAAATATTGTATTATCTTTTAGAAAATTCTGAATGCAGTATAAATATTTTAGGTAGCGAATTTTCTCCCGAAAATAAGTGTTCATTTAACAATACACAGATCTTCACACACGCAGTATAAATATTTTAGGTAGCGAATTTTCTCCGGAAAATAAGTGTTCATTTAACTATACACAGATCTTCACACATGCACTCGTGTTAAAAACTACTAGGATTTTTGTACTTTTATCGTTTCGATACACTGCTCTATGAAGCATAAAATAATACAGGTTTTTGTTTAAATCGTCATTTTCCATAACAAATTCGGCACAGTCGTTTTTAAAATATTTGTTCATAGCGTTATCATATTTAATTAAATCATCTTTCCAAATCAAATTAGTCGTTAAAGATTTGAGACTGGTAAAAGCACACACATAATTATTGTTCAAAACCGCACTTTTATCTTTACAGGGTAAAGAGACATCACATTGATTGTTGATCATAACCATGTTATTTTCTTTAAATGCAACAGTTTTTGATCTATATTTGTTGTCAGCTTTTATCTCTATAGCTTCTGATTCCAAAAATATAGATAACTCATCATGGTTTTCTTTAACAGTAACATTGAAAATTGTAAGAGTACTTCCATTATAATTTGCACCTTGGGACAGTAGTGTATTTGTATCACATTTGCCATGTAAACTCTCCAGTTATTATTTTCCAATACTGGTCACTTCCTATTAGTAGTAGTAGCAGTGGTGGGAAGGTCAACGCCAAGCAAGTAGGCCACAATGGGCCCTTTTTGCCAACCCCAGCAACCATGCTCTACTCTTCCTCGGTTCCGTCGCCAAACCACCTCGACCTCGAAATGAAGGCCGTGACGGTCTTCAATTGGAAGGTAATTACCTGATTCCTCTGCAGAGTCTTCGATCCGTACAATTCTGCTCGAAGACTCCCAAAAGCCTCGCATTCACACAGGTAGTGGTAGGACGTTTTTTCATCCTCGCCGCATTCCTGGCAAATGGGATCTCTCTCTACCACTATCAATGTGAGGTGTCTTCTAAGGGCGCAGAGGCCTGTCAGCACCCCAAGGATGCGGCGAACGTAGGTCGACTCCTACGGGGAGCCAGATAGCTTTATCTCTGTCCGGACCCTCCACGAAGTCCCTCGCCTGTCTACAGCCACCAACCGACCCCCAGTGCCTCTCCATTGCTTCCTCTGTCCACCTGTCTAAGGCGACAGAGACCATCTTCCTACTTATGCCTATCGCAGGCTCCGGGCCACAGAACGGCCGCCGGGAACCAAGCCTAGCGAGATTATTCGTCACCTCATTCTCCGCTACGCCACAGTGTCCCGGAACCCACACCAGTTGCACCTCCTTTGTCCTGGCTAGTCCTTTGAGGGCGTCGGCGCACTCCTTAACCAATGTTGACCTGATTCTGGCAGTGTAGACTGCCCAGAGGACCGCCTGGCTATCCGAGCAAATGTACACACATTTCTCGGGGCTCCTCCTCACATCCTGTCTATTGGCCACAGACAGGATAGCGTACACCACTGTTTCGAATGCGCCAAGAGCATAACTCTCGCGCAACCCCAGGCCTTCGATGTATATTCCCGCCCCGGAGGATTGTTGATCCTCCAGCCGCGATCCGTCGGTGAAACAGACCAGGCTTGTGGGCTGGAATGCAACCTCATTTTCCCTCCACTGATCTCTACTGGGGATCCTGACAGTATATGGCCTAGTCAACCTAATATCATCCTCAGCATCCCGTCCTTGATGGCGGAAATCAGAATTTTCTTCTCCACCTCCTTGGCAACTCTTGCATGCCCTATTACTACTCCCTCTCCGCACCAGTTTCCAGAGTCTCGCATTCTAAGATGCGACGCCAAAGCCTCCCTTCTGATAAAGATGGGAAGCGGTGGCAGCATCAGCAAAACCTCTAGCGCGGTTGAGGGTGTTGTCCTCATAGCGCCTGTGATACCAAGGATTGCCAGCCTTTGGAGTTTGGCCAGCTTCCTGCTGGTAGTTTGGTTCACACCACACCGCCAGACCAACGCCCCATAGAGGATTCTCGGCCTGACGATCGCAGTGTAAATCCAGTGAAGGATCCGAGGATTAAGTCCCCAGGTCCTCCTCACTTCCTATTAAGAAAGATATTTCAGGCTCAGTTTGATGTCTGGCGACAGAATGGTGTGCTATAAATCTATGAACCACCGGATTTTTAAGGCAAGGTTTACTTCAACTTACATCAACACAAATATTATGAACTTCTATAGCTTCGATATTAATAAAAACTTTAAAATATGTACTATATTGTTCTATTAATTCTAATTGTACTTTATTATACTATTTAGGAGATTCACATTTCTCATTTCCAAATGAAAATATAGACCACTTTCTCTTACCAATTACCTTTAATTTAAGCTCATTGGAAACAGCTTCTGTTATAAAGGTCTATTGACCTCCAGCATCAAATAATAATTGTATAAATGCCTTTGGAGAAATATCATCTACGGAAATATAAGCACATGCGGTTTGTAAAAAACATTATGGATGGGTCAGTTTCCAGTGCACATATTCGGTGTGGTAACAACTTCAAAATTACAATTCTCAAAATATCATTAGAAGAATGGCTTACATTAATAGGAGCTAGTTGCCGTCTAGAAAATTCTGGATCACATACAGAAGTTGTATGATTTTTGTACACTTAGCACATATAATTCGGGTGTGACAATCTCTTGAACGATGACCTTCCTTTGTGCAACGAAAACATCTGTTAGCATTTCTGAGGACTTACATCTTTTTATCAGTAGGTATATTCCTATTACAATCAATAGTTTTGTGTTCTCTACAACAAAATATACAAGAATTTTCTTCCAATGTATTTCCAGTTACTAGGCCAGCAGCAGTACATGCTGAAGTTTCTTTAGGTGTCTCATTTCGTTTCCACTTTACACGTTCTTGTTGCTCGTTTTTATCATTAGTTAAATGCTGTGCACATTCTATAGCTTCTACTTCTGTTTTTAGAAAGAATAAAAGCTTATTGATTTAAGTGTTGTAACTACTATCAGAATTACAGCTCACAGACGACATATTAGACGGAACAGTTTCACATTCTGTATTTAGATCTACCAGGGGAACAGAGCGAATGCACCCTTTTACTGTCCAGGTCACCAGACATAGAACATCTTGTTATGCCCGCTCTTTTGTCCCGAGGACTTCCAAGTTGTGGAATTCCTTGCCGGCACATGTTTTTCCTTCTCCTCCAAACCTTCAAGTCCAGAATTAACAAGTTGCCTCTTTCCTCCTTGTCAACACCCACGGTACGATAGTATTTAGGTTGTAAGCCCTCGTGGTGTGTTGTTAAAAAAAAAAAAAAAAAAAAAAAAAAAAAAAAAAAAAAAAATTGCACAAAATTTATTATACTCGATTTTTGAAGTATAAGCCATTACTTTTAAAATAATCGATTTTAGCATTAGGCCAAACTGATCTGAAATACCTAATGACAACAATGATTTATTTGTAGCCATGGCATTGTTATATAAATAACGAGACCTTGCATGTCGTTTCTAGATTTTATTTCTGGTATTAATTTCTGAATGTAGGTTTCACTTCTTCGATCGACATTTCTGTATCTCGCTTGTAACATTTCGATTGCGTCTTTATAGCAAGTGTCCGACATGGATAGTCCACTTATAGGCACCGCGGCTTTATCAGTTAACATGTTTTTTAAACAAATGAATTTTGCAATGTCCGTTAATTGTCTAGTTTCATGAATCACTAAGCGAAATTGTTGCCAAAATGGTCCCCAATTTGCAAGTTGGCCATCAAACCTTACTAAATTCAAATAAGGTAATTTTACCGACAGTTTTTCTAACTCCGATGCTAGGGTACCTGTCTTCTGCGCGGTGTATGACTTTTGAAGTCGACTTATGATGCGTTTACTGTTTCTTCATGTTATGGTTATCTGATGCTCATAATTTACTTTACTGGATTGCTGCAGAGGTGTCGTTACTTTTTCTATTTGGAATATTCCGGTAGCTTTAATAATCTTTTTTCGAACACTTTCCATGGTGGCTGTCGCTAGCTCCTGCTATTCCACAATACTCTCGAACTCCCTTTCATAATTTTCTTCCGTTACTGTTGACATAACTTTTTCAAGCTTTTATGCTTTCTTGATGTGATTTTATTAATTTTAGACTGAGATAAAATTCGTCAATATCTAGTTCGGTTTCTTTGGTAAGCAGTGAATTGGTGTCATTCACCTGCTTCGTAAATTAACTTCTCAAAACTTTTCTTTGGGTGGTTTCAATTTACTTTTCACTTTGCTTTAACAATACTTTTAAGACGACATACGAACTCACCTCCCAGGTTACTCGGCACCAAAATTTGGATAATATAATCCTGGCGATAATTTTTTATAAAAATAATTTACAAAAGAATTAAAGATAACTTAACAAAGAGAAAAAATATAAAAATAAAACTAACACACTCTTTTGTTCATTCTCACGGAAACAAGCTGAGGGTGTGTAACGTTCACTTTCTGGATCATTCGTTGATTTTTATATCGTTTGTTAATTGCCTTTATTGGACTCTATTTACTGCCAGGACTCGACTGATACTGACAACTTGACTCTGGGCTCATGCTGTTATTAAAGCGTATTTAGCTTGAAGCTCCAGCCCTAGTGGCGGCGTATATTTTCTACAGATACAGAATGGGGCAACTCCGCATAGTATCCTACCCTTTCAAGATCGTTTGAATGATGTATTCCCAATATGGATAGGGAACTATTAAATGACCACCCAACTGTCCGGATTTGACCCCCTATGGATTCATTTCTTTGGGGAATTCTAAGACATAACAATTGTATTCAAATCATTAAAGACAGGATTAGACTTTAAATAAACAACCTGAATGTGAAGCAATTTCCGAGGCAATTATAAATATGAGAAGAAGTTACAATTATGCATTGACGATAATGATGGACACATCGAACATCTTTTATGAGTTATCATTTATATATATATATATATATATATATATATATATATATATATATATATATATATATATATATATATATATATATATATATATATATATATATATACACCCACAGTACAATAGTATTTAGGCTGTAAGCCCTCGTGGTGTGTTGTTGAAATAAAAAAAAATTCGAAAAAAAGCAGTTGGCTCTTACAGTTGTAATTCAAAAATGATATGGAGTTTCAAGATTTAAATGATCTGGGCCGCAACAAGGACGTGTTTGGTCTGGGTACCAGGACATTTGGGCATTGATGTCAATAAAGCTGAAGACCCTCTTGCTGGGGAGCATACCGCAGCGAGCTATATCAGACCAGAACCTGCGTTGGGCATATCTTTAGACATAGCGAAACGCAACTTGAAGACCTGGACAAATGCAAATACACTTTAACAATGCCAAAATCTGCCAGGAGGCAGCAGCTGAAAACTCTTGTCGGGCTGTATATAGGACACTGTTGGCTGCATTACCAACTGCACAGAATCGGGCTTGGACAGGAAGCCAAGTACTGACTGTGTATTTGTGTATGCAGAGTAACGAAACCACAGAGCATGTGCTAAGTCCAGCAAGTGACAGAATCAGGCACTTGAACAATGGCAAGACCTAACCTGCATTAGGAGATCCTAATCAACTTTTACCTTCAAAAATTGTCAACTTCTGTAAGAGGGTTGATTTAATGAGTGAAATATAAAACAAATAGACGTGAGCCACAATAGACCTTGGTCGCAGTGAAGGAACTGAGATAGCCCAGCCACTTTTTAACCTAACCTACAGTACCTCGATCAGCAAAAAAATGTCTCTCTGACAACACTGTCATGATGATAATACAAATGTATGGTTTATAGTTTCAAACTATTTTATGTTTATTTTTACTTGTCTTACATATCCTCACCTAAATAAACACATATTTATTTTCAAGAAATTCCTGCGTATTTGTTTTATTGTCTGTGTTTATAGTTTACAAACGATAGAGGCTATAATATTGTGTACTATAATAACACATTTTTCAATCAACTAAAACATGTCACAATTACAACTGAATGAATTTCAATTTTGAAAGTTGGGTACTTTGGTTCCAAAAATGCGCAGCTGATCTAGATCGATCCTTGGTCAACTCTGATACCCACTGACTTCGCGCAATTACCTAGGTTATGTTTTCTTTAAACAAATTATGTATTTTTAACTAAATTGTATCAGTAAAACTTTTTTTAATAGTTACAGTATATAACATGTCACCTTACCTCAGGTACAGTGGTCATATTGATGATATCTCCACCCCATAGTCGGTACATGTAACTTTCAGCTCTGCTGGAGAATCTGGGCCCTTCTATGGCGACAACAGTGCCTACTTTATGCACATGCATGTTCAGCTCTGCTGCTGTTTGAATAATTAACTGCCGGGTCCTCTCGCAGAATGTAGGATGCATGGGCATATGAGATACACCCCGGGGGTGGTTGGCCTCACCATCATAAAATGTTTGCTTTCTTGCTTGCGTCCTATAATAGTGTTTCATAAATATTACCATACAATTTATGAAACAGTTAGTACAATAACAAATGCCTTGACCCAGTGAGTTAGTTAAAGAATTTTATTGATAAGTTTTGATATAACATGTAATTTCCATATAATTTACATTCAATTATCAATTTTACCGCATTGTTTCTGATCACAGAAAATTATAATGTATATTCACGAAAATACTTTGTGTTTACAACAAACAGAAGCTATAATGAGTATACTTGTAGTTACTGCACTTACATCGAAGAAAAAATTAGATCATTAGATAAAAACTGGTGAAACAGTGGCTAGAATTTAAGTTCAAATTAAAACTTCCCTCGTCCATCCCTACTTTGACTTCTGCACCAGTGCATGCAAGCAACAAATAATAATTTACCAACAATATTTAGTAAAAATTAAAGCAAAATAGAACATGCTCTATTTATACAAAAATTTGATGTAAAATTAGACACATTTTAGGTTTTAAATAATCAGTATATAAACATTTTTTTTAATTATTGCAATTAGCTATGTTCAACTTAAATAATGCCGTCGTTTTTTTTCTTCTAATACTTAAAACGACTTCAAAATAAATTATTAAAGTTGTTCTAGTAATTGGCACTATGAACATTTTGATTGTCTCGTTCCTCAAAAATTGACCATGTTATGAAAAATATACGCATATGTAACATACAGAGGGTGATATTTTGTTTGCTCATTTCTGCAATCAGCAATTTTTAGAATAAAAGACATTTACTTAAATTGAATGCAGCAATTCAGCTGCAGATTGATTTTCTACTTTCAAAGTAGTTGCCTAAATTAATCCAAAAATACCAAACCTTTTTTTTTTGACATAAAAAATAATTTTTAAACATATAAAAACAAGAGATACTTTTTTTAATAGGACAAATTGAATAGTGAAGTCTACTTTGTGAAATGACACAAAATTATAACAGCATCAGGAGTTTTTTCATGTTTTCATATTTAATAGCTTCCTCAATGTATTTTACTAATAACTTTCCACAAAAACGAATTAAAAATCACCAATAAAAGAAAAATATCATGTTCTTATCTCTATTGTAGAATCCATAAAACAGATGTTGGCTTGTTTAGCTTGCCACTGTTGAGAGTAGGCAAAGTTAAAATGAAGTTTTATTCATAATTTCAGGTTTGGTCATAATCCTACACTTTACATGTCTTTAGATATCACATATATATAGATCAACAAAACGTTCAATGCTTAACATTTTTATGTTGTATTGACACTGATTACAAAGTTAAACTAGACACTTTCGTTGTTCATTTCGTTGCTTTCTTTTTATAAATATTAAGGCTTTTAATTAAAATGCCTATAAGAGGCTTTGTTACACCCCTATAATTCGATTTAACATAAGAATAAACTTTAAAATATTAATGAGAATCAAAGAAAATAATTAAACTAGGTTTAGAGTTCATTTACAATTTAAAATCAATAAATGGCTAGTAAAGTAAGATGTCAATGCTGTGTCTATGACACAGGTGTGGGAATTCTAATATCTGATATCAATTACCAAAGTTTGTTAATCCTAAAATGCATAGCCTTGGAGGCCCAGAAGCTCTGTGGCGTAAACATAGTTTAGAAGTGTCAACATTTGAATGAAAACTTACAAAGTTGTGCTATTTATAAGAACAAGTAGAATACTTATTTGTAAGGCACTTTGTACTATTATCATCACAATAAATTATAACTATAGTGGCGACACTATAGCTACAATTAATTAATTGTTGTTGCCCTTACTTGGTGAAACTTTTTTTTCAGGAGTTCCGTCTGAAAGCTTTTTATGAATAATTATATCTTGGTAGGTTGGTATATAGCTTGAACAGATTAGTTGGCCTGAAAAATCGGACCAGTTTTTTGTGGAACACCTTAAGTTTATTTTCGGAACATTTATGTACTTTTTCAAACAATAAAGTAATTTTAATGAAATGTGGTACATTGTTTTTACTATATAGGTTATACGGGTAACCAAATTTGATACCTGCCTTCATTAAAAAAATACATATTTGCTATTAAAAACATTTTTATGAAAACTCACTACTATAAAGCACTTGCTGTGTCCAGACATTTTATTTGTTATTTCACTTACTAGCTAAAATATAGGTGTATCGGCATACTTTTTAGATTTACTTATTTTTACCCAATTTATTATTCATTGTGGAGTAGAATGTGGAAAGATAGAGGAAAAATCAAACAGCCGAATGTACATAAAATGTGCTTATTTTTGTCATATTAAAACACACCACTACCATATATATACATTTAGTATGAAAAAATATAATTTTCTTAGTTATTACTTTTTTTTCTAACTAAAGATTATTTGTGAAAGGTCAAAACAGAATAGATATTATATACACATGACATTTTTCAAAAACCGGTTCAAACAACTCTTATCTTATTAAAAAAAAATAGCAAGGAAAATTTAACATTGTATATATGTGATTATTATAATATAATCAGTTTACAGATAAGTGGCAATACTTAATATTTTTGTTCAAATGATTTTTTCACACACAAATAACCATAGATATTATTAAATGATCCATAATACACAAAAATGTATCCCCACATTCTCAATAAGAAAAAATGTACATAACATAACTTTTATAAAATATGAGTCAATTAAATGCTTTTACTTCCACATCGTCACAATGTGTGGAAGTACCGCATCGGCGACAAAAATCCCAATTTTTTTCTCGCTTAAACATCGTAAAAAGTATCAAAACATAGAAAACATGATTTGTGAACACAAAATTTTTTGTCTGCCGGTCTGTATGTCTGTCTGTTCGTAGCCACGATAACTTTAGAACAAATTGAGATATTGTCTTCAAATACTAGCAGCATACTAAAAGCGAAGCGATAATTTGGCAGTAGAAGCCAATAGTCCATTTGTCTGGAATATTTCAGGGATTCCCAAAGCCAATGTGAACTTTATGTTAAATGTAATGTTTAGGAGGAGTGGTGTCACGGAACAGTCAAGTCATGGCCAGACTTGAAAAGGTCAAAGCTCACAAAACGCTTCTACACAATCCCAGTTAAGAAAACAGTCAAGCATTTAACGACGCAAGAAACCGCTATGTCCACATTCTTTCTGAGGCAAAAAACTCATTTAATAACCACATCAAAAACAAAGTCTTCTCAACCTCTAACGGCAGCAAACCCTTCTGGACACTTTCTAAATCTATTGGGAATAATTTCTGCTAGAGCACGTTCCCACCCATTCTTTCAGGGGAAGAAATTGTTTCTGCCGCCCTGGGCAAGCCTAAACTTTTCGCCTCGTTGTTCGCCGGCAATTCTACTCTCAACCCACCTTCAAATGTTCAACCACCAACAATCCCCAATGTCGCACATAAAATGACAGATATCATTTCAAAACTAAAAAGGTACGAAAGACGCTCTCTTCTCTTAATACCAGAAAAGCCTCTGGCCTTGACGAAATCCCAGCCATTGTTCTCAAAAAATGTGCACCAGAACTTGCCCCTGTCCTGACTCGTCTGTTTCAGATATCTCACAATAGGGGCATATTCCCTAGTAACTGGAAAAATGCTCGAGTACAAACCGTCCCCAAGAAAGGATCCAAAGCGCTTCCTAGCAACTACAGGCCTATTTCTCTCCTTTCAGTCGTCTCTAAAGTGATGGAAACGTATATAAACACTGAAATACTAAAATTTCTTGAAAAACACAGTCTAATCCACAACAGGCAGTATGGATTCCGTCAGCGCAGATCAACTGCCAACCTCCTTTCCTTTGTCACCCACTCTTGTTGGCATTTCTGTGGATCGACATCTTAACTAGCACAGTAGGTCTTTGTGTCACGGCGGA
Source organism: Tillus elongatus (assembly GCA_964006375.1). Lineage (NCBI taxonomy): Eukaryota > Metazoa > Arthropoda > Insecta > Coleoptera > Cleridae > Tillus > Tillus elongatus. The sequence goes on along the minus strand of OZ023264.1, from coordinate 104,040,704 downwards.
AAACACACTTCCCCATTTCAAAAATCAAAGCGACCAATGAATGCAAAATTTAAAAAAACAATTATTATGGTTTTGTGGAAGAAGAAATCATTAAATGAATGGTTCAAAATTACACAAAAAGCTAACACATTGCTTCAATTATTTATCATAAAAAATAAACAAATAATTTTTCCCTGACAGGGACAAAAATTCCCTGACTCTTAATGAATTTTCCCATTTTTTTCCCTGACAAAATTGTTTCTTCTACAAATTCCCGGTTTTCCAGACGAGTGGGAACCCTGTTTTAGCTGTTGTAGGAGCTATTTTTAGACCCTAAAGTTTGTCATAAGCATTCTCTTTGCAATGTACTACACATTTGATACAGGCAAAAATGTATTGAAAAGTATATAATATTGATGTAGACCTTATAATTTATTGTGTTCAGAAATACATTCTCATGGAATGAATTTAGGGCCCATGACTTGACCACAAAGAAAATATTTGTATTCCTGTGCCCTTAAACATTTGAAACGTTATATTACTAGTTTTATTTTAAAAAATGGCAATTTTCACCGATTCACCCCTCATTTAACCCCTACCACCTGATGTGATCTTACCCAAAAAGAAATCGAAGCCCTCCTTTGTCAGGTACTAACTGAGTACCAAATTTGAACATATCTCAATTTATTCAAAATTATTGCGCCTGTTAACAGACAGACATACATGCTGACAGACTGACCAACAGAAAAAAAAAATGTTTCAGAATTAACTTTTCTATATGTTTAGATGTTTTACGCTGCTTTAGCAAAAAAAATTAGTAATTTTTGTCAACAATATTCCACCCCCACACATTCAACATCTAATTTAATTTCAGTGCAGAATACCAGATGTTTGATGAAATTAAGTTTTCTAATAAATAAACCCTAAAATGTTATATTACTTGAGCTTAGAAAAAATGTCAATTTTCACCAAATCACCCCCCATTCATCCCCCACTTCCTAAAGAGATTTTACTCAAGAACAATCTGAACCGTTCGTTTGTAGAGTAACTGTATACCAAATTTGAAGACGATATCTCAATTCCTTTTAAAGTTATCGTGGCTACCGACATACAGCCAAAAAAATCTTCGTTCCCAAATCATGTTTTATATGTTTTAATACTTTTTACGTTTAAGTGAAAAAAAAAATTGAAATTTTTGTCGCTGATGCTGTACTTCCACACGCTGTGACAATGTGGAAGGAAAACTACAACCCGACAACACAGCATGTGGTATTTACGTTTCTTTTGATGTCTGTCCTGTGCCATTTACGATGCTCCATCTCCATCCACCCTAAATTCAAAGAGTACCTAGGATTACCTTTGTAAGTTTAGTACCTGTCAATGAAGCTATCAATGATAACAACATCTCCTCGATCAATGTGTTCACGTAAAGATCCAGTGGCTGTTGTGGCTACAATGTGAGTACATCCTTCTTCTTTAAGAGCCCAAATATTTGCCCTGTAATTAATGTTGCCTGGCATAATATCGTGCGCGCGACCATGCCTTGGTAGCATAATAACGGAAACGCCATCAATATCTCCCAAAATTAAAGAGTCTGATGGTTCACCAAATGGTGTTGTTACACGTTTTTCTTCCCTGTTTTTGAACAGATTTGGGTTGTCTAAACCCGTACCCCCAATTATTCCTATCTAAAATGGATACTGTTATTGTAAAATATGAATAAGTATCTTACTATACTGACCTTTACTTTTTGTGCCATTTCTACGAAATTCCTTACTGAATTCACACTAAAATTTTGAGGTTTAAGACAAAGTCGAATAATGTTAAAAGCTAGTGCCAACAGAAGGCAAAAATCGCCTAGTACAACTATAAACTATAACTAAATTAGAAACGGAGACTGTAGAATAAAATTCTTGCCCACCCTAATTGTTTCAAAATTATGAGGAACCGGTAAGTGATAAGGCATGAGATATAACATTTGCATGACGAATGACACTATGACAGAATTGAAATTGACATTGACAATTTTAAAATTCTAATGATTATTTCGCAACACAGATGACCTTAGATTAGATAGGAACCTATCTAATCTAAGCAGGTGACCCTGGTGATCTATTGTTTCCATAGAGAAATTAGTTTTTGTACGAGTGCTGCAAAATTATAAAAAAGACAAATGGTCGTCTGCATATTTGCGGATCCCACTCGGTAGTGCATGGGCAAGTTCATAACTAGATTTGATTGAGTCCCAGTTCCGCGAGAAAATTGAATGCCACCGGACCATGTCAGGCATTTGTATCTACGTTTAGGTTATAATGTATTTCAAATTTTGATTCTGAAGAAGCTTAAAATATTTTATATATTAGGAGGTAGTTAATATTACTTACCTATTCAATAAAGTTGGGCGTTCTATTATTGGATAATTTTGCATTCTGAATTTTTTAAACAATGACTAAGTGATTTCTTGCAAATTATATTACATTTACTCATTTTAACAAGTCAAAACAAAAAGCTGGGGTATATTGTATCAAACTACTAGAGGGAGAATCTATATAATCGACATTTAAATCTGATATGGATGTTTCATCAAGTAAGGGCGACCACGCTCAAATTCATTTATTTATTTTATACCCATCCTCTTATATAAAGAACACATTCTTCCTATTTTAATGACAAATCAGAGCCTTCTTCAAATTCATGTACCTATTATAAGAAGGCCATAGAAACTTTATGCACATATGGAAACCTAAGTTGGGAATTGCGTATTATTTATTAAAAAAGGTGTTTACTAAAATGATAAGATTCGAGAGAAAACAAAACATTTTTTAAAGTTTTTATATGTTTAATCTTCCGCAGAAGCAGGAAACGTTCTTAAAACGCTCCAAGTAACTTTAACATATGAAGATAGCGTTCTAACCATGCCTGTGCGAGAATATAAAACTATATTCAATTAGAGTTCTGAAGAGTATACAAAGCGATATAATTCTACTTACCCTCGCCGAAGTTTCATCACAACCTTCCTTAGTCCGGAAAACAACATCATTTCGATCTTTTTCTGGATCAGTATATTGTGTAATTTTCTGGTATATTATTTGCCATAATTGAAAATTATGTAGCAGTAGAGCAAATTAATAATTAATACCAAGAAATCAAGTTATCTAAACATCCGATACCCATCGTATTTATCCGCATGCCCACGAAATTCATGATATTCTATATCATGAACGAAACTATAGTCAATCACAAACCCGTACAATCCATGTATATCCACTACTAAGTGGGATCTGCGAATATGCTGGACCTTTAAGCTATCAGACGTGAATTGCAAAATGCGAATTGCGATAGCGCCGCGAAACGCATTTATCTATTGGTTTATTTTAAATAACATCGTAAAATACCAATAGGAACACGATTCGCAATGCATCTGTAAGAGCATAACTTATTACTATACAGACTTCCCACGTAAGGCGTGCATTAGAAGTTTTCAAACTAGTACTAAGCTTTCGAATCTGAAAATTTTCAACTGGATATATCACCATCCGTTCATTAGGTACAACTAAAATATTTTGGTGACTGTATCGCTTCCGGTTGTACCGGAAGTTGCCAACAATTTTATTAATTTTAAAGAAACGCCCACATAATATTGCATATTCGGAATAAGCATGCAATTATGCCACTTGCTCATACTGGTGTCAGCCGCTCTTAAGATATTCGATTTTCTATTGTTTTTCCGTCATAAATTTGCAAATCTTTGATATAGCAATTATCAGGCATCAAGTATGTCATGGTTCTGAAACTTAGCGCAACTATAGTCCTAGTGGTCGGAATTCTTCTCATCGCGAAAAAATGACAAAAATGATACAGAGTGTTGTTTAACGAAGTTCAAATATCGATGATTTCAAACACGAAAAAGTATTTTTTTTTACAAATGGAAGGCCCTATATATTTCATCGCATAGCCTTCGGAACAATATTCTGCTTCGATCTATATCAGCATTCCCTATACTTATCTTGAATTATTTCTGAGTTATAAGAAGGAATATGAATAAAACGGGAATATACTACAAAATTCGGAATCTATCTAGTCGAAGACTAGACTTTGGACATAATACGAAAACTTATGTCAAAGAGATGTATTATTAGTCTCGTTGGTTGTCATCGCAATAGTGTGGTCTATTTCTTTGAAAGTATTGTAAGGTAATGGTAATGGAAAATATTGTTGAAGAATATTCTGCTGACAACATTCCAAATTTATTTTACATTCACGGAGAATGCAGGAGAATCGTGAGTAGAACGTGTTGCTTGTTCAATGAAAGATTTCCATTATGCCACCTATGAATAGGACAAAGTTCTTCAGAATCGAGTCACATTTTCGGAATATAACTGGAATGGTAATTTAAATAGAAATCGTTCAAGTAACATAACCACCAATGAAACAAATGAAATCAATGTGTTGCGGTATTTTACGGCCTATCCACATGCTTCCATCAGGCAGGCAGTAGAATATTTCAGAGTAACTCGAACATCAATTTAAATAATTCTTTCGAAGTATGGATGGCATGCATATGCCCAAAGGACAGTGCATGGATTACGGGAGGGTGACCACATAAGAATTGTTGCATTTTGTGAATGGTTGATTGTACGGATCGAGCAAGACCCAGGTATCTTAGATATGATTTTATGGACGAATGAATCAAAATTCACAAGAAAATGTATCATCAATCGGAAGCGATGTCATTTCTGGGCAGATGAAAATCCTCACTTTATGTGCGAAGCGCATTTACAATATGAATTCAGTTTCAATGTTTTCGCTGTTGTTGTAAATGGAAAAGTTTTTTCAATTTTTGCGAAGAAATCTTGACTTCAGGAAGTTATCTTAGAATATTTAGTGAAGTTGTTGCTGGTATCTTGACTGGTTTGCCTGATGCAGAATTCTGGTACCAGTTAGATGGCGCTCCAGCACATTCTACGGCAGATGTACAGTAGGAGTTGACAAGAATTTGTTTCAGGATCATTGGATTGGACCCGGCGGTCCATGGCTTTGGCCTGCAATGTCACAAGTTCTGACTCCCCCGTACTTCTTCGCATGGGGTCACATTAAAAATGAAGTTTATTCCAGCCAAATAAACTCCCGAAAAGAACTGGAGGTTAAAGTGACACAAGCGTATAATGGTCTCACTCCAGAAATGATCCGAAAGGCCACTAATTCGGGATTGCAAGTCAATGGTGGTCATATAGAGCACATTTTATATTAAAACTCATACGCATTTTCTTATTAATTCATTCACTGTTTCCTTGATTATTTTCTGTATTTAAATAACCCACTGACATATTTTCTGACATATTAGACGGTTCTATAACTTGTTTGCATTTTGAGTAATTCAGTTTCAAGGCGATTCATAAACATCCCTCACTATATTGTATTGAGTAGAAGATGTAATAATGAGGTGAAAACGTATATTCGAACACCCAGAAATGAAAAAATGAAATGGAAAAAATACTTCTTGAGAGTTATTCAATTCATCTAAAGAGCGATATTAATGCCCCATAGTTAAAAATACACACACACACGCACAAACACACGTACCACATTATAGCTCACATACAAAAAAACCTTATACAAGTTTTCATTCTCATCGTTCAGAATATGAATGGAATACCTACATGAAAAACTCTGTGTTCTCTTTGCCCTATACCCAAAGCTTACTAGTACTATTAACATCCCCCGATACCGCTGTATAGTTACGAGTTATTATTATTATTATTATTATTATTATTATTATTATTATTATTATTATTATTATTATTATTATTATTATTATTATTATTATTATTATTATTATTATTATTATTATTATTATTATCAATACAAAGAAAAGAGTATTATCTCGGATAATACAAAATTCACATATTTCCCATCATAACTCGGGAATCATCCGAGATAGGTATAGAGGATGCTGATACAGATCGAAGCAGAATATCATTCCAAAGGATATGCGCTGAAAACATACAGGCTGTTCTATTTGGAAAAAATACTTTTTCGTGTTTGAAATCATCGATATTTTAACTTCGTTAAACAACACCCTGTATCATTTTTGTAATTTTTCCACCATGAGAAGAATTCTGACCACTAGGACTATGGTTGCCCTAAGTTTCAAAACATGACATACTTAATGCGTGAGAATTGCCATTTCAAAGATTTGCAACTTCATGACGGAAAACAATAGAAAGTCGAATAGCTTGAGAACGGCTGACACCAGTATGTGCAAGTGCCATATCATTTTCCTCAGAGTTGCATGCTCATTCCGAATATGCAATAATATATAGGCTGTTCTATTAAAATTAAGAAACAACTTCGGCAACTTCCGGTATACAAGCGGAAAGTGATACAGTCACCAAAATATTTTAGTTATAATGAGCGGATGTTGATACATCCAGTTGCAAGTTTTCAGATTCCAAATCCCAATATTAATTCGAAAACTTCTAATGCACGCCTTACGTGGGACAGCGTATACGTATAATTTTATATACGTGTATGCCAGATACTCAATATAAATTACAAATCCATAAACATTTATTATCGGATAGTTTATTAAAAAATAATAAGGTATCTTTTAGGGCACCGTTTCTCAACCTTTCAGTATTTCCGACCCAGTTTTAATCACAATTATACTAATCGCGCCCGCCTCCTGTCTTACGTTCACCATAGCGGTCATTCTCGCGGCTACCTAGAAGTTCTGATTTGTTTCAAACATTCTAGAACGTCTGCGCGGGGTGTATAAATGCTGCATCTCGTTCAGTTCCAGTCAGTCTCAGTTGAATCTATCCTTCTACTGTGAATTTGTATGTTGTAATTCGCGTGTTAAGTCAGTTCGCAATATTTGTGTAGCAGTAGATTTATGCAGTGTATACGGAATTGATTATAATTTTTTAACTGGGCATATGCGAGCATTTGACGATAGTATAGCATCAACAAGTGCACAGACGAGAGTGGTTCTGAAACAAAAATCAAGAAATATTTTCAAGAATATTTAAAGTTTGGGTTTACCAGACAGCAGTTTCTGCAGTAAATGAAGAAGAACGGTCTCTGTGTGTCATTTGCTCAAAAATGTTGGCAGCAAATAGTATGGAACCTAATAAACTTAAACAAACGCTTCATTAATGAGTACGTTCGAATTAAAATGATTAAAATCATAGAACAAGCATAAATTATATATATATAAAAAAAAGTGAATGAAAAAGCTTCACTTGCCTCTTATAAAGTTTCATATCAGGTAGCCAGATGTAAAAAGCCTCACACCATTGGCGAAGAGCTTATTCTGACAGCTACAATTGAGATCGAAGGAACTAAATTTTCTAAACAATTGCAGTCTACACGTACCTACTTCTACAAATGATACTATTGCCCGTCAAATTGCTGATATAGCTGACGATATACAGCATCAGCTTTTTGGGGAGTTGCGTGAACAACTTTTTTAATTCAGCTTGATGAGGCAACAGATAGCAATACAGATGCTTATTTAATTGCCTATGTTCGATTTTGTGATGGTATGTCAGCAGTAGAAGTCTGCAAACTCATCGAGCCCAAAACAACACCACTGACATAATTTGCTATCTTAAATGATTTTCTCAACGCGGCACACATACAGTGGAATAATTGCGATGATGCTCGTATGATGCCTGGAAGATTCCAAAGTATACAAGCACTTGTGAAACAAAAATCTGCACAGTGTACCTGGACACATTGCATGATCCACAGAGAAGCTCTGGCTTCCAAATAAATGAATCCTGGTCTGAATATTGTGCTAACGACGGTGGTGAAACTATGTGAAGACGGGAACCTGTGATGAGCACTAATAAGTACACTTGGAGAACCCAAATCACCACACCACATGTTTTCAAAGACCTAACGATCGTTTCGCTAACCACGTTAGCATCATCAGGAGATGAAAAAATTATAAACTAAATTACTGCTACAACTGTATTTATATAATTGATAGGTAGACGAAAGAAATCAAATGTGAAATTCTAGTCGGAGGCGCATCGTTGGTCTATTGTATCTATATTGAACGGACGAGGTTGACGAACTACCTTAATCATCTACCGGACAAATTTATGAGTTTTTATATATTTTAAAGGATAATGAGCTTGAAATGAAAAGTGTATCGCGTTATTAAGGGAGCTCACGTTCTTTATTGTCCTATAAATACGCTATGTGAATATTGGAACCTATGATGAGCACCGACAAGTACATCCGGAGACATACTAATAACTACCGCACATCTTTTTTACTAAAGCACAAGGACCGTTTCGCCCACAACGTTAACTTCACCAGAGGATGAATATTCTAACTAAAATTCTACAAGAAAAGTAATTATATTTATTTATTAGACAAACAAAAGAAACGAAAGGAAATTTTAAGTCGCGGGCACATTGTAGTGCCTCGTATCAGTATAGCCTGGGCGAGGCTATTGAACCTACTGTATTACTCTGCCTGACAAATTAGGCGTGTTTAGCTGGTCAAATGCAAAGTGAAAATAACGGGGTTCCTCCATCTTTCAGGCACACACAGTGTAACAAGAAGGAAACCGTGGGAAGAAACTATCGAGTGGAAACAATTAATACCCGCTGGCTAATACTAAGTGGCATTAAATTATATCACTCGTTAGCCAGCATTACCGCAATCCTCCTAAGACTAGCGGTATGATCTGTAACACGCTGGGGCGCGCAGTAATCACCAGAAAAGACATAGGCTGCGGTTTTGTTTCTGTCAGATTCTCATACACACGCATCAACAAGTCTACCCCAAGGCAGACATTGCCACAATATGCAGTGGTGAATACAGCGGGGAATAGCGATATGCTCTGTTTCTGGGTTTGTGAGGGTTCTAGGCTTAAACGGCTATTACCATACACTCACAGTGCAACAAGAGGAAAGCCGTTTCTTCCCATAGTAGGAATAACATACTGATAGGTCCTAATAAGGACACTGGTCTATGTCTTCTCTGGTGATTACTGCTACAGCATATTATACATCATACCGCAGGTCCCGGCAGGATTGGAGTGATGTTGACAAAGGGAGTGATTATGTAATTCGACGCCCGTCTTGGTATTAACGAAGAGAGTAATTCTGTGTGCTCTCTGGGTTCTTACCACAGCTCTCTTTTGTTGCACTGTGTGTGCGTGGAAACTGCCGTGGAAGCAGAACCGTTACCAACCCAGAGTTGGCGCTACGCGCTATTTCTCACTACATAATGTAGCAATGCTTGCCTTGGTGCCGACTTGTTAAAGCATATGTATGCCATAATGATGAGCCCCGACAAGGACGAAACTGGTCTATATCTTCTCAGGTAATTACTGGTGCAGCGTGTTATCCATTATACCGCCAGTGCCAGTGGTTGAATTATTACCGTAAATTATGTCTATAAAGAACCGGTAATAAGGAACTTTTCACTTTCATAACATACTCTTATATCAAGTTGGTCCTTAAATTGTTTCCTATATTATTGAGCTCAGATATACTAACTAATTTTACCCAACTAGCACCAAAGTGACGCCAACTGAGGTCGGAACTTAAAATGTGTAGGTATTACGTAATCGCCACTAATTATATATAATTACGTAATACTACTTTAGAGTTACGCAACCTCTTAGTTGCTTTCAATGTATTAGGAACGTCATCGTTACTCATAGGACGACTCACAAGTTCCGGGAACTTGTCCCACTGAGCAAGGTAATATTGCATTAACATTGCAGAATCTTTTCCAAAGCAAGTGTAAGTTTGATAGATTACTTGCAGAAAGCTTCCTGCAAGTTTGTTGCAAATGGCAAATCTTCCCCCCAGTGACTTTACATATGCAAGTGTTTCTTTTGTAACTTTACTGCAAGTTTACTGTTATAAACTTTCTTTATACTTACACATGTTACCTTACAGCAAGCTTCAATTTTAAAAGGACCTAGCAAAGTTGTAAAATTTAAACTTACATTTGCAACTTATCTGCAATTGTATATATTATATATACAGTGCAAGTTTGTAACTTGAGATAATTCAAATTAATCTACTTCAGCTTTTTTTTTAAAATGCTCGGAGTCTGATAATATTCTCAGTTACAATCTTTTCAAAAATGTATTATACAATTTGTGTCAAATGTCATTGATAATTTTAGTAAATGACAACCTCAGCTTTTTGTTGACTATTTTTAAAGTACACATCAAGCGATACAAAACCACCAAATTTCAAATTTTTATTATAAATCTTGAGTTGATAGCACGAAAAAAATTGTGTAATCAATGAATAAAAATTTTAAAACTGCTAGTTTTCTACAACTTTACATGTTAGAACTTTAAAAAAGCCAACAAAAACGTAAGGGTTGATTTAAAGAAATTATCGATGAAGTCATTTTTCAAATATGGTACATACTGTATAGATTTTTTAAAAGACTGCAACTTGAATTACTAACCAATGTGTCCAAGCATTTTTGAAAAAAGGAAACTATTTGATTAACTGAATTTATTTCAAGTTACAAACTGATACTGAATATATGTATAGGTGTATTTATACATAATATGTATTTCTTGTAAAACTGTAAAAAATGAGTTAAGACAATGTTAATTAGAATAAAATCTTTATTACATAAAAAATTAAAGACTTACAACACACTTCATTTCTGCTGATAGATAGATATATACACTTTATTGACCATCAAATGTACATGGTAAGTCACTGTCTTTATAAGTACCGACTATAGTTACTCGATAGAGATAGTTAAGACATATAGCGAGTGTCCATGTTTAGCCTAAAATGCAGTTCTAGTCACAACTCAGCGACAAAATAGATAACTTGAACTCGTGATATCGTTATTAATTGACCGATTTCGAAAATTCTTGTTTCTAAATGAATACCAATGAATTGTTTTTGATATTGTTTTACTAAATAACTCTTAGTCGTCTAGAAAAACGCGTGAAACACCAATAACAAAAACAAAGTCTTCTGCAGCATTATGTTTTGAGAGGCGAGAATTTTTTTAGCTTCTAAAATATGTGGTAACATGTTACATAAAATAAAGTCAACATATCAAATACTATTGTGAAAAAGAAATATCTAAAATGGTGCGTTCATTTCGATTTTAGAAAAACTTTAATTAAGCAAACGTAAGATATGCAATGGATAAATCAAGCGCACGGAAATGAATACAACTTTACTGCGAAATAGCTTAAATATGGCGACAGTCTCTGAAAGTGTTCACGCATGTCGTAACTATCCCTATCGAGTAAGTATAGTACCGCCAATGTCTGTGTACATTCAGAAACATTGAGTTAAAATAAAGCAAAATTGTGACTACAATATACATATATAAAAATATATACATATATAAAAAGTCTGTGGCTAGTGGAACTTGCCTTCCAAAGCTTTTGCTTAGCGCCCTCACACACATAGACACTATACACATTAGTTTAGAGCACAAATAAATTCCTTCACCTTGGTTTTTGTCTTATTACATCCACTAGTGCCTACTGTAATCTTGTTAGTAAGAGCATCTTAATAACATTAGGTAGAAAATTGAGGAATTTGATTCCCAAGTAATCAAACATCTGCTTTGTTTTCTCCTTTTTGCGCAACTATATTTTTAATTCATGCCTGCACCTGGTATTGTTGCGGGCTTCATCATTCACTGGATATTTTGAATACATAAACTGAATAAGGATATAGCCTCGAACACATTTGGGCAGCTTTCTTGTTGCAGTCCTTATTGCTCTTTTTTGCATGATAAACACATGTTCCGCTGCTGACTAGTTAACCCATATGAATGTTCCATAGCATAGGATACTGTTCCACTGTTCTTATGATGTCGATTGCTATGGATAAGCCACATGCTTCCATAGATCAATCATATTTAACGTTTTAAAATGAATTGGTCTGACCAGGTAAGACATCTCCAGGCTGCTTCTAAGGACATAACAAAATTCGTATTTAGCAAGGTTAGGTTTTCTTTTTTGTACAGTATATTTCATAATAATTCACCAATAGCCACATACCAAAATAATTATGCAACAGAAAAGTGACTAATTTTATTGCTGTTTTAGGGATTCTTACCTGAAATGTTTGTGGATATACTTCATGTTCATTATCTACACTCCAGACAACGAATTACTTAATTACCCAAAATTCAAACAATTCAGGCTACAATAAGATTGGTCAATCTTTAAAAATTCCAGGAAAATAAATAGACAGATCAAATAACAACTTATGATGACGCAATTATAAAAAATGTAAACAACAAACCGCCATTAATTAATGCCGGGCGCTTTGTCAGAGTCAGAGTCGGTTCGCTTTCGCTGTTGGCGTCGGTGTTGCTATTGGACGACGATGACATACGATCGAGAATATACGATCAAAACGGAGGGAATTCAAATAAATGTTGTTTACAAATTAAAACAAACTTTCAGAAACATTACAATTGTAACTTTACGTGAGCGTACAAATGGAGAAAAACAACAAGCCGGCCAACGAGATATTATATTTGAAAGTTACGTTAAAGTTTCATTTGTAAGTTTGCATTGGTTTTTTGCCTGCAAACATTTAGAAATGTTGCAAACTTAACTTACTTAATGGTAGATTATTTAACGTTGCGGTAAGCATTTGTAAGTTACCATGCTTAGTGGGGTGGGTAGCAACCGACAGCAGCCGAAACTATCTTATGTTACTGAAATGCTACATCAAAGTTTCAGCCGCTTTTAAGTAGCAGTTATAGTTGTCGCGACGTTTTCGGCCTCTTCATATTACCCCTAATAATTGTGGAACTTCGTGGTGGTATATTCAGATGGAAGTGACGTTTCCGCTACCTGAAGATGTAAATTTTATATATGTGGCTACTATAAAGTAGTGGTAACCTTTCAAATTCACTATAAAGTATTTTTCACCTTACAATCCCACTGATTCGCAAAGAATGATTGTTTCATCCCAACAGCATACTCCATATCTTATAGCCAAAACGGATTGGTTTCCCCCTTAGAGAGTGCTTACAGGTATGCTTTTCATGCTTCACCATGCTTTCGTCAAAGGCATTGTTTTTTCGGAGACAAAAAACTATCGACACCTTTCTTTTATTTTACTTAAGAGTGGCCTCACTTTCCACAACTTGTCTCCTGGATTGAAGTTAGAATCGGTAATGGCTAGATGTACAAACCTCAATTTTGCTGAAAGCGATTTCGTCGCATATAATTATATACTAGCTCATTTACAGTATCACAAGGCTTTGCTTCCAGTACATTCACTTTCTGGCAAGATCATAATAAATACTGAGAATCAGTATGGCTGCAAAGCAATTCGTTTCTTCTACGGATACTTTTGCATCTGCCTGGTTTATGAAGAGAGCATATTTACTGATTTCCAGTATGAGAAATAGCACTATTTCTTCATCTTCGTCTTGAATAAACCAACAATAGATTTATTGACAAACTGTGTGTAATCCCTTTTAGGAAAGTATCTGCCATTGTATGTAAATTTTCCTAAAACCTAGTCTATATGCTCAGACACTTTCGGGTACAATTCATGTAAAGCCAGCTGCTGCTGAAGCTATTATTCTTCCTCCGACAGTCGTCAGTTTTGCGTCTGCCAATATCTCCCGTTTACTCAAATTATTAAACTCTCAACCCTCGTTTTGATCTCTTGAGTCTTCTTCTGTAAGGACTGCTGGATCTGGTTGCTACAAAACTCGCCTTGACAGGGTCTTCAATTACATTATCATCGCCACCAAAGGTTATATCTAAGGCTTATTGGACAGTCAAACCTTTTTTTGAGATTCGCAGCCAAGAGCTCTGTTAAAATACAGTGGGGTTATAAACACATCTGGGGCATAAAATGTAATCAACCTACAACAAAATATAGGAAGGGGCTGAAAAGAATTATGTTGACTAGTGCGAATTTATTTATTTAGTTATTTACCGATACACACTGCCAAACAGGTTTCCCCAATTACAATTTGGTTAACCAAAGAAAAATGACAAAGATATAATATGCAAAATGGGCACAGCGCGTCTAATAGCATGCAACATAATATCAACTCCACCATACAAAACACAAAATATTGCACAATATCCGAAAACTAAGCTACAAAATAAGATAATAGTGCCCAATTACCCACGCACTTACCAAATTTATATATGATAATGAAAGCTTAGCCAAGATCCTAGCGTTACATATAAATATAACACGGGAATTTGTAAGCTAATAACTTCAGTATGAAAGAAATACAAAGCACATTATGGATAACATCTATAGAACAACAATTTCTGCCTACATATTTGTGTAATTTGTTTCTAGATATAAAATAATTGAAAAGTTATACTTATACTCTTTATCGACAAATTCCATATTGTGCGATATTTTCACCAAGGTTGTTTTTAACACAACACAAAATCAGACAAGTTGCAAATAAAGCCTAAAATTTACTGACCATAATCTGATGTCCACTCTATCTAGACAAATACTATCAAGTTTGCAACTGATGTTACGAGTGGTTGCCTAAAAAAGGATATTAATGTTGCACCCATCCGCTGGGTGTTTATCTAGACCGTTCGCTTTGTCATATTTCAGACGTTAAAAACTAATATTTTTCAAATGAAACAGCCTGTATATTTTTTCGGAATCTTATATAGAATTCAATTCTGCATTGATCTATGGTGCATACTAAACACCTATTACATATAGTTTTAAGGTTAGAATCAACTCTTTATTTTATTGGGTCGAACTAAATAATATCTAATTAATTAGTAGGCTTTGACATTATTTGGTAAATTTATTATATTATTATTATTATTATTATTATTATTATTATTATTATTATTATTATTATTATTATTATTATTATTATTATTATTATTATTATTATTATTATTATTATTATTATTATTATTATTATTATTATTATTATTATTATTATGATTGGATAACTCAATGCCTCGAAGGCCTATTCTAGTAAACAACCTTATGTACTTACTTTTTATTAAGGAAGGGTCAATTGAAAAAGATGGGTGCCTCGAGCACTTTCAACTTATTCAATATGTAATATTCATATTCTCAAAGTAATAAATGTTTTACAAAACTACTATATTAGATTGTCTTTAAGTATTGTATTAAATATGTTAAACAATTAAATAGGGAGTTTACGGGAAAATATAACTCATGATTAAATTATTTGAACTAGCAAACCCAGTAACAATTATATAATAGTCAATATAATAATGTAATATTCAACAAAAAATTAATTAAAGAAAAGCTCAAATGTATTTCCATTATGTTGTACACAAATATTTAATCTCTTTATGAAATTAGATCCTACATTCGACAATATTTCTGCAGTCACTAGCAAAAATGCATTTTTTATGCGTTGGTACATGTATTCTCGTGTTGTTACATGTGTATTATTAACAGTATTTTTCAAAAAACCCCAAAGGAAAAATTCTAATTTACTAATATCAGGTGATCTCGCCGGCCACAGAGTCGTGCCTCCTCGGCCAATCCATTTAATTGGATACTTTTCATTTAATAATTGAATAATGGGTCGAGTGAAATGCACTGGAGCCCCATCCTGCTAAAACCACATGACTCGCCTTCTTTCCAAGGGAATCTCCTCTAAGAGATCGGGAAGAATAGTTCTTAAAAATTCTAAATACTGGGCACCAGTAAGGCGTTCCTCAAAGAAGTGTGGTCCAATAAGGTAGCGCCCAATAATACCAGCCTATACATTTATGGTCCATCGATGCTGGTTATCAATTGCCAGTGTTACGTGGGGATTTTCTGTTGCATAATGAAGATAGTTGTGTCTATTTAACAAACCATTGCTATGAAATGTACATTCGTCAGTGAATAATACTTTATTAAAGAAACTGACATTAGTATTCACTTTTTGGAGTGGCCATAGAGCAAATGTAACCCTTAGCTGGTGATCCTGATCACTTAAGTATTGGGTGACACATACACGATAGGGATGATACTTATTCTTTTTAATTATTTTTTGTACAGATGTTCTAGGAATGGCTAAGTACTCACTCACATCCTTGGCGCTTCTTTGAGGTTCTTCTATTACAGCCAGCAATACATCTTCCTGTACAGTTTCAGTTAATACAGAGTTAGTTCCTTTATGTTTATTGTATGAAATATGTCCTCAAATCTTTGCTTCAAGTCTTGAAATGCAGTTTTTCTTGGTGATCTTCTTTCTGGATACCGCTCTCTGTAAACCCTTGAAGCCAGAAAACAGTTCCTGTGGCACGCTCCTAATATAAATAGCATATCTACAAGCTCTTCTTTACTGAAATTCATTTTGATATGCACGCGTTCTTAATTACAATTAACCACACATGTACTTTTTGTCAGTTTACAGCGTCTGTCAGAATATTTTTGATTTGTCAAGTGTCATATCCTACCTATTATGATTTATTAATTCATTTACAAACCATATATCTTTTACAATTGACCTTTCCTTAATCAAAGGTAAGCACATAAGGTTGTTTATTAGAATAGGCCTCCGACGCATTTTGCTTTCCAATAAAACGACGGAAATTCTAATAAATAAAATATTCACATTATAATGTTAATTTTTTTCTAAGTTTGATGCAACTCCTATAAGACACATACAATATCTTATGATCTTCTTTGCTGCTATAGATTCTTATTAAAACCTGTTTGACGTGAAGGAATAAGTTATTACAAGTTTAACTGCCCATAAGAATATATTTTGATACTATTTGTTTGCCTACTAATTAATTAGAGACTATTTAATTCGACCCAATAAAATAAAGAGTTGATCCTAGCTTTAAAACTTGATGTAAAAGGTGTATGACATGCACCATATATATGGATGCAGAATTAAATTCTCTATAAGATTCAGAAAAAACTACTATATATATATATATATATATATATATATATATATATATATATATATATATATATATATATATATATATATGTATATAAATTCAAACCTTGGACCTAGGCTTCGAGTTCTAGGGGCCCAAATTCGCGCTAATTTGAAGAAATGTTTGCAAAGTCTCACCATCGATACCTGTCCAATAGCGAATTGTTTTTAATAAAAATTTGCTAAGAAGGGATAACAGTTTGTATGAGAACATTGATAGTCTGTGCTTAGTAACATGCAATGGTATAATTATTGGTATAATTAGTCTTGAAATTAATTAATGTTTTTTTTTAACAACCCTTAATAAGAAGTGCGTGCGACGGTGCTGCGTTGATGTTTTTATGGTAAAATATATACTTAAGTGTTTAGTAAATTTTGAACTATTAACCTTGGATTAAATAATACCCGGGCAATGGCTCTATTATGCTCATTTGAAAAAGTTTTTTGACAATGCGAAACACGCCACATTTTTTTAAGACGAACTTTTTATAACAACTATTAGAGAAAAAGTGAAGTGAAAATATTGTAGTTTTCCATCAATACTTAGTTTATTGCACTTTTAGAATCACATCTTTTGTTATCACTTGATTATAGAAGTATTCTGCACTGGACGCTGATGAGCAACATGTAGAAACACTTCATGGAACAATAAACTTAATTTTTCACCTAGAGTGTTCCTGTTATCATAAAAGTGTCTAGTATTATTTTTAATTAATTGTTAATTTAATCTAATTTGTATTTATTTGTATTTAATTGTTTTGTTTATCAGCAAGCTCTCAGACCTGTTACATATTGTGTTCAAGAGTATGCTTTTGAAAGTGTTATATTGTTATTTAAATGTAGGCACAATCTTATTCCTTGTGTGTTATCAAAGGAGTATAAAATAAATGGATATGCAATGGAATTTTCAGAAATAAAAATCAAAATGTTTGTAAATGTTCTAGTATTGTTGTGTTCATCAGCTCTTTTAGTAGAGGTAATAGATTCATATACCTACCGTTATACTGCTCTCCATATCAAAGTTTTTTTATCTGGATGTACAAATTTAAGGTGGTGTTATTTGTATCATAACTTTTAGCTATGAATAAACCTGTTGTTTGTTCTTGTTTCTTGAATTGTGGTTTTTTGCCATTAGCTCATTCTTCTAATTTAGGTGGTGTAGTCAAATATTATCAGCCCAGCGAATAATCGATATCGATTAACAATAAACAAGAGTGTCGGATCACCTTATGTAAATATGCATACATCTTCATTTTCCCTATACATACACCCTAGCACACAACATACATTCCAAGATACATAACAACAATTGTTTGATAACTATAGTATTTTTTTTTCTTTCCAATTTTATTATATTCACGATTGCACATTGCACAGGGGACACATATCTTCGTGCTGAATTATCCTAAAAAGTCAATTTATACACACACACACAGATATATATATATATATATATATATATATATATATATATATATATATATATATATATATATATATATATATATATATATATATATATATATATGAGCTGATATAACTAAGATGCTAAAAGCACCAGACAACAAGTACCAGGAAACAAAGGCATTACAAAAGTCATTATACACCTTTTAAGAGTAAAACTCTACCACCGCTTTCTCCTGTCTCATTAAAATTTTTCCACATTAAATATGTAGCTTGTTGAGATCTTTCTACTGTCTCTGATTATCACTTAAGGAATTAGGTTCGTGAATGGAATTAATCAACTGCTACCATTTACTTACTTATTATTTTAATCTTCACCAAACTACATTACATGAATGATCTTTACCAAGAGTGTTTGCTTCGTCGTGGCTTATGGATGATGATGCTTCTTGATGGTTGCTATGTCCTCTGTGTGGTGGCGCACTGGCGCTGTTGCCAGACTTACTTATTACCCAACATCTTTCTTTTTAAACAGTTCCTAAATACGCTAAATTATAAATCGAGACGTTGAGGCTGGTTAATTTTGTGACCTGACCTAGTATATAGTTGTTGATTTAGATTAATGTGACAATCCACATCATTTCTGTTTTGATTTGAACTGTCTTATCCCTTTCTTCTTCTTGATTTTGTGTGGGGTCAGGTATTTCACTAATCAATGCTTCCAATACTACTACATTTGTATCATCAGGTCTTAAACTATTCTATCTTATATTTACATTTGTTGCAACTTTCTCAATAGGTTTTATGAAGCTTCTATTTCTTACATATATTGCTCCATTTGCTCCATTACTTACGTAGCTTACCCTTATATCTAGGTGAATTCATTTTTTAAAGACAATACCTGACGTCCAGGTTGATTTTGTAATTATTTGCACCACAATGTGTTTACCGGGATTTAGCGAACTTAAATTTGTTGAACCCTTTTTTATCATTATATTGTTTAGCTTGCAGGTTCTGGTTGTTGTTGATTATATGTTCTAGTTTATTGTGATCTGCCAATTCTGGTTGCAATTTTGAGTCAATAATGCGGAAAATGAGATTTCTGGTTGATCATGGCATTAAAATTTGTACTGGTGTACAGTTAACTATCACTGGTGTGTTTCTTACTTGTATTCATGCCAACTGGGGATCTTTTCTATCTGCCAACATATTTTTCAACAGCTCTTTTATTGACTGAATATGCCTTTCAGCCATGCCATTAGACTGACTCTACAATGGAGATGGCATTATATGAGTTTAAATTCCATTCACTGGAAATCAAATGAAAAGAGTTTCAATTAATTTGAGTGCCATCATGAGATATCAGCACTGATGGTGTGGCAAATCTTGCAAAAATTGTTTTTAAAACGCCAACTACATGTTTACTTAAACATTGTGAGATGTACGACAGGGTCGCCATCTCGGTGAGTAACCAGGTAGTATGTTGTCACGACAGCTCCAAATAACACAAAATGTTATAAAATAGAGTCTGTGTACAACTAATTAACAATTTTGTGAAATGTCAGTCCTGGCCTATTTCTTCCCCAACATAGGGACAATGTATGTAAGGCTAGATGTATTCTCACCATAATAAGAACCGCAGACCGGTTTCGCTCTAATTAGAGCTCGTTAGTACGATATACTAAATACAGCGAGGACACGCCTATAAAGTAAAGCGGCTATGGTAGCCATACTACGAGAACTTTGTGGGATGTACGACAGGGCGCCATCTCGGTGCGGAACTAGGTAGTACGTTGTCACGACAGCTCAAAATAACACAAAATGTTATAAAATAGAGACTGTGTACAACTAACTAACAATTTTGTGAATTGCCACACATCAAGACTAATAATATAAATCGATTTTGTCATACATTAACCAACCCAAATATTATTTTATCGACAAATGTTACCCAACCTTCTAAAGAACACAATTTGTTTACCAAATCATCCCTAGTATAAATATTGTGTTGTCGTCACCTGGGTTTCTAGAAGATCCTAATTGTCTAAGGTGGTTGATTTTTAACATCCACAAGAGCTATTAAATATTTCCGTTAAGTTTTTTAAAATTATGTCTAGGACCATAAGCAACCAATTGTCTTTATTAGTGAATTTTTAAAAAAAAATTCACTAAAGAGAAGATCTCGACTTTTGAATTTTCAACAAAATTCTTCAAATGAGCGCGAACTAGAACACATATCCGGCGTCAGTTTAAATTTTTATATGTTTATATATATACATATACATATATATATATATATATATATATATATATATATATATATATATATATATATATATATATATATATATATATATATATATATATATATATATATATATATATATATATATATACATATTGTATAAAAAATAATTTAAGAAAAGGGAGATGAAAACTTTTAAGAAACTTTTAAGACTTAATTCAATTTGAATAGCACATCTGGTTGTTTGTTCTGACCCTAACTTAGCGAAACCGTTATATATTTAATAGAATTGTAGACTTTTCCCGTGGCTTCACAAGTGCTTGTTTTTTTCTGGAACCGATTTCAATTTTAGAGAACTTTCTTTAAAAAATCCACTAAGGAGGAGATCTCGGCTTTTGAATTTTAAAAATCTCTTCAAATTAGCGCGTATAGGCCCCTAGAACACATATCAGGGGCGAGTTTCAATTTTTATACATATACATACATATATATATATATATATATATATATATATATATATATATATATATATATATATATATATATACATACATACATACATACATACATACATACATACATACATACATACATACATATATCCCTGACTCAAAAAATAATGGGCCAATTTGATCAAATTTTGTAAAAATCCTCCCTAGTGAAGATTGAAATCTGTGATGAGCACTGATAAGCACACTTGGAGAGCCCAAATCACCACAACACATCTTTTTAAAGACCTGACGATCGTTTCATTAACAAAGTTAGCGAGCGGCATCAGACGATGAAAACTTCTAAGTACCTTCCTTTTGTAAGTGTTTCCTTATCTAAGAAAATTCGCTAGTTTTTTCCCGAAAATTTTGTGTTTTTTGTGGACAAATTTTTATGTCTCCGGAAATAACAAAGCTTTAGCAACGAAATTCTCTCCGCGGGTACAAATTTACATCTGTAGGTTTGAAGGCAAAAAAGTTATAGGCATTTAAAGAAAAATTGTGGTTTTCCCCTTAAAACGTTAAAGTCTCGATTTAAAACGTCAAAATTGGCAACATTTAGGCAAAGAACGTGAAATGAGTATGGGTTATGTAGAGAAAATGTAACAAGAAGAGTGTTTTGGAAACCGTTAAGTTTCAGCTTTAACCGTAATGGTCCTTTTTACTAAAATATTTGCAGAAAATTCATTACATATTTACCCTTTCTCTGATACTTTTGAAGTAGTTTCAATTATTTATTTATTTATCTATCTATTAATTAATTAATTAATTAATTAATTAATTAATTATTTATTTATTTATTTATCAGTACATTGCTAAACAGTTCTCTCCAATTACATGGCATATGGCAAACCAAACAAAAGTGACAAATATATAATATACAAAATAAAGCAACATAATATCAACTCAATTATATAAAGCTCAAGATATTACACAACATATGTCAAAACTACAAAATAAGACCATAATAAGTTACAAAATAAAATAATAATGCACAATCACCTACGCACGCATCCACACGCTCGCACACACACACGCACACTCACGCACACACAAAACCTCCACTCAAACACCGCCTATAAAAACTACAAGATAAGGCAATAATAAACTACAAAATAAGACAATTTAATCCTAATCCTAACTCCAATTTCAATCTCAACTTTAATTTTGTGACACGACAAAGAATATGTTCCATAGTTCATTCTTATGTGAATGAAAGATGTCAAATTTATCACCAATCTAATTGCAGACACAACACATAAGGATGGTTCCTGATTAGCTTCACCATAAAGGCTTCCGCCATAATATCCCTCCGAACTTTCAAATCATACTGGCCAAATCTCACCAACAAACTCTGCTGTGGAAACCCAATCGAAGGGTATAGTCCATCCTTAGCAAGAACCAGCGATTTAAAAAAGCACCACTGTATTCGCTTAATTTCCATAATATGGACCTGACAATGTGGCGACCACTCAATCGAGGCGTACTCCAACCTTGAGCGGACAAAAGCATTACATAACAATTGTCTAGCTGGAGACTTAAAACTCCGTGAATTCCGTAACACAAAACCATCCTATAAGTAGAAGAAAGTAGTGGTAATAAAGTAATAAGAAATTATAGGGTTAATATCGTTTAATGGTTTATAATTTTTACCGAATGTTTGTAGAAAAAATTCGTTAATGAAGAGACCACCACTTTTGAATTTTGAAAAGAATTCTTCAAACGAGCGCGAACTAGGCTCCTTAGAACCTATATTCGGGGTTAATTTCAGTGTTTATCTGTTTTCGTATATACAGAGTGACGCATTTCTACGGCAAAGCTCAATATATCCGTTATTATACCAGAAAAAAATTGTATATGTTAATTATAGGCTGTCTTGAGCTGCATCCTATAAAATTAGTTTTAAAATCATAGATGGCCCATAAGTTACTGGTGATACAAATTTTCTCTTTTTTTATCGAACACACTTTATATTATTAGATTTTTTCCATCGAAGTATAATGCATATTTGTAAAAACAAAAACTTAGGACGCAGCAAGTGCGTTATGGTAACGAATTTTCATTATATGTTTCCAACTTCAATAGCTCAATTTGCTATTACCTTAACGTTCGTTGGCTAGGAACTAGTTTGTTCGGGAACATTTGGAGTTTATTTTCGAAAATTGTTTGACATATTCAAACAATAAAGTTATTTTAATGAAATATGGTACATTGTATCTACTATATAGGTTACACTGGTGACCAAATTTGATGCCTACTCCCTTTAAAAGAAAATACATATTTGCTATTAAAAACATTTGTATGAAAATTCACTACCACAACGCACTTGCTGCGACCAGATTTCTTTTTAATCAAGCTGTTTCTTAAAAACCAGCCGTTCCAGACTTTTGAAATACAGTGTATAAAATGAGTGATTCAAAACTATAATAGAGGATAGGCCTGATAAATTTTTTGACAAAAGAAGGCAATTAGTAAAACATTGTATAGGGAGGTATTATATGACTGTTATAGCAAAAACTATTTATTGTATTTTCAAATAAAATTCTTGTTAAATCAGCTCAAATGGACCAGATAATCTATTCGCAACGACCCTAAAAGTAAACGACCTGTGGAGGCATTGACCGAAGAGAACTTCAACAAAGTGGAAGAAATGGTGTTACATGATTGACGAACTAAAGTTTGGACAAATGAATCTGCGAAGCATCCGTGCAGGCCACTTTAAAGATTTTTGGATGAATGAATTGTCAGCGCGCTGGAATTCGAGAATCTTGGTTTCTAAACACGAGTTGTACAGGCAAGGAATTTGAAAATAAAACTTGGCGGCTGTAGCTAGAGACCAGAAAAAATTCCCAAAATTGTATTATATCAGGCGATAAAATGTGAATGTTCTACTGGGATCCCTCAAGAAAACAAAAGTTAATGCAATGGTTTCAAAAAGGATATCCACCGTCTGAAAATAAGACGCATCTGTATGGAAACTCATAGCAACAATTTTTTTGAAACAATGAGGCAATTCTTTGGACTGAGTAAATACAGAGGAAGTCTTTAATTGCTCCAGATGTCTACAAGGCAAAAAATAAAAATTTAAAAGTTGCCATAAGGCAAAAGAGGCCCTCTATTTTTTTTACAGCATTCAGGAAGAAACCACTAATTGTGGGTTATTTACCCTTTCTCTGATACTTTTAGAGTAGTTTCAATTATTTATTTATTTATTTATCTATCTATTTATTTATTAATTAATTAATTAATTTATTTATTTATTTATTTATTTATTTATTTATTTATTTATTTATTTATTTATTTATTTATTTATCAGTACATTGCTAAACAGTTCTCTCCAATTACATGGCATATGGCAAACCAAACAAAAGTGACAAATATATAATATACAAAATAAAGCAACATAATATCAACTCAATTATATAAAGCTCAAGATATTACACAACATATGTCAAAACTACAAAATAAGACCATAATAAGTTACAAAATAAAACAATAATGCACAATCACCTACGCACGCATCCACACGCTCGCACACACACACGCACACTCACGCACACACAAAACCTCCACTCAAACACCGCCTATAAAAACTACAAGATAAGGCAATAATAAACTACAAAATAAGACAATTTAATCCTAATCCTAACTCCAATTTCAACCTCAACTTTAATTTTGTGACACGACAAAGAATATGTTCCATAGTTCATTCTTATGTGAATGAAAGATGTCAAATTTATTACCAATCTAATTGCAGACCCAACACATAAGGATGGTTCCTGATTAGCTTCACCATAAAGGCTTCCGCCATAATATCCCTCCGAACTTTCAAATCATACTGGCCAAATCTCACCAACAAACTCTGCTGTGGAAACCCAATCGAAGGGTATAGTCCATCCTTAGCAAGAACCAGCGATTTAAAAAAGCACCACTGTATTCGCTTAATTTCCATAATATGGACCTGACAATGTGGCGACCACTCAATCGAGGCGTACTCCAACCTCGAGCGGACAAAAGCATTACATAACAATTGTCTAGCTGGAGACTTAAAACTCCGTGAATTCCGTAACACAAAACCATCCTATAAGTAGAAGAAAGTAGTGGTAATAAAGTAATAAGAAATTATAGAGTTAATATCGTTTAATGGTTTATAATTTTTACCGAATGTTTGTAGGAAAAATTCGTTAATGAGGAGACCACCACTTTTGAATTTTGAAAAGAATTCTTCAAACGAGCGCGAACTAGGCTCCTTAGAACCTATATTCGGGGTTAATTTCAGTGTTTATCTGTTTTCGTATATACAGAGTGACGCATTTCTACGGCAAAGCTCAATATATCCGTTATTATACCAGAAAAAAATTGTATATGTTAATTATAGGCTGTCTTGAGCTGCATCCTATAAAATTAGTTTTAAAATCATAGATGGCCCATAAGTTACTGGTGATACAAATTTTCTCTTTTTTTATCGAACACACTTTATATTATTAGATTTTTGCACTTTCCATCGAAGTATAATGCATGTTTGTAAAAACAAAAACTTAGGACGCAGCAAGTGCGTTATGGTAACGAATTTTCATTATATGTTTCCAACTTCAATAGCTCAATTTGCTATTACCTTAACGTTCGTTGGCTAGGAACTAGTTTGTTCGGGAACATTTGGAGTTTATTTTCGAAAATTGTTTGACATATTCAAACAATAAAGTTATTTTAATGAAATATGGTACATTGTATCTACTATATAGGTTACACTGGTGACCAAATTTGATGCCTACTCCCTTTAAAAGAAAATACATATTTGCTATTAAAAACATTTGTATGAAAATTCACTACCACAACGCACTTGCTGCGACCAGATTTCTTTTTAATCAAGCTGTTTCTTAAAAACCAGCCGTTCCAGACTTTTGAAATACAGTGTATAAAATGAGTGATTCAAAACTATAATAGAGGATAGGCCTGATAAATTTTTTGACAAAAGAAGGCAATTAGTCAAACATTGTATAGGGAGGTATATGACTGTTATAGCAAAAACTATTTATTGTATTTTCAAATAAAATTCTTGTTAAATCAGCTCAAATGGACCAGATAATCTATTCGCAACGACCCTAAAAGTAAACGACCTGTGGAGGCATTGACCGAAGAGAACTTCAACAAAGTGGAAGAAATGGTGTTACATGATTGACGAACTAAAGTTTGGACAAATGAATCTGCGAAGCATCCGTGCAGGCCACTTTAAAGATTTTTGGATGAATGAATTGTCAGCGCGCTGGAATTCGAGAATCTTGGTTTCTAAACACGAGTTGTACAGGCAAGGAATTTGAAAATAAAACTTGGCGGCTGTAGCTAGAGACCAGAAAAAATTCCCAAAATTGTATTATATCAGGCGATAAAATGTGAATGTTCTACTGGGATTCCTCAAGGAAACAAAAGTTAATGCAATGGTTTCAAAAAGGATATCCACCGTCTGAAAATAAGACGCATCTGTATGGAAACTCATAGCAACATTTTTTTGAAACAATGAGGCAATTCTTTGGACTGAGTAAATACAGAGGAAGTCTTTAATTGCTCCAGATGTCTACAAGGCAAAAAATAAAAATTTTAAAGTTGCCATAAGGCAAAAGAGGCCCTCTATTTTTTTTACAGCATTCAGGAAGAAACCACTAATTGTGGGTTTATTGAGTTACCACACCCGTAACAGCTTGGGCCTAGCTCTATTAGACTATTAGATCTTTTGCAAGTAAATAAAAACTCTTGGCAGGACGTAGATTTTTTTAAAACGAGGAATTAAAAATAAAATTTTCGACCTTTTTGAGGAGTTACGAAATTAAACTTTTCTAGAGGGTCTCGCGTTATTGGAGAAGGTTTATATATCGGAACATAAATGTATGTTTTTTCTAAATCTTTCCTTTACTCGTTAAATACATTTAATTTTGATCTTCCCTCGCAGCTATGTTTCTCGAAGATGTTTAGATGTATATTTTTCCGTTTAACTGGAAAAAAAATCTGTAAATTTATGTGGCCTTTAAATTAATTGAATATGTTAATACTCCATCAAAACTGTAATCGCTAACCCAGAACATAATATGATGTATATATTTCTCTAACTATGATTTTTTTTATTAACAGTGCGATGCCCAACAAGACACTGACCTTGAGAAAATTGTAAATTCTGCTGAAACCAGGCTTGCACATCTCAAACAGAAAACCTTAAGCACTATTACTGCGTCTAATAACATCATTCTGTCTATCAAAACTAACTTGGAGGACCATGTGAACAGCCAAGTCAAGATTTTGGAAAAGCATGCAGAAACATTGAGTGCAAAACAACTGAATGATATCAAAAAGCTAAGACAACAAGCCACCAATCTAGAGATTGATCCAAGTCATTGTCTTTCCAGAGCTGATGAAGAACTTCTCGCTCTGCCAGTCACTTTCAGACACGGTGTTGCCGACTGTGGTACGAACGTAGGAAAAACGTATGACTCTAGAGTCATTCTGTTCAACGAAGCACTGTCAGGTTTGTTAAAAGAGGTTGACAGACTAGATCAAGGTTTGTTGCAATGTGGCAGCGGATGGTCATCAGCTGTTTGTAAAATCAATGTCGACGCTCATATAGCAAAAAAATCTCTGACCCTTCCTGTGGACTTGGATAATATTGTCTCCGGGGCATTTTCTCTGGAAAGAGACGAACGTGTAAATTTTGAAAAGTGCATCAATTCTCAAAGCGATAAATTGCTGCATTATGGTAGAGAAATTATTACTGAAAAAGCCAAGTGCCTGACTAGGTGGATAAGTCCACGAGATGCGCTGAAAATGTTAGTTTAGTAGTCAACTAAGAAACTCATGATCAACATGCTGTTTTAAGAACTTGTATCAGTTACTAAATAATAAATGAAAAAGTTTTCATTAAAACCAATTTATAATTATATTTTGAGAAATAAAAATAGTTAAAGAAAATGCACAACTTTTTGATTATTGGTCTCACATGAGAATATTAACTAATATCAACTAAAGTCAACAATATAAAGTGATTTTTAATAACAATGCTCAAAGTGTGCTGTATTCAATTAAAAACAGAAGTTGTTTTGAAATAACTCTGCAAAAGCTACTTAGATTTTTTTGAAATTATTACTTCAGATCAAACATAAACGTGGAAAAGCATTGCCTGGTTTAAGCTATGCGGTCACCTCGCGGATACAACATACTTTAATCATGAAAGTTAGAAATCACCCGATACAAAATATGTTTTGACCAATGTTACTAGAATAAATCAGTTTGTAGCAACATTAAGCCAATTTTATTAAAAAATTCTATAATAAAAGGGTGATGTCAGCGCCTCGGTGGTCTAGGGGTAAGAACGTGTGCCTCTGAACCGAAGGGTACAGGGTTCAATTACCAGAGCTTACCTTTAACTTTTGAAGTACATACTATTAATATCAACATCAACCGATATTGTGGCATTGTATATAAGCAAGTTGAATGTCTGCGCATTCCGCCCTTTAAACATGACTAATCTGATTTAGGTAACCACCTTTAAGTGGTTCGATCAAGATAGAGCACCCCCTCATAGTTCACGAATTATCACTGAGTATTAAGTCAACGATTCCCAATCTCTTGGATTAGTACCAATGGTCCCATACATTGGCCACCACGGTCGCTGTGCTTAAATCCTCTTGATTACTCCATCTGGGAAATTGCAAAAAACAAGTGTTTTACAGATCAAGCCAAAATGTAGATCAT
Source organism: Tillus elongatus (assembly GCA_964006375.1). NCBI lineage: Eukaryota > Metazoa > Arthropoda > Insecta > Coleoptera > Cleridae > Tillus > Tillus elongatus. Next base: position 104,011,937 of record OZ023264.1, on the reverse strand, counting down.
TAACGAAAAATAATTACAGAAACCTTCCATAGCATTGGACCCGAGATGATACGAAATGCCGTGAAGGGTGTGGATCACCTTGTATTGAGTATAAGGGGAAACACTTTGAAGAAAATATGTAATTCGATAATTAAATTGATTAAATTGTTTTTGAGGTAATACTATGCTTTTAAATTTAACTAATTATGAAAACTGTATCTAATCTGCTTTCTATGTACCATCTTCTCTATATACTGTACATTCCAATATCGCCTTGTATTGCGCCTCTTTTATATCAACGCATTTGTGCACTTTGCTAGTACCAGAATATTGTTATATGTAGGTGACACAAATACAGCGGGTGGTGAAAATTTATCAGTTAAAGCATCTAAATCAATTTGTGAAATATGCAGTAGAAGTGCAGTGACAAATACAGGAAAGTGTAGAAAGTGTGACAGTGTTTATCATAGAATATGCTGCACAAGAAGAAATATTGTAAATAGTTAAAATAGCTATGAAATTGAGGGCTGTAAAATTGGAAATTTCATGCATGCGTCTGTTTTGCTTTTTTGCCAGAAAAAAATGGATATGGATCAACTATAATGCAACTTGGGCACTCAATAAGTTGGTTGCCCACTATGTATCAATAATATGGGTTAAAACTGTTATTATAAGTGCCAAGGAAGTTATAATATCTATGCAAAGAAATACCAAAGAAAATAGTAAAATGCAATTAACACTCTATCCAAATGGACGAGAAAACTATGTTGCAAATGAGGTAAATAAACTACCTGAGAAGATATCTACACGAAAGGTGTCGGCTAATAAAAGGAATATCAATTCGGCTGGTAGGTCAATCGTATCAATTAATGGATCTGCTTCTTAAGTGACGACGACAGGTGCAGATGTAAAATAGTGCTGGAAATTAACTCGTAACTTCCACATAGCTGTGATAATCTGCTCTCCTCAGAAAGACATTCCCATCAATGAATTTAGGGTTCATGACTTACCCACAAAAAATATTTGTATTAATGTACCCATACACTTCTGAAACGTTAAATTACTCGGGTTTTAACGAAAAAAATTCAATTTTCACCAAATCACCTCTCATTTATCACCTACCCATAAACCGATCTTATCCAAAAACAACTCAAAGCGTTCCCTTGTCGGGTGCCAACTGAATACCAAATTTGAAGCTGATATCTCAGTGCGTTAGAATGTTATTGCGTGTACTAACAGACAGATGTATAGGCTGACAGACCCAGCGACAGACCAATAAATTTTTTGTTCAAAATCAAGTTTTCGATATGTTTTGGCAGTTTTTACGTTGTTTTAGCAAAAACCGTTTTGAAATTTCTGTCGCTGCTATTTCACCCCCAAACATTCAACCCTTAAGTTAATCGCAGCTCAGAATACCAGATGTTTGTGAAATTGAAAGTTTTCTAATAAACAAACCATAAAACGTTATATTACTCGAATTTTAACAATACAATGTCAATTTTTACACACTGGACCCCCATTCATCCCCTACTCTCTGAAGAAATTTTATCCAAAAACAATCCGAACGGTTCATTCGGGTGCTAACTGTATACCGAATTAAAAGAGTATATCTCAATTCGTTCTAAACTTATCGTGGCTATAAGCAGACAGACATACAGACCGACAGACACAAAATTGTTCGTTCCAAAATCATGTTACCTACATGTTTTGACACTTTTTACGACGTTTAAACAAAAAAAAATTAAATTTTTGTCACCGATGCCATACTTCCATACGTATTCACGATGTAAAAAGTGAGTCTGTTCCTGCCACCCAGGTAAAACGCTCTAGTGTTAGTATTGGGTCAAAATATGTGACTGATGGTGGCCTTTAATCTGCTCCTAGGCGGGGATATGTTCACGTCTTTCGCCTTTATCCCAAAACAACTGAAAAAGTGATATTGGGGGTTATTTAGATAAACACAATATCTCAAGTTCTTACCTTGAAAAGTTAAATTCTAGACACCCTGATCATCAGGGCCTGATGCCTATGCATCATTTAAAATAGGTGCTAATGCTGTCGATTTAAACAATATTTCGACTGAAGAATTTTGGTCCACTGATACCTGTGTTAATACATTTTTCCGCGAAAAATGACGACACCAGTCTCGGTGATAAAATAAGACATAAAAATGGATACAAATTGCTTTTAGATCTTAACACTGAAGTTCTAACCATATACAAAATAAATGGAATAACGAACGATTCTTTAAATACAAAATGAAGTTTTGTTTCTTTAACAGAATCGTGGTTTTTTTTAGATCTAATAGGAGAGGAGGCGTTCGCATTTGGTCTAAAAGTGAGGTTGATGTTAAAATGTTGTCTCTTTCGAAATTCAGTCATGAAAAAGATTTTGAACGGGTCGGTCGAAAATAGAAAAAACACAATAATGAGATTTGTTTCCGTTCACTAGTAGGAAAGTTTGATAAATTTATTAGGTTAATCGATACTACTTTGTGAAAACTATTGGGCTCTGAAATGTATTTAGTTTTAAATGGTGGGTTTAATGAACATTTTATGTCACAGATAGAGTCTGACAGCTTTTATAGTTTGCTAACCATCTACGGTTTGCTTCCTAGAGCTGGTAATGCCACACGAATTTCGTCTATGTTCAATCGATTTCTGACCAGATTTATTCTAATTTTGACGAAAAAAGTTTTGTAACTGACAACTTCATCTCTGATCATCGATTGGTAATTTTTTCATCTAAGAAGTTATATAAAGTATTGCGTAATGGGAGAGTGTTGGTGTGGAAAGGTTGATAAATCAAGCAAATACTGTGTCGTTTAAAAATGCTCTTGCGTGTGAGGGCTGGCATGATCTTTCTCCAGCTGTGCGGGCCACTTGCAAGTTTAATGCTTTTTGTGATACCCTTTTCCACTACTTCAATTCTTCTCTTTCAGCACAGAGGCTATCATTTAATAATGTTACAGGGAAGTAATGGGTCACTACTGATAAACAAATCTCGAGCGAAAACCTCAAAGATCTTCACAAAATTGTAGAGGTAACCCAATACTAAAAACACTTTTTTTTAACGTAACACATATGGATTTAATTCGACACACAAGAAAACATTACTTTAGCAACAGAATATTTTTGTTAAATAATCCAACTAAGGCCTGTTGGGGAGTTGTTTCCGAAATGGTTTCGGCTAATGTTACCTTGGAAATTAATAAAACAGAAGTCACAGACCCTCAACAAAACATTAGTAATATTTCTTCTTTTCATTCTTGTAACACTGATTTGGTCGGGCCTAATGTTTTAATAATAATAGTAGTAGTACTAATAATAATAATTCGGTTTAAGATGACAAATGCAAATTTGGGTTCAGTCATCGGAGACTATCCAGCACGTCACCGGAGCATGTCAAGCGTTTGCTGCCACAGAGTACTAAGAGAGGCACGAGTTGCAAGAAAACTCCATCAAGAACTACCTCTGAAAATGGAACTTTTGAACCTTGGTAAGGTACCCTACTTGTGCGGGGAAGCTTACACACACACACACATATAGACAAAGGACTTACCCATAATTCATTAGAAGCCGGCCTCTCCACATTAGTGTGGAAAAGACCGACTGGCTAAATACAGGACTCGAACCCGCGACATCCTAGTCCATTTCTAAAGGCTACTCCTTGCAAACTGATCTATTCGACCTATCTTCTGTAGTATGTTTTTGCTGTTACAGAAGGTGAAGTGTTAAGCATAATTAGAGGCACATTAAAAAGCGGTGCTTCTTCAAGTCCCGTCAGATTAGTCTGTGAGGTTGCTGAGTGCATAGTAGTACCATTGACACTTGTGATAAATATTTCTTTGCACGAAGGCATTCTACCTTCTGGGCTCAAGACATCAAAAATCTCAACGTATAAGAAAGGAAACAGAAGAGCGTTGGAGAATTATCGACCCACTGCTCTTTGTTCGGTCTTCTCTAAGGTATTTGAATATGCTGTTTTGCAACAAATGATTAAGTTTTTGTGGCCCAACCGTGTTCTAAAAAGCAGTTTGCCTTCATACTCATAACATCGACTGCTATGGCAATAAAGGAATTTTGTTATTTTATTTTACAGGAAGTTGATACTGGGAGGAGTCCCATTGACCTTTTTTGTGACCCAAGTATAGCGTTTGTTTGCGTTTGTCATGACATCCTTGTTAAAAATATATATTAAGAGGCCTTTTTTTAAATGGTGTGCATCATATGTAAGTGATAGACAACAATATGTAACCGTGAGTGATAGAGATAGTGAGCTAGCTTGTAAGTCGTCTTTAATGAGTGTTACGCTAGGGGTACCACAAGTATCCAATCTGGGTACCATTCTGTTCTTGATTTTTATAAATGATTTGCCACAGGGAATTTCGGCGGGAAGGGTGATTTGGTATGCCGACGATACAACTCTTGTTACTGATGACCTGACTCTCCTGACATAAGAAGCAAGTATCTGTATTGTACAGTTAACGCGGTAGTTTTTCGATAACCCACTCTACTTAAATGTCTCGAAGACATTGTGCCTTAGCTTTCATACAAAGCAAAACCTAAATACTCAAGATATTTCCTTAACTTTGGATGGCAAGGGGTTTGAAACGGTTAACCAAGGACGGTTTTTGGGAGTCATTTTAGATGACACATTATCATTTACACCCCACTGTGCAAAACTTCTAGGATTTCGCACAAGTGCAGAGTAGACTTTGTTATTGTGTTACCATGAGGGGAATGTTTATCTAAAGTAAGAACATTTTTATGTCAGAAAAATAAATAGTTCGTTGTGTTGCTGGAATATAACAGATTTGTTTATATAGGTAACCTGTTAAAGATGTTAGGACTTTACCTTTGCCCTGATTGTATTAAGTTTCCACAGTCACGCAACTTAACTTTACGGTTAAGACTACTGAATTTTTTAAACAAGTATTTATTGATTGAATAAATAGTTAATACACACAATGAATACTTAATATATAAAACATACAATAATAAAATATCAACATAAGTGTGATAATAAAATATAGCATTCGATGTGCAGAGTAACAAGTAAGAAACAGGAAATGAATAGCATGCTGAAGGCGGGCTGCCTATTTATACGATTTCCCCTCGGTAGTAGCTGTATTGTCTTTTAGAGGTGAATTACACTTCTGATGACTCGTCTCATTGTACCACTTCACTGCTTAGTTTTCAAGTTGCCTTCTAAAATGACGACTCTTATATCTGCGTTCTTGGTTTGCTACAGTGATGCATAGTGGCCTATTGTTGTTGATCTATTTATCTTCTCCCCCCTTTGAAGAACGAAGTTATGGTTCGTTCCGGATTTTCATGGGAAATCCGGTTTCTATTGTTCTTGAAGTTTCTTCTTTTGTCTTCTTACATTTTTTCATCCAGTTCTTATTGTTATGATAACTATTACTACGGCTACATATAGTAAGAAGGTCCATATAATCAGGTGATAGATTGATATATTTATTTGCCCTGGTATTTCTTTTTTGATTGATTGGAGTTGGTTCACAATATAGTTGATATCGTTTAGCTGAACGTTGTTTAACTTCAACTCTGGTAGATCTTCGAGAATTTTGGGTTCTTGTTCAGTGAATTCTATCTTTGAATTAAGTATCTGCTGGGTTGTTTGAGTGGATTTGTAAATTCTATTTCCTGCTTGTAGACTGCAATTTGGTTTAAGGGTTGCTAATTTTGTTCCCTTTATTATTTTGGTCTCTTCTTGTTTTTCGCATATTACTATGATTTTTAGTCTATCCCGGTGCTATTACGATGTATTGGCTGTTTTCCTATTTTGAGACGGTGGTCGTGTTAATTTTGACCGTTTCTTATTTACAATTATCTATCGGTTTCTGAAAGTTGATTAGCTTGGTTTCACATGGATTATGTCGTTGAGCGTGGTTGCATTATCGTTTTCGCAAAAATGCAATTGGTTCTTCAAATTTTGAGATCCTTCGTTTCGATTAGCATATTGTCTGCTACTAAGGATGAGGTATTTGGTTCTCGGAATTATCATTGTGAATTTATAGGGATATTTCAGTACAGGTAAGGTGTATAGTTGATAATATGTATAATATGATTCGCCTACTAATGGTATTTCTATTTGAAAAATAATTTTGAAGTCAATTTGGACTGTTTTATTTTAAATATATTTTCATATAGGTTTAGATCATTTGTGGTTATTAGTCTGGAATTTGTTATGTGGTTTTGTATTTTAGCAAGTTCTCTTATAAATTTGGGCTTCAATATGGACCTGTGAAATATTCCTAATTTTGACAATTTAATTGTGAAAATTATTTCTTGAACGTTATTTATCCTACCTGTGTCAATAATTCCAAATGTTTTATTCTATGGTAGTGTGTTAACTGTGCGCTCTTGGGGCTATCAATAGTACATTCTAATGCATTTATTCGTGTTATCATTGTTTCCTGATTATGCTTCAATTTTTTTATGGTTGATTAAATACGGAAATTGCTTCTATAATTAAAGCTGTTTGTGAGCTGTTTAATGCATGGATTTTGTTTTGGTCTTTAGTAAATATTTATAATGCCTGAGAGATGTGCTCACCGTCTTCTGAGTCGAGATTACCTGTGATTGATTTGAAAATTGATCCCAACCACGTCTTTTTCTGTTATTATTAATGTTGATATCTATATTATTATTAGCTGTGTTCGGGAAGATCCGATAAAACATACTGTCTATGCTACTTATCGTAAAATTAAGGGTTAATATAAAGTTTGATATTCTAGTTGGTACTCCTTAGTCATAAATTTTATTGTTTCGGAATAATAATGCTTTATTTTGCCATAATCGTCAAGTAGTTATTTTAGGTCATTTACGTGCAGTAGTTTCCATCTTTTGTTTTTGGAATAAGCGCTTTTCATTTTACTAGGTAGGATGCCTGGATTGTCCGTCAAGTCATGTATCTGGGCGTTTATTCCTGTGTTGAGTATCCTGAAAGGCGAAGGTTTCTTAAATGTGTTATGGTCTGTTCGTCATCTTTTGGTTTATTAAAATTGCTTTATTATTCTCTAAAAGTGGAACTATCGAGTAAGGGAGGAATCTTTTTGTACACAATGTCCCCCTTTTTAAAAGGTTGATTTGTATTTTTATTAGTTCTCTGCGGTGTTTTAATTCTTGAGTTTTCGATACGACTTCGTACTATTTTGTAAATAGTTTCCGTCAATTTCTTGTGCTTAACGTTATATTCTTGAGTAATTATTACTTCCGGGTCATAGTTAAACATTTCGGGTATATAGCCAAATATTAATTCAAAGGGAGGGTTCAGTGTTTGCGAGTGTATAGTGGAGTTGCATGCAAGATGCAATAAGGCATTAAACCTATTGGCTTCATTTCTTTGAATTTAGCTTTGAATAATCGATAATGTGCTATTATAATACTATGGAATCGCTCGATAGGGCCATTTGAGATAGGGTTTGCGCTGTCGGTGTATGTATTTAGATTTGATGTAAGTAGCTCTTTTATTACCAGGTTGGAGAACTCGGTACCTGCGTCGGCAATGATCGTTTTACATGCGCCATATTGTGAAAAATAACTAATTAAAGTTTTTGAAATTTCTACTGCCTTTTTACTGTTAATAGGAAATGCTTGACCAAATTTACTGAAGGGGTCGATTATCGTTAAAAATATTGCTTGCTCTATTTGAGACGTATCTACGTGTAATATTTATAAAGGTGTGATGATGTGGGAGTGTGTTCTAGCGCAATTTGTACTGGGTTCTGTTATATTTACATCTTTTACATAATTGGCAATTTTGCACGTACTATTCTATATGTTTTTTCAGATTCAGAAAGTAATATTTCTTTTTCTTTTTTAAATGTGTTTCTTCTGCTCCTCTATGATTGCTCTTGCCTTAATGGTACTGCATTTTTTCCTTCAGTTCGTCATCGTTTGTTTCTTCTCTCGTTTCTAAACATCTATAAAATGTTGGTGATTCTATATTATTAAAAGTTTGATTTATTGCAGAACTCACAGAACTCATAGTCTCGTTCGTTCATAAAAATACAGTAATATTTTTTCTGTGGCAAGCAATATTCTTTTAAGAATTTTTCTATTTGACTTGGTTCGTTTAAATTAATGCTAGTATAAATACAATTTTTCTGATATTTCCAAATCGAAAATATCGCCGGTGTATCCGTGTTTTTGAAAAATATTTGATTTGTTTTACTGTTAATTATTTCTTCTAATATGGGTATACCTGGTGCAGAATATGAGCCTGCAGTTGGAATTGTCGTCTCACTATTTTCTATACTTATAATTTCTTCCCCGTCATCGACATTATTTATCATGGATTGGGTGTCTATATCTAGTGGATTTATTTCTACTCTAGAGAGTGCATCTGCGCAATTTCATTTCTCTTTTTTTATACTATATTTTAAACTAATATTCTTCCAATTTCAATCTCCATCTTAGCAATTTAAAATTTTACTGTTTCAAGGAAAATAGCCATTTTAGTGGTTGATGGTCCGTGTAAATGGTAAATTTCCGTCCATATAAATATGGTCTGAAATAATTGGTTGCCCACACTATAGCCAACAATTCTTTTTCTATGATACTATATGTAGACTCAGTTTCGTTTAAAGTCCTGCTTGCGTACGCTATGGGGTGATCGAAATTTGGCTCGCCTTGGGTTAATATGCCCGCTATCGCTACATTCAATGCGTCCTTAGTTAATATGAAGTCTTTAGAAAAGTCCGGAGGTATCAGCACGGGTGAATTCATTAGGACATATTTACACAAGTTAAAGACAGCAATGTATTCTTCGTTATCGATATTTATTTTTGAATTCTTTTTTAAACATCTGGTTAGTGGTTTCGTGACATGCGCAAAGTTTTCTATGAATTTTTTATAATATCCAACTAGTCCTAAAAATGATTTGATTTACTTTAGTTGCTTTCCGTATTGAAAATTTCATTATAGCATCTAATTTTCTAGGGTTCTGTTTGATGCCTTTTTGGCTGACCCCGTGTCCCAGAAGCTCCGCTTCTTTCTTTAAAAAGTCGCTCTTATGCAACTGAATTTTTAGCTTATCCTGTCCAAATCTTTCGAACACTAATCGCAATTTTTCGATGTACCTTTGTAAGGATGTTGAAAATACTATGACGTCATACATGTAAAGTAGGCAAGTTCTACCTATTAGGCCTTGTGAAACGCTCAACATTAGTCTGGAAAATGTCGCTGGAGCTCCAGACAATCCGAATGGCATCCCAAATATTCAAAATATCCTGCATCAGTTGTAAACGCTGTTTTTTCTGTCTCTTGGGTACATTTGGATTTGGTGATACCCCGATATTAAATAAATTGTTGAAAAGTATTTTGCTCTTCCTAGTTTATCCAATTTTAGGAATTGGATGCCTATCTGGTATGTTTTTTTCATTAAACTTCCTGTAGTCCACCACAATCCTCCATTTTCGCTTATTACACTTATCAAGTTTTTCGATATAACCCAAATAGGTGAGCTGTACGAACAATGGTTAGGTTAGGTTAGGTTAGATTGTGAGTGGTCCATATCGGTCCCTCCACCGCGACCATAAGGTCTATTGTGGCTCACGCCTAATGTCTATATTTCGCCCAACAAATCCAGCCTCCTACAGAGGTCGATAACCTTTGCGGGCGAAAGTTGATCCAGATCCTCTGGAGCAAGCTTTACCTTGCCAAAGAGCAGGTGTCTAGTCCTATCCGCTGCCGGACAGGAACACAGCACGTGCTCTGTTGTTTCGTCATTCTCCATACACAGCCGGCACACGGTCTGCTGACCGATCCCAATACGGTGCATGTGATGCCGCAAGCGACAGTGTCCTGTATACAGGCCGACTAGAGTACTCAGTTGTTGTCTGTTCAACTCTAGAAGTTTCTTAGCCCTTGACTCAGACAGGCTATTTATGAAGGCCTTAGAGTGAGCTAATCCTGGAAGATTTTGCCAATATTGAATTGTCCTTCTATCTGTCCAGGTCTTTAAGGTGCGTTTTGCTGTGCAAGATGTTATTCCCAGCACCGGTTCTGGTCCGACAAAGTCACACTGGGCACCACTCCTGGCAAGCGCGAGATAACAATAGCCAACTCATACAATGTATATAAGAAGTACAGATCCCGATTCAACACCCAAGGTCGCTGACGAATGGGTTAATTAATAACAGCGCAATTAGAAGAATAGACTATTCATAAATGGGTAAACAACTAGACCTTCGAATCAGCAACCAGCCACCTGCTAGGATCACCTTCAAGACTGCAACCTAGGTGGAAACCGCCTCTCGGTCCACGCCCCACCGGAGACTATATATGGAAGTTACCAGACCACGGACGGACATTCCTACATTGTTATTGCTTGAGTCTCTTTTAAATTGTCATAATTTATATTTATCATTTTTTATTATTATTCATAAGTATTTTATGTAACTATAATCAATAAATTCTTTTAAAAAGTCAAGTGTGTTAACAAGAAAGTTAACTGGCGCAGTCGCAACGGATAGTGCTGAAGAACCAAAAGTATATTGATTCTTTGCGTTTCAACGCTTAACAGCCAAAGAACCGATCAAGAGAGACGTCATGAAGACAGCAGCAATAGCATCGATTCTGTAAGTTGTTTGCTTCCTTTATTTCCTATATATATATATATATATATACTGTATTTCCTCATATATTGATAATATTATATGTCTGATAGCGATATTGATAATTTAGAACATTTGGAATATAGATTAAGAAATATTAGTATTGGCGAAATTGATATTGTAGAACAACCCGATATAAATAATTCTAGAAACAATTTAAATATGGCAAATCAATTCCAAGAGTTTTACCTTAAATCAATCCCCGAATTTAACGGACAACCTGAAAATGTAGGGAACTTCTTAAAAGCTTGTGATCTAGTAATGAACCAATTCTATGATGCAGATAATCCAAATTTATATCTTAACCATTTTCTATTAAATTATATTCAAACGAAACTAATTGCACAAGCCAGGTTAATTATTAACACTAAAATTATAAACACATGGGTAGACTTAAGACGGGCAATTGTTGAGAACTTCACTGACCAGCGTGATGAAATCAGCTTACTAGGCGAATTATTGACACTGAAACAGAGACATAACGAGGATGCCTTAGCGTTCAGTAATCGTTGCAGACACATTGAACAATTACTCATCTCTAATTTAATATCTAATGAACGTAACGAGGGAATTTTAGTATTAAAACAAAACATGTACAGACAACAGACACTGAAAGCGTTTATCGGTGGATTAAAAAACCCCCTTGGTATGGTGGTCAGATCCACTCGACCAGACAGCATAGAACAAGCTTTAAAATTTATATTTTCCGAGGAAAATTATGAATATAGGGACAGATTATTACAACGGTCAAATTTCAACAATAATAACAATAACAGGCACGACAAATTACAAAAACCAGTTTTCCAAAGAAATACCCCAAATTTTAACAATATTCAATTTCAAAAACCCTTCCAACAACAAAATTATCGTGCACCTTTTAACTATAATTTAAACAGACCCCAAATGTCTCACCCACAATTTCAGGGGAACCCTTCAAATCAATTCTCAATGAGAAGACCGACGTACAACCCTAATGACAATACGAGAAGATATCCACAGGCTATGGATGTCGGCAGTAACAACACGACACATACTAATTTCAGCCGACAACAACCCTCACAAAATAGACGAAACAATTTTCCTTCCAACAATTTTCAAAAAAGACAAAATTTCATACCAGAAGAAATAAACTATAACGAAACGAATAATTCTTTTCCTTTCAATGAATTAGAACAAAGACAACATTTCTTACCAGAAGAATTAAATTATGACGTAACATATAATGAACAATCACCCTCCGAATTATACGATGCACAGCATCAAAATTTTCCGATAGCAGGGAGCTCAAAAACAGAACCGTAATAGATATTAATAATTTTAACACAGTATCCCAATTACCCTACGTAATAATAAAAGAACTACCCGGAAAAATACTGCTCGACTCCGGTAGTACTAAGAGCCTTTTAAACCCGTCCATAGCATATAACAACTTTTATAATAAGATTTACAATCACCCGTTTTTAATAAAAAGTGCGCATGGCTACTCCAGCCATAATAATCGAGCCAAAATAATTTTAAACTCACTAACGGACAGTGAACAAGAGTTTTGCCTATTTGAATTTAACAAAAATTTCATAGCTCTTATTGGAATTGACTTTTTGATAAAAAATCAAGCGAACATTGATTTTAAAACCAGAGATTCAATTTAAAAAATCGAAGCATTAAGATAAACTTCCCTTATACAAGGGATCATGAAGATAAGATGGGTAGTAATAGTAGTAGCAATAACAATCGGACAAGTAGGATCATCAAAGCAAATGATGAAATGAATCACCTTAACATAAGTAATACAATAGACAGAAGCATTATTGCACTTGAACTCGACCTAGGAAAGCGTAATCAGCCATTAAATGATGACGATAGAAGGTTACAACGAGCAAATGACATAGGAGAAATGTTCACCCACAATAAAGGTAAACGGGATCAAGTTTCATTAAACACATATGAATATCGTCGAAATAAAAATGTGAGTGATACGAGGACGATACAAAAAAGTATACCGGATAAAATTCAAAATAAAGCGAATAGGATATTAAATAATTCTTACTATCACCAGAATTATAATAATAATTATACGGGGAGTGTACAAAAAAATATTACAAATCAAATTAGGATAAATCACTTAAATAACCAGGAGAAAGAAATTTTAATTGATTTATGTACAGAATTTCAAGATATTTTTGCAAAAGAAAATGAACCACTGACGCATACAAACGTCATTAAACACAAAATTAGACTAAAAGACGATATACCAATAAACGCCAAACTATATAGATACCCATATATTCACAAACCAGAGGTAGACAAACAAATTAACGAAATGCTAAATCAAAGGATAATTAGGAACAGTCATAGGGCTTATAATAGTCCAATATGGGTGATCCCAAAAAAAGCAGATGCCAGCGGCAAACAAAAATGGCGGATCGTTGTGGATTACCGCAAGTTAAATGAGAAGACTATACCTGATAGACACCCTATACCAAAAATCGAAGAGATACTGGATAAACTCGGGCGTGCACAATATTTTTCGACCATAGACTTAATTTCGGGCTACCACCAGATTGAAATGGACCCAAATGACATTGAAAAAACGGCGTTTAGCACTGATACAGGCCATTATGAGTACCTCAGAATGCCGTTCGGGCTTTCAGGGGCGCCTGCTACATTTACCCGACTGATGCAACACGTTTTAAACGGTTTAATAGGAAAAACATGCTTAGTATACATGGATGACGTGATAGTGTTCTCGACATCATTACAAGAACATATCGAAAAATTAAGATTAGTATTCGAACGATTTAGACAAAGTAATCTGAAAATACAACTAGACAAAAGCGACTTTCTGCAAAAAGAAGCGGAATTCCTCGGGCATATAGTGACGCCAGAAGGCATCAAGCCTAATCCAAAGAAACTAGACGCCATAAGAAAATTCCCAATACCCAAGACACCAAAAGAAATTAAATCATTCCTAGGACTTATAGGCTACTACAGGAAATTTATAGAAAACTTTGCGCATGTCACAAAACCACTAACTAAATGTTTAAAGAAAAACGTAACAATCGACATTAACGACGGAGAATACATAAATGCCTTTAATACATGTAAAGACATATTGATGAATTCACCAGTATTAATACCTCCAGATTTTTCAAAGGAGTTCATTTTAACAACAGATGCATCAAACGTGGCAATCGCAGGGATTTTAAGCCAAGGAGATCCGAAATCAGACCAACCAATAGCTTACGCAAGCCGAACGTTAAATGAAACAGAATCTAGATACAGCACAATAGAAAAGGAACTACTGGCCATAGTATGGGCCACAAACTACTTTAGACCCTATCTATACGGCAGGAAATTCACAATATATACAGACCATAAACCATTAAAATGGCTATTTTCCCTGAAACAACCCAACTCAAAATTATTAAGGTGGAGACTCAAACTAGAAGAGTACGATTTCAAAATAGAATATAAAAAAGGTAAATTAAATAATGCAGCGGACGCACTTTCGAGAGTAGAGATAAACCCCTTAGATGTAGATAACGAATCAATGATAAACAATGTAGACGTTATAACCATAAGCGACGGAGAAACAAGAAATTCCAACGCAGATTCTTATTCCGCGCCTGGCATGCCAATCTTAGAAGAAGAAATAATCAACAGTAAAATAAACCAGATATTCTTTAAAAATGCTGATACCCCGGAGATTTTATCACTGAGAAAGGACAAAAGGAATTTTATTCACGCCACATTCAATTTAAACGAGCCAAATCAAATAGAACAATTTATCAAAGAATATTGCCTACCACAGAGAAAATATTACTGTCTATTTGTAAAGGAACGAGATTATGAAATGGTAAGTTTGGCAATTAATCAAAAATTTAATAACGTAGACTCACCTAAATTTTATAGATGTTTAGAAACTAGAGAAGAAATAAATAGCGAAGAAGAACTCCAAGAGAAAATAGTTCTATTTCACGAGGGAAAGAGTAATCATCGAGGCGCTGATGAGACCTATTTACGAATGAAACGCAAATACTATTTTCCGAATTTAAAGCGAAAAATAGAAGAGTTTATAAAAAGTTGCGAGTTATGTAAAACATGTAAATACAACAGAAATCCGGCGCAAATTTCACTAGAACACACACCCACACCATCTAGGCCTTTAGAAATCTTACACCTAGTCACTTTCCAAATTGAAACGTCTCAATTTCTAACAGTATTCGACCCCTTTAGTAAATTCGGGCAAGCATTTCCGATAAAAAGTAAAAATGCAACAGAAATCTCCAAGAACTTAATTAAATACTTTTCCCAATACGGAAGCTGTAAAACAATAATTTCGGACGCAGGGACTGAATTCTCAAATATATTAATAAAAGAGCTATTAAAAGCTTACCAAATTGAATTACATGTGACAACACCGCAAAATCCGATGTCAAACGGACCGATAGAAAGATTTCACAGTACAATAATTGAGCACTATAGATTATTTAAAACAAAATTTAAAGAAATGAAACCAATTGACTTAATGCCTTATTGTATTTTCGCATATAACTCCTCCATACACTCGCAAACCTTAAAACCACCTCTTGAGCTAATATTCGGATATACACCTGAATTATTTAATTATGACCCAGAAGTAATTATCACCCAAGAATATAACACGAAACATAAAGACTTAATGAAAATTATATACGAAGTCATTCAAGACCGAATCGAAAACTCAAAATACAAAACGTTACAACAGACGAATAAAAATACTAACCAACCTTTTAAAGAAGGAGACATAGTATACAAAAAGATCCCTCCAGGATTTCACAAAAAACACAAAAACCCTTTTACTGGACCTTATTCAATAATTTCCCTGATTGAACATAACAAAGCCATAATACTAAATCACAGAACTGACGAACAGACAATCACCCATTTACGCAATCTTCGCCTTGCAGGTTCATTCTCTTCACCAGAGTAAAACCACAATTAGAAGACCTAACAGACAATCCAGGAATACGGCCACGCAAACTGGGACAAGCCTTTTCAGAAAACGATAAATGGAGAATGATTCATATACATGACCTAAGACAACTATACGACGACTTTAACAGACTAAAAACTTACTTTGACAACATAATAAGCGTAATGAATGCAGAATACAAATTAGAATACAAAAATTTTATTTTAACAATCAATTTCACCATCAGCAATATTGATGACACATTTTATCGAATATTTCCAAGAACGATTAGGAACAAAAGAGGTATAATAAACGGACTAGGATCGATATTCAAATCCATAACTGGGAACTTAGATGCAGATGACGGCGACAGAATATATAAAGCTCTTGAAATTTTGAGGAAAGATCAAAATCAAGTACATCAACTTTTTAGTTCACAGACATCCCTAATGATAGATGCTATAACAGAGTTCAATAAAACAATAGACAACCTGAACCATAACCAAGAAGCCATAGTAGCGAGAATAAACGATTTAGAATATACAATAGATAGTCTAAAAAGCGACCAACTAACAAATTTTCATAGAGTAAAACATTTGGAATTACTCACTCAAATCAGTTATTTGTTAAATAATGTACTAAACATGATATTAACAACAGAAAATGCAATTACTTTTTCAAAATTGAACACGTATCATACGTCAATACTGAAACCAAAATTTATATCAAAAGAATTAGAAAATATTGAAAACCATATCTCAAAATCAAGATTAATAACAAAATCCGATATTTCACTTTACGAAAAAATATTTAACATAAAAACCGTTCAAATTGATTTTAAAATTATATTCCAAATAGATATACCCTTAGTAGACAAATCAGATTATATTTATTATCAATTGTATGCATTACCAGTCCCTAAAAATCCGTATACCTTCAGAATGATTGTCCCTAGAACCAAGTACCTAATCCTTAGCAGCAAACACTACGCTTACAGAAACGAAAAGTGTAGGAATCTTAAAGACCAGACATACTTTTGTGAAAATGACAACCCGACAGCACTTAACGAAAACAACCCATGCGAAATTAAACTGATCAACTTCCAGAAACCGATAAACAATTGCAAGCAAGAACTTGTCAAAATAACAAAAACAACAGTCTCTAAATATGGCAATACCCAATACATAATAGTGGCACCCGAAGAAACGAAAATCAAACTTAGCTGCGAAGAAAATGAAGAAACCAAAATAATCAGCGGAACAAAACTGGCGACTCTGAAACCCAAATGCCAACTTATCATCAATAACGAAAGATTTAGTTCAGTACAAATGGCATCGGAAACACAACAATCATTCAATCTCCCAAACATCGAATTGGTAACAAATAAAGCACCCATATTCCCAGACAAATTACCAGAACTAAAATTAGAAAATGTCCAACTGCACGACTTGAACAATATCAAATCCCAGTTACAATCCATCAATGGCAAAATTCCAGGAACCATCGATTTGCCCATATACCACCCTAGTGTATGGACAATTATACTATACATTGTGATAATAATAACAATAATCACAATAACTTCAAGATACTTCTGGCAGAAATCAAAAACGAAAACTGCTGACTCCAAACCAATTACTGGATTCCCGATGACTATTCGGAACGAACCATAGGCTTCGTTCTCTAAAGGATGGAGGAGATAACAATAGCCAACTCATACAATGTATATAAGAAATACAGATCCCGATTCAACACCCAAGGTCGCTGACGAGTGGGTTAATTAATAACAGCGCAATTAGAAGAATAGACTATTCATAAATGGGTAAACAACTAGACCTTCGAATCAGCAACCAGCCACCTGCTAGGATCACCTTCAAGACTGCAACTTAGGTGGAAACCGCCTCTCGGTCCACGCCCCACCAGAGACTATATATGGAAGTTACCAGACCACGGACGGACATTCCTACATTGTTATTGCTTGAGTCTCTTTTAAATTGTCATAATTTATATTTATCATTTTTTATTATTATTCATAAGTATTTTATGTAACTATAATCAATAAATTCTTTTAAAAAGTCAAGTGTGTTAACAAGAAAGTTAACTCGCGTCTGCCGCAACGTTGCCATCATGGTCCGAGTGACCCGGTATCCAGACCAGCGACACCTCATTACAGCTGCCCAATTCGTTAAGGGCAGATTTACAACTGCATACCGTCTTTGAATTGCACCGGTAGGAACCAAGAGTCTTTATTGCAGCTTGGCTATCTGCATATATCTTTATCGATTTGTTTGTGCATAGGTCTTTTAAGCTTTCCCTTGCACACATCTCGATGGCATAAACTTCTGTCTGGTGTATGGTTGCGTACTTGCCGAGGCTAGCTGATAGTCTAGCATCGGTGCTGCCCCCATATGCGCCGGCTCCTACTCCCATATTGGTTTTGGAGCCGTCAGAGTACCAGCAGAGGTCCGCTCTCAACAGGGTCGATTGGTTCCGGTCCCAGTCCTCCCTTTCCGGGAGGACGGTCTTGAAAGACAGATCTCTGCTGATTTTTGTAGGCATCAAGTCCGAGACCATTCCCAGAATCCTGTGACAATCACTGTCATCAAGGAGTCCGGACCCCCTCAGACTGACTTCCCTCGGCATGTTATCTGCCGTTTGTATTAGTCTGTACGTTGTCCACCTCGCCACCCTCTCCAACCATATGTGAAGTGGGGGAATATTGAGGAGGACCTCCAGAGCGACTGATGGTGCGGTGCTTATCGCTCCCGTTATCATCAGACATGCTTGTCTCTGTAGATGAGCCAGTTTGGCCCTCGCGGTACCGCGAAGTACCTTAGGCCACCAAACTATGGCTCCATATGTTATCATAGGTCTGATAACCACTACATAGAGCCAGTACATCTGTTGGGGGTTTGTTCCCCAGTTGTTCCCACAGATTCTCCGGCAGGTCCACAGGGACATCTTAGCCCTGCGGATAACATTTTCTAACTGTCTGTCCCAGTTGAGCTTCTTATCTAGGATAACTCCCAGATATTTTGCTTGGTCCGAAAATGGAATGTTTTCCCCCATAAGATTAGGTGGTTTTAATTTGTCCAACCTTCTTCTTCTGGTGAACGGGACAATGATCGTTTTACGAGGGTTCACAGACAGCTGTTCCCTACGGCACCAATCATTGACTACATTTAGTGCTTCTTGAAGAGTACTAGACAGTTCCTCCTCAGACTTGCCTCTAACCATTATGACGAGATCATCCGCATACGCCTGGACCTCAACCTCCCAGAGTCCGAGGATAGCCAGCAGGTCGTCCACAAAGAGGGACCACAGCAGGGGGGATAGAACGCTCCCCTGAGGACACCCTCTCGCAGCCCTAACGCTGACCACCTCTCCCCGTAATGAGGCAATAATGGTCCGATTGTGCAGCATGTTTCCGATCCAGCCACAGATGGTAGGTTCCACCCCCCTAGCGATAGTGGCCTCGTAGAGGGAGATCGGTAATGCATTATTAAATGCTCCTTCTATGTCGAGAAATGCCGCCACCGCAACCTCTCCATTTTTCAGAGAGTGTGTGATCTTCTCGACGAGGTTATTGAGCGCCAACTCAGTTGATTTGCCAGTTTGATAGGCATACTGGTGGGTATTTAGGGGGTTCTTGGGTAAGATGTTCCCCCTAATGTGTCCGTCCAGTATTTTTTCCAATCCCTTCAGGAGGAAAGATGTAATACTGAGAGGTCTCAGTGAAGTAGGTAGGAGGTCATTACGTCCCAATTTGGGAATGTAAACCCCCCTAACCACCGTCCAGCTGGAAGGAATATAGTTCCAGGCCAGACTGGCTCTGAACAGCCTGATAAGGAAGGGTAGGAGAATCTCCAGTCCCTTTTGTAGTAGGACCGGTACCACCCCATCCTCCCCTGGCGACTTGAATGGCTGGAAATGATTCACAGCACACTCCACTGCCGAGGCTGTAACTATTCTCCGAGCAACTAGCCAGTCCTCCCTTTGGAGGCGTTTAGATCGTCCCTCAGCTGGTAGGACCTCACCGTTGCTCAGGATCAGACAATCTGGGAAGTGTGTGTGTGCTAAGAGCTCTAACGTTTCTTTCCGAGATTCAGTAAAGGAACCATCTGGTCGTTTTATTGATCCCAGTTCCTGTACACGGTCGCGTGAGAGAATCCTGTGGATTCTGGCGCTGCTGGGCAAATTATTAATGTCCCCGCAGAACCTCCTCCAGGACTCCCTCTTAGCGTTCCTGATCTCTTTATTATAATGTGTTAGAGCAGTTTTATATTGCTCCCAGTTGCCTGTAATCTTAGCACGATTGAAGAGACGTCTAACTTCTCTTCGTAGTTTATCGAGATTATTATTCCACCAAGTAGACCCCCGACTGTCTCTCTTTGACCTCAGTGGACAGTTTTCGTGATAGGCAGAGACCACAGCTTCCCTAACCTGTTCGGCCGCAATCTCGATCTCATCACGATCCCTCACTGTGGGGATTGCGGACCCAAGTCTGCCGGCGAGGGACTGTTTGAATCCCTCCCAATCCGTCCTCCTCGGGTCCCGATACTCCACCACAGGTCTAGGGCCTCTTTCAATCTCAAATAGGATATGGGCATGGTCTGAACATGAGGGTTCAGACGACACCCTCCATTTGAGGATTTTTGAGCTCAAAAGCCTTGAGCTGATCGTAAGATCTAAAACCTCTCTCCGGTTAGCTGTAAGAAAGGTGAGTTCCGAGCCTATGTTGTTGACAACCAGCTCCTCCCCTAAAATGTATTCAAATAGTGATTCACCTCGTCTGTTAGTGTCCGTGCTCCCCCAAGCCAAGTGATGGGAGTTCGCATCACACCCCATTACGAGGTGATAGTTGTTCCTCTTGCAGTAGGCGATCAATTTTCGCACCTCTGCTGAAGGTGGTTGTTCTGCATCTCTGTCTCCAGGGAAATAGGCCGAACAGGCCACTACTTCCAGCCTGGTCCCCCCGGATGTGATCACGAGATGGATGGATGCCATGTCCTTGGTGCAGTACTATGAAAGTGTAAAATACTGCAAGTTGTTTCTGATCCAGATACAGGCTCTGGGGTTAGTACCAGAGCCCACCTCTACTATCTTACCAGAAGTGTTACCCAGCCCTATAGTTCGTTCCGAATTAGCGGTCCAGGGCTCTTGGAGAAGAGCAATATCTATTTGCTCTTCCTTTAATTTCATGCTAAGGAGGTATGTCGCAGCCTTAGCATGATGCAGATTAGCTTGAATGCACGTTAAGTTGGTGGGCATGGGGGTAGGAATATAGAAATGTATGTAGGAAAAAGGAGTAGTTTAAGGAGCTTAAAGGAAAAGGGAATTATGGTGCAGGTTCCTCCTCCTTTTTAGGAGCTCGATAACCAAGCTTCCTATAGGAGGGTCTACCTTTGGTAGTCGTCCTAGGGGTGGACTTTCCTTTCCCCTGTTGTTACCCTCTGGAGATTCCAGTGGAAGGTTGAATCCTGCCACCTCCTCTATTGGGTCTGTGTAAGTCGTGTCCATGTTTGGTCCCACGAGCAGCAAGGGAAAATAAACCTCCATGGAAGAGCCCCGCATCCCATGAAGAGGCATTTTACACAGGGAGGTCGCCCGGTTTCCCTGGGGAGGGTTAACGTTAGCGACAGAATTACCATCCTGCCAATGCTCGGCCATTTCGGCCAGAAGCATCATCGCTTCGGCACCAACCCGCCAACGACCTTGCGATGTGGGATTTTTATAGAGGACTCTCCTCGCAATGCCGGCCAATTAAGGCAAGCATTCCCGGCCCTCCTAAGACATGACTAGGAAGGTTTACGGTTTGGTTAGTTCATTTAGTTCACGTCTAATAGTAGACGCTATCCAGGGTGCACCACGGGGAGGCGAACTAACTTTACACCCCTAAAGAACAATGACTCTTCCTAGTTATTATTTTTTCAACATGTCGTTTGTTTGTCGATCTACTTCGGGTTTGTGTACGTACAGGTATCTGTATAATTTTCAATGCAACGGTATATCATCTGTCGTTCGTATTCTGTACTTGATTACATTTGAATGTGTTAGAGGTTCGTCCGTGAGCTGTGTTTTAATAGTTCTTCATAAATATTATAAGAAAAATTATAATGTGCTACTGCTGGGTTTAAAAGATTCTTGGAAGAACCCGAGTGTAATAGTAATTTCCATTAATCTCGCTTAATTCGACATAAGGTAATCTACACAATATATTAAAATTATTAATATCAATTACGGTTCTTGATTGGACGTTCCGGCCGTAGGAAAATTTTGTGTACGTTCGTCATATAATTATGCTACTGATTTTACATTATCTAATTCATAACCATTTACATTATCTAATTAATAATCATAATTATTTACTTCCGTCTCGTAAAATTCATTGTTGTGTAATTGTGACACATTTCTTTGGGGTTGATGAGTGAGTCTGGTATTGTTGCTCCCAATCTCCATGGATTCCGGATAATGTCTGTTAGCGTTATTATTTGGCTTATAATTTTGACGTCTAAATTGATTTAATTGATTATTATTGTCAGGATGGTAATTAGGTCTCCCTAACTGGCTTGAAAATTTTGGTGAGGTGTCTGTTAGTTATATTGTCGGTTTTGTTGAGGAAGGTTTGGCCTGCTTTGAAAATTATTGTGATCATTTTGAGCACTGTTTTGTTGCTGAAACGGTCTACAATTTGGCTGATGTGGTTTTTGAAACTGTATGTTATTAAATTGGGGATTCCTTTGTCTTTGGAAAAATTGTTTGTTTTGTCCATCATTTTTATTATTATGAAAATTTGACTTTTGTATAAATTTATCCCGATAATCGAAATTTTGTTCATAAAATACAAATTTCAGTGTCTCTTTGATGCCTTGTGGGTTAGTTGACCGTACTACTATACCTAGTGGATTCCTTAGTTCGCCAAGCAATGCTTTTAGCGTTTGATTTTGGTACATAGTCAGTTTTAACGTTCTTATTGCTTTGTTATTCTCATTCGCTGTAAGGTTTGTTATAAGCAGCTGTTCGATGTGTCCGCACCGATTAGAGAAAGCTGGTGCATCCTCATTGCCTCGTTGTTTTAACGTAAGCATTTCTGCTAGTAGGCTTGTATTATCGCGCTGATTCCTAAAATTTTGCACAATGGCGTTCCTTAAGTCTAGCCATGAATTAATTATCCCAGTGTTAACTATTAATCGAGCTTGGCCCGTTAAATTTGTATGAAATTTAGTAAAAAGTGATTTAAATATAACTTTTTGTTTTCTACATAGAATGGGTTCATAACCAGGTAACAACTTGTCAAGAAATTACCTTCGTTAGCAGGTTGTTTGTCGAGTTTCGGAATAGCTTTAAAAAAATTCTTGAAATTGGTCTGCCATTTTATTGTCTCTTAGAATATTTTCACTGATAGGTATTTCTAAATTACTGTTATCGCTAATACTTATTTGTTTAAGCCTATATTCCAAATTTAACAAATTTTGTAAATCTTCCTCGGAATCAGACATATACAATATACATCAATAAAATATAAAAATATAGGAAAATTAAGGAAGGAGCAAACAACTTACGTTAATATTATTGCTGCTGCTTTCATTTGGCTGCTGGGCTTCTAAATGGACTTCTGCTTGGCTCTCTTTGGTCAGCTCGGCTCTGTTTCGGTTATTAGGTGTCGATACATGTAAAACTCAATATTCGTTTGATTTTCTAACCGATACAAACGACTCCGCCCACAAACTTTACGGTTAAGACGTTTGAATTTTTTTAACAATTATTTATTGATTGATTACATAATGAATACTTAATATATAAAACATACAATATTAAAATATCAGCATATATGTGATAATAAGATATAGCACTCGATGTACAGAGTAAAAAGTAAGAAACAGGAAATGAACAGCCTGCTGAATGCGGGCTGCCTATTTATACGTTTTTCCCTTGGGAGTATCTCTATTGTTTTTTAAAGGTGACTTTCACTCCTGCTGACTCAGCTTCTCATTGTTATTTCGCTTCACTGCGTAGTTTCCAAGGTGCCTTCTAATATGCTGACCCTTATGTCTGCGTTCTTGCTTTGCTACATTGTTGCATAGTGGCCTATTGCTGTTGGTCTATTTATCTCGTTTATACATGATAAAAGAGAAAATATACCGCAAAAGTCTACTGTTTATTCACATACTAGAAATAAATACTATTTTTGTGTGCAACCTAATCGACTTGCTATTTCAGACATATTTCTAAATATAATGAATGTTAAATTATAGAATGCCTTACCTAACAGTTTGAAAGACAATTTATCGGGATCTCTATTTAGAGGGCGTGTCCGACAATATTTGCTGTTATCTTGCTTTTATTCTGTAGATGAATTTTTAAATCAGTAAATGATTTTGTTGAACTTACTTGTTATTTGCTGTATTCCTGTTTTTATTTAATACCATTTCATTGTTTCTGATTTTGGCTAACCTTACTTAAGGTTTTTAAAGGTTGAAAAGTTATACACACATTTCTGTCCTCATTACAATAAATATCTTATTATTATTATTTATGTCACTGTCTGTATCCGCACCTAGTTATTAGTATCTGTAGTTAAACAAATTTCTGTGAAATTTCTTGGTAATGATTCTTTTTAGTAATGATTATATTCAATACCTCTCTATATCGCCTGGTGCTGTCCATATAAATTGTCTTTTAGGTATTCTAGATTACATCTGACAACGTTTTTAACGCCATTTTTTGACTCTTCCTTGTATATGTCTAATGGTCCAGCGTAGTCGCCATATAATCATAATTTCTCACTTCCATTATTAACACAGCTTAATTGAGTGACAAAAAGTAAACACATAAACTCCACAGAAACTGCTTATTAGTCGTTATTAGAACACTTCATTATAATATGCGACCCTTTCTAACACTGGTAATTTTCTCTCTATAACTGGGCTTGTATAATTACTCTTATGCCCCTTTCTTGTCAAAACGCTTACACAAGGGGCCATAAAACAGACGCATTGCGTCGGTGTAATTATGACTGTTAAACGTCTTACTGAACATTTTTTCACTATAATAGTGCTGAGCTTAAGCTTTTGTTGACAGGTGGCATCCTGCAAATAAATGTTGCGTAGATAACTGAAACGACATAATGCAACAAAGTTTTGTTTGTATGAACTTTCTTTTATTTTACTCATACTAGGGGTAAGTTAGGTACACTTTGGCTATTTACCTGAAGTGTGGGTTTTAAATCAACCATTTTTCTATTTGAAATTTGAAGAAATTTCAAATATTTTATTCATTTTTGCCAAATTTCTTTTTTTTTTATAAACTTGCTTGTGCCTGGTCTATCGGTTTGTGCCAAAGTACTTTTGTTGGTTTGCAGAATACACCGTAATAATTAAAAACTAACCCTAAACTAAGTGTTGAAATGATCGTAACGGTGCTATTTGCTATACGAACATCGGTTTTGCAGAAAATGTGTGTGATTAATGTAGTTACCAACACTGTTTACTGATGCCTTAAATAAGAAAGCGTATGGAATAGTGTTTTATATTTGGTCATTGCAAAACTGACTACTAGTCAACTATTATTCCAGTAGGAAGTGCCTTAGTTTATCTGAGTTAGTATTAATAAATCTTTGTAGTGTTTACTCAACTAATGATCTAGGTACGATTAACGCATATTTTCTGTTCAAGTTTGTACCTAGCTGTGGTTACTTCTCGATACTTCGGGCTCTTGTTCCTATTTGCACTTCGAAACATAATTTTTTTTATCTTTGTGGTTTCTACATTAGACCGAACCAAGCATAATGTAACAAAATTTGCCACAACAGATTGTCGAAGGCCATTTCTGTAGTTACATTTTTTGAGGTTTATTGCTCTCAAACCAAACCACAGTTAGGCTTTAGTCTTTGAATTTTCGGACTGACATGGAACATCAGCAACACCCTCGGTATATATATATATATATATATATATATATATATATATATATATATATATATAGAGAAGGCATAAACTCATGGTATAATATAACCTTTATTTATTAGTAACAGTATATAATTTTCAACATTCATATAGTTTTACTATATCAGAATAAAGGTTATTAAGTATCCCTATCTTATAAGTACACTTGGAGAAACCCAAATCACCACAACACACCTTTTTAAAGACCTATCGATCGCTTCGTCAACAACGTTAGCTTAACCAGAGGATGAAATGTATAGAATATTTTATCCTCTGATGAAGCTAACGTTGTTAGCAAAACGATCGTATTTGGGTTTATCTAAGTGTACTTATCAGTGATTATCACAGGTTCCAATTCTTCACGCAGTATCCCTATCATACTGAAATTTATCGATGTTCCATTGTTCGTAGCAGACAACAGCCTAAAAATTTATATAACATAAACTAAAATACCACATAACCTAAGAAGGCCAAAATTGTAGAGCCATAAAAATACATTACAAATAAAATTAGGAATAAACTAAATGAAAATAAGTAAAACCACAAAAACATAGCGCCAAAGGAAGTACTACTATATATGAATAAAAATAGAACAAACAAAAATTGCGCCACAACTTAAAAAATTCTTAAAGACTAAAATATACTTTGCCAAAATTCAACAAGATTCGACAAATTCAAGCACAATTCTGCCTAAGGTACTGAAATATATAAATAAAACAGAACCAAGTGAAGAACTGGTACTTGCCATGACCACTGATAAGTACACTTGGCAAACCCAAATCACCACAACACATAATAAAACAGGAAACAATCACAAGCCAATTTAAAAACAACATCAAAAATATACATAAATTATATAATGTATGACCGGTGACAAAACCAAGCAACAGGGGCCCTAACAACATTGGCAATGCAGTATGCACCCAACCGCACGATTCTTAACCATTTTGGTCAAGATGGAGCTTGTTTCCAATCATACCACTAATCCAACATTTGATAAATCTCTTGAACATACCCAAATGTGAATTTCTAATGTCCCCAGAAAGCTGACTGTAAAACTTTGCTCCTGTGTATAAGAAGCTTCTCTCACCCACAGATTTTATTGGTCTTATACCAACAAAGTATTGATATCGTATCCGTATTGAGGATGACCCAACCTACTAGGGTTTCGATGCACATGAATCAAACTTTTTAACACATAATTGTCTAGTATCAATTACATGTGCGTCCTTAAACAATGCCCCAGTGAGATATATCATCGATCTACCATAAATTATTTTGAACACCTATTTTTTCACTGTATTAAGTATTACCAAGTAGTTATCAAGTACACCTTCCCAGCCAATCATTCCGTAACATATAATACTCTGCACGAGTGAAAATAAAAGTCTGGATGCAGGAAGTGTGTTATGGAAATGAATTTTCATTAAAATGTTTTTAATAGCTAATATGTCTCTTTAATGCAAGCAGGCATCAATTTGGTGTCATTCAATAGCAAATCGTTAGTGCTTCGGAGAAACATAACATTTTTTGTTAGTGCTTGAATACTTTAGGAAAAACAAACGTGTTTAAACAAAAATTTTTACATCGGGGTGAAAACTATCTTTTTTAGTTCACAAAAGACACATTTCTTGTATGTCTCGTTGCTTAGTATATCGTTAGTGCTTTCGAGAAAAACAAAAAATATTGTTAGTCCTCTAATACAAAAGGACATATGCCAGAAAAACTGGGGGGGGGGGGGCGTTGTGTACTTTTTTAAGGTTTTTATTCTGATTTATGATAAATCTAGAATCAGTTAAAACTCGACTTTTTGGGTCCTGTTTTAAAGCCGTTTTCAACAGGCTAAGAAATTATAATGTTTATTATAATAAACCTTAGTTTAGATAGTTTTTACCCCGACGGAAATACGTTTGTTTTTTCTAAAGTATTCGAGCACTAACAAAAAATTTTGTGTTTCTGCGAAGTATTAACGATGTGAAATGAAATGATACCACTTACACCTAGTTGGCAAAAAAAGGGCCAAGTTGACACCTCCCTAGGTTTTTCTGGTATATCTCCTTTTGTATTAGAGCACTATTGAAAATTTTTGTTGTTCTCGAAAGCACCTACGAACCAACAACTCATACAAAAAATGTGTATTTTATGAACCAAAAAAGGTAATTTTCAGCCGATGGAACTACATTTGTTTTTTATAAAGTATTTGACCACTAACACAAAAAATGTGTTTCTATGAAGAACTAACGATTTTCTATCGATTGATATCATTCACACCTTATTTGGAAAAAAATCATGCGTCAAGTTTCCCCCCACTGGTATATCTTCTTTCGTATTAGAGCACCAACGAAAATGTTTGTTTTTCTTGAAAGCACTACCGACCCAAATCGCCACAACACATCTTTTTAATGACCTGGCGATCGTGTCACTGCCAAAGTTAATTATAACTACTTTACTGCTAACATCACCTTTTATACTGAATCTTAGGTAAAGAACGATACTGAGAGGGAGACTAAATCGCAGGCAAATTCTTCAGCGTTTTGTATTTTAATTGTCGGAAGAGGTTTTTGAACTTCCTTTATCACTTTACCTGACAGGTTCGGAATGTTTGTCGGCATCATTATTGCGGTAGAAATATAAATACTCTCGTACGCATCTGGATCAACAGTTTCAAATTTTCTTTATCAATGTAGTGGTCATTATCACAAATATGCTGTGCCACATATGACTTGTCCACACTATTGTATCTCAGCTGTGCCAGATGTTCAGGAAATATAGTCTCAATTGTTCTTTTACTCTGCCCCATGTATCTAAAATTATAATCTTTACAACCTATCTCATAGATACCCGACATTTCAGTGGCTATATCTTTGGTATTACCTAACAAATTTCTTAAATAATTTTTTGTCGAGAAAGTTAGCTTAAAAATGCTCTCGAGACCTTTTGTGATACGCAGTTCAATAGGTAGGCAAACAATTTTTTTCTCTATTTTATCTTTTTTGAATGTCGTGCATTCCGCTAACATTTTATTTTTTCTGTGTCTATTAATTAATTGTTTCACTAAACAATCCGATATATAACGCATATCCGGATTGATTAATGTGTGTTGTAAATATTGTAATCTTATATACGTTGGGCAGACTAAGAGAACCATTCAGGCTAAATTTTGTGGACATCTGGCACAGCTTAGATTCGGTAGTGTGGAGAAGTCATGCCTGCCACAAAATATTTGGGATAATAACCACCACATTGATAAAGAAAATGTGAAACTTATCAAAAATGTTAGACGGTCAGCAGAGCTCGATGCGTTATATTTCTAGGGCAATAAAAAAAGTTCCTTAACCCGAGCCCCGCCACTGGTTTGTAGTCATCTGTTTGCGCTCTGTCTTTGATGCAGATAAACATTCCGAAACCTGTCAAGTAAAGTGATAAAGGAAGTTCAAAAACCTCGTCCGGCAATTAAAATACAATATACTGAAGAATTTGCCTGCGATTTCGTCTCATCATGCTTTACCTAAGATTCAGTATAAAAGGCGATGTTAATAGTAAAGTAGTTAAGAATTTTTCATAAATAACTTTGCTAGTATAACGATCGTCAGGTCTTTAAAAAATGTGTTGTGATGATTTATGTTCTTCAAGTGTACTTATCAAGAAATTGTTATTATGATTTTACAGGCTGTTTATCTGTTTTAAATTATTGTTTAAAATATTTTTTGTTTTATCCTCCCACGCTGTTGCAATAACCAAGCCATTAGTTTTACGTTTTAGGTACATTAGTCTATTTCCAAATATTTTTAGGTTCAAACTAGATATTTGTGCCATATTCTGAATAACTTCATTTTAGGATGGAACCGTTTCACCAAGTAAAGGCAGCAACAATTAGTAAAGTTTAGAATACGTTTTAATTCATTTTTATTATTTAAATGATAACCAATTTCACTGTCGAGTAAAATAGTTAACACAGGTTCTAAATACTATTTTCGTTATTTATAAAAATAATAAATTGAGTACAAAAGACTAAGTCGGATCAGCACTGCACATAGCAGACTCAAAATATAACCAGTAGAACCAAATAGACGGTAAATGTACTTAGGTGCTCAGAAATCTGTTTAGTAAACGTATAGGGATGCTTCATATTTTTAAATTCGTTTACTAGAACAACTGACTGGTTTACTAAACATATTTACGAGATAATTAATAGTTAGTGCCCTACAAAAAGATTTTACTATATTATCCCAAAGTGCATAAACATAAAACGAGAATGCTTTTCCAGAAAGAAGCAGCTCTTCAGAGTTGCTCGGTTAAAGTGACACTCCAAATGTTTTAGTTACTGCATAAATTTTGTGGGCAAGTATGTATCTAATAAATGCACAATAAGCATTTTAACAGCATCGAAATTCCTTTCAGAACAATAACGAACATTATTTTCAAGTATAAGGTTATTTGGTTCCTAATCTCAATAAAAGTAAAGTTTTTTACAATGAAATTCGATACTTGCCAATATGATATCCTGTCCAAAAATGACAAGTTTGAAATTTTAAAATACTTCCTGCTTTTCGCACATTATGTAGTATAAATGTTTTATTTATCTCATTTTATTCTAAAAAAACTATAAAGCTTAAGTTTGTGAAAATTTACCACACGTTTATTATTCAGTAACAAGATCAGGGTTCTATTCAGCGATGCTGAATGCTAAATAGGAACCTTTTCACATTTAGAACAATGCTATTCGAAAAAAATAATTAGTGGCTACCAATTTGAAATGAATGAATTAAGCAAATGTGTTTGAGATGCGTACATTCAGCGTTCTTAGTTCCAAACGTGTTCTATGTATATGGCATTTGAATAATCTTAAATGAAGATACATTAATTTTTCAAATAATTTTAATAATTTGAAAAATAAATAATAGAAACTATTTTAGAGACTTAGCAAATAGTTACCATAGATACGCATTTTACACTTTTGAAGCCAATATTCTAACCCTTTTTGGTCTGGGATTTTGTGAATTGATAACCGTAGAAAAAACGTTTTTAAAAATTGTGGTTGACATTTAAGATCTCTGTGTCGAACACAAAACAAGTTATATATGACTTTATTTAATTTTGTTACAAAAAATTGAACTAACAAAAAACCTTTCGAAGGTGTTGCAGTTCTTTTTTTTTAACAGTAAATGCAATGGATTACTATAGAACATACGTAATACGTATACAGTCACGTGGCAAAGATTCTGCTAATCATTGTAAAAAGTGGAATAAGAAGTAAAATTAAGAGCTGCCCTAAAATAATTCGGATTTACACCAAACCGACGAGCTGGAGAACGATGCCTAAATAATAGAGAAACTGATATGTGTTCATTGCTTCTGTAGACTTGTAAAAACCCTTCAATAATGTGGATTGGAAAATATTATTTCATATAATAGAGAGAGCCTACATTGGATTACAAAGATAGCCGGAATATTCTCAATGTATACAATAATCAAAGTGCCACAGAAGATATGAATTTGAAGCTAAAATAAAAAGCGGTGTTTATCAAGGACGTCAATTATCGCCATATCCAATTTATTCGCAAAAGACATTATGAGTAGACTGAAGAAAAAGACAGCAAAAATCAAAATAAATTTACTACAGAGTCATGCAAAATGACACAGCGCTGATAGAAGAAATGCAAAAAGAAATGCAAATAATGTTAAATGTTCTGGATCGTGCGCTAAAAAGAATTAAACTAAAACGGAAAAGATAAAAATCAAATCAGTGCAGATAAAAATGGACAGAAGTGCAACAATGCATTTAAAACTAAACGACAAACAAGTAGAAATGTCTACGTACCTTGAGGGTGTTGTAACCGATGATGGTAAATGTGACTACTCAGAAAATGGCGGTGGCAAAGCCACTATTCAATAGTTATTTAACTTTAATCTAAAGAAAATGTTTATAAAGTTTAAAGTTTCCTTGTTTTGATGTATGAAGCGAAAAGTTGGAAACCTTAGACCAATTGGTAAAGTGTAGAAGCTATAGTGAAATTAAAAGAGCTACGGAAAACAAATAGTCATAGTAGCAATGAACAAGGGACCGCATTTAGACCACAATGATAAAGATTGCATTACCTAATAATAATATGAGCATATATACATATATACTGCCGCGTTCGAAAGATAAAATGTTTTGGAAATAACTGCCAAGCACCATTTGTTCACGTCGAAAAACTAGTAATTATTGGGTTCAATCAAAAGTCGATTGCATGTTGAGACTTTTATGGCATTTGTTTTAATAGCATGTTTACGTCATAACTTTTGTGACTGCTGTATTTACTACAGTGTAAAATTAAAATATGACATGTGTACCGATTATTCACTAATAACTCTTTTAGATAAGACAACTAGAAATATTAATCAAAAAGAGAATATTTATATACAAAACAATTTCGTTAGCTACGTAAAAGTTAATGTACTAGTTAGGCAGTTAACAATTTTCTAACAAAAAAAAAAGACAAAAATCGTCTTGGTGATTTTTTTAGGCACAGCACTTTATTTTTATCTCCACATCGTCAATAAGTGTGAAAGTATGTTAACTGTGACAGAAATTTGTGCAAAAAGTGTCGAAAGACATAAAAAACATGATTTGGAAACGAAGATTTTTTGTCTGTCGGCCTGTATGTCTGTCTGTTAAGAGGCACGATAACTTTCGAATGAATTGACAAATCGTTTTTAAATTTGGTATACAGTTAGAACCTGACAAACGAATGGTTGGGATTGTTTTGAGTAAAATCGATCCAGGACGTAGGGGATGAATGAGGGTTAATTTGAGGAAAGTTGCTTTTTTTAACTCGAGTTATATATGACGTTTCAGGTTTTGTTTATTAGAAAACTGACAATTTCATTACTCATCTAGTATTCTATGATGAAATTAAAGTACGGGTTGAATGCGAATATCAAATATAATATGAGCGTACAAAATCATACGTAAAACTCAAACAAGTGACAGTGATTTGTTTAAATAATAAATTGTTTAAATAATAAATTCATTTACACAAAACATAATAATAATAACACCACAGTAGACAAATAGTATATGAATAAACATTAAAGCATAATAAGTAAATAAAAAAGTGTTTATTTAAATATAAGCTTTAAAATAAAACTAACCGTTTTTAAGGAGAACAAAATATTGAACAAAACCTAATTATTCTTCTCACATAACTATTTTTTCTGTAAGTATTGTAAACGAAAGTTTTTACGCGAACCCAGTTTTTATTCTGAAATATAGTGGTATTTTTTATTAGTTCCAGGCATTCGTCTTTTTCTTTGTAACGTTATAAAGCGATACAAGTAAAGAGTAAATAAATATAAATAGACTCCAATATTTTGCAGTCTATTAAAAGACGGGATTTTTACCGGTTCCTGACAAATAATAGGGTCTGAAATAGAAAAACTAAGGCCGAAGGCAAGATCTCTTAGTAGTAAGCAAAAACCTAATATGTAGATTTGTCAACATTGTTGGTGCCGTATACGAATGATACGTGTACCGGATCAAACACAAAAGGAGTTGATTTCAACGATTTATATATAGAGGCGTGTTACACTTAAGAATGTGTCAAAAAAAAAGTATAAAACAAATCTACCCCTCTCATGTTGCCTTTAAAGATACTTATTGTTACAAGCTTAATCTGCAAAATATACATAAAAAACCTAATGATATATCATGGAGGCCTGGGTGCCTTTTCGGTGGGTGGAGGTGACAAAGATAGCTGTGCACGTATATATATATATATATATATATATATATATATATATATATATATATATATATATATATATATATATATATATATATATATATATATAAATTGAAATTGACCTTGGATGTGGTTCCTAGGGGGCCTAGTTCGCGGTCATTTGAAGAAATTTTTTCAAAATTCAAAAGTCGGGATCTCCTCATTAATGATTCTTTGTAAAGAAAATTCACTAATAAAAAACTCGCAGATTGCTGATGTCTAGAGGAAACGCTGCAGATATTTGAATCTGCTTATCACTCTTCTTAACTTTTTTAAATCATCAGTCGTGTGGAAATTCCATTTTAAATGATGATCAATCCTTACGCCCAGATAAGACATCGAAGATTCTCTGGTGACAGTAATTGCATCAGTTTCCAATAAACGGAACGTAGGTAAACCACTTACGTAAGAAGAGAAAGCCAGAAGCTTTGTTTTGTTGGTATTAACTGTAAGTATGTTGTAACCAAACCATTTCTTTACTTCACGTCACTTACTTTCAGCCTTTATCTTTAAATCAGCCCATGTTTCGGCTACACAATACAGAACAGTATCGTCAGCGTAGCTTGTAATATTTTACCATCGAGTAAAGTAAGTAGAGCATTCAAGTAGATAATGAACAGCACAGGTCCTAGAATAGAGCCCTGTGGAACTCCCCAGTCAACTGTGGATAATTGATTGTATACTCCATTAACTTTCGCACAGTTGGTTCTGTTGGTAATATAGCTTTTGAGCAATTTTAAAGCATTTCCTCTAAATACAATTTTTTCCAGCTTATCTAATAAATTTTGTTGGCACATTGTATCAAATGCTTTGGCTTATACAAAAAATATACATAGTGTTGGTTTGCTCGAGTTGAGTGCTTCCTATATCTTCTCTGTTAATTCCGCAATGACATACTCAGCAGATTTGTTCTTTGTAAAACCAAACTGCCTATTGTAAAGCAGTTCACATTTATCTACAAACTCCATCACTCTCTCCTTCATCGTCATCTCTAAGAATTTCGCTAAGGTAAGTAATAACATTATAGGCCTGTAATTAATCACATCTATAACATCTCCCTGTTTAAAAACCAGAATAGCCATTCCGTTCTTCAAAGCATCAGGAAATACAAGTTGATTTAAGGCCCTGTTAGAAACGTAAGTTAATGGTTTCAGTAAATGGAGCTTCAATATTTTTAGACTTTCACTTCGTGGTCCATGTTTTCCAGGGGACTTACTAACTTTTAAGTCCTCTATATATCTCAATTTGAATTATAGCCTTAAGAAATACAGTGTGTCCAAGTTCCTTTATTTTACACCTATAATAATTTCTGTGATTTACGCGGTCGGATAGCTCTTTGCCTGTTTGCGATTAGTGCACGTTAAAACTTTCTGCAATTTCGCTCGAGTCTGTTATCAGATCCCATTTTGCCGTTAGAATGATCCTTACCTCTCCTGGTTCTCCATTTTACCTTCCACACAGCTCATTAACTGCCTTCACTGTAATAGTTGGCTCTGGCAATCTTTATCAAACCATCAAGGAAGTTTCTGTAGCTCTTATACATTATGATGAGTTCTTCGTTACCTGGATCTCTCTTTAACCTCCTTGACAAGGAATTCTTTGCTTCTACAGATTTAATAAGCCGGGCTGTTATACATTTTTTTCTTTTTCTGGTTACAGTACTTTCCTCAACGGTTCTTGTACTATGAATAATATGCCCTGTAAATAAATGTATTAACTGATTGGCGGCAGCATTTTCCGAAAAGCTTCATATACTTCCAGCCATTCTTCCTTCTCAATGTCACCTTCTAGCTTAGTATAGTCTATATATGTTTTCTTTATGCTATTTTGGGTCTGTATTATCTCATCCGTTCTGGGCACACCGATATGAAGCACAATTGGATAGTGATCCGTTATCTGGATCTGTAGAATAACACCAGTCGTATAACACAATAATTTGGATTTCTGTGCTTCACAAATATGTGACCTACATGTATGACTGTGATCATCATCAAGTAAGCCTTGTGAATTTATTAATGTAAGAAACAAACCCATACTCTGCCAATATATTTAGATAGTCTTAGGTCATCCAGTATATTTATGTTAATATCTCTCAGCCACACATGATAGTCTGCTGTGTTTAAACTAGCTGAAAAATACTCCTTTAGTCGTAAGTTAAAACGTTCAGGATTTACTGCATGTGTTCTATAAGCTGCCGAAACTTTAAAGCTCCTATAACATTAAACATCTACCTCGATTATTCTGCTTTCGCCCAAATGTACGACGTATTCAGAAGCAAGGCCCCTCTTGACATACACAACAACCATTTCAATTAACCTCACCTCCACTGTAGAGAATATCGTATCTTGCTTCCTGATAAATACCAACATCCCTAACGATAAACGTTTCTGTCGGCACAATTAGGTCAAAATCATGATCTATCAAACGAAGAAATACGTTAAGATTTTCTATATTTTTAGCAATATTCTTTATATTATTGTGGAAAATTTTCAAGCTTGGTTTCTTTGTTGTTGGAAGCCTGTTATATAGCTCTAGCTTATCAACTAACTGGTTAAAATGCTGTTGCTATTAAAATCTGTGACAGGTGGTAGTGAAATTTTCCTTTACGTGATAATAAAGGATTTTTTCACGCCCGAGGAGGTACCACCCCTTACATTAAGGGGCCGGTCTCAACGGATGTTTCCGGTTCTGTTTTATGAGTCGGTTTCCCTTATAAACAAAAATGATGATGGCTCCTCCTTGTACAAAAGATTCCGGAGACAGAATACCCCTCCGTTCGGATCTCCGGGAGAGGGGTGTGCAGGGGGTGCCGACATCAAGATTTAAGATATCCTTCTCGAATATATGTGGCCTAAATTCTAACCTGAACTCCGTCCACCATTTCCTCCAAGCTAATAGTCCCCAACTCCCCTTCCTCACCGAAACCCAAATCAGTGCCAAACCAGCAACTAATCACCTCAATTTCCCGGGGTATGATCTCCTTACTTCCTTTAGATTGCATGGAGGTGTGTGCGCATACGTTCGTAGCAATCTATTCTGCACCAGACTCCCCAATTTAGAAGCTGGAAGAAAATACATACTTTGGATGAAACTCTCTCTCAGCGCTGCAACTAAATTCATCTGTTGCATTTACTAGTCACATTCTGACAACAACTTTGTCCAGCTCTTCGACTACCTTTTTGAAAAAACCGACCATCTGATTTCTGAATATCCTTCCTCCGAGGTCACTATTCTTGGTCACTTCAATATTCATAATAACGAATGGCTAGGATCATCAAAAAGCCATCCACAATGGAGAGCAGCGGAGGCCTTTGCAGTCGGCAAATTTTTAGCCAGTATGGTTCAGCAACCTACTTACTTTCCTCGCATCCCAATACACAGCTGAAATCCCTTGGGTCTCCTTCTTACTACAAAAATTGAATGCTGTAAGACATCAGTCAACTTGGTTGCTCAGATCACGGCATGGTTACTGCTTGCTGCGCAATGCAACCCGAGGTCACACAGTCATCACACCCACGTATCGTTTGAAACTACAACTCCGCGAACTAGAACGAAATGCGGGATTAGTTTTCCTCAGTTCCATGGGCGTCTGTATGCTTCTTCCATCCTGACCCCTCTGATATCTCATAAAACGTCACCGAAATTATCCAAGCTGGCATGGAATTATTTATTCCACGTACACAGAAAACCTCTTCAGCCACTCAAAAGCCCTGGTTCTCTAAATCCTGTGACAAGGCCAGACTTGTA
Source organism: Tillus elongatus (assembly GCA_964006375.1). Lineage (NCBI taxonomy): Eukaryota > Metazoa > Arthropoda > Insecta > Coleoptera > Cleridae > Tillus > Tillus elongatus. Next base: position 103,974,902 of record OZ023264.1, on the reverse strand, counting down.
AAAGTCAAAGATCAGAAAACGCTTCTACACAATCCCAGTCAAGAAAATCGTCAAGCATTTAACGACGCAAGAAACCGCTATGTCCCTATTCTTTCTGAGACAAAAAACTCGTTTAATAACCACATCAAAATCAAAGTCCTCTTAAGCTCCAACGGTGGCAAACCCTTCTAGACTCTTGCTAAATATATTGGGAATAATTTCTGCAAAAGCACGTTCCCACCTCTTGTCTCAGGGGATGAAATTGTCTTTACCACCCTGGCCAGGCTGAACTTTTTGCTTCGTTGTTCGCCGGCAATTCTACTCTCAACCCACCTCCAAATGTTCAACCACCAACAATCCCCAATGTCGCGCATAAAATGACGGATATCATTTTTAAAACTAAAAAGGTACGAAAGATGCTCTCTTCTCTTAATACCAGGAAAGCCTCTGGCCTTGACGAGATACCAGCAATTGTTCTCAAAAAATGCGCTCCAGAACTTACTCCTGTCCTGACTCGTCTGTTTCAGATATGTTACAATAAAGGCATATTCCCTAGTAACTGGAAAACTGCTCGAATACAATCCATCCCCAAGAAAGGATCCAAAGCGCTTCCAGCAACTACATGCCTATTTCTCTCCTTTTGGTCGTCTCTAAAGTGATGGAAAAGTATATAAACACCGAATTACTCAAATTTCTTGAAAAAAACAGTCTAATCCACGACAGGCAGTATGGATTCCGTCAGCGCAGATCGACTGTCGACCTCCTTTGTCATCCATTCCTGGAACAAGTCTATGGAACTACACGGTGAATCCCAGATTGTTGCTCTAGACATATCCAAAGCATTCGACCAAGTCTGGCACGCAGCGCTGCATAATAAACTTCCGGCCTATGGCCTACCACCAAAACTTTGTACCTGGACAGCAAATTTCCTCTCCAACAGGAGCATTTCTGTTGTTGTGGATGGCCATTCCTCTAAACTGTATCCAATTAATGCAGGAGTTCCTCAAGGTTCAGGTTTAGCCCCTACCTTGTTTCTTTCCCACATCAATGACCTCCTCTCTAGCACATCGAACCTAGTTCACAGTTACTGCGGACGACAGCACCCTCCACTCAAATATACAATATTCTAAGCGTGTCTCTTTAGCCCAATTAGATGAGGATCGCAGACTCATGGAGGGTTCTGTCTTCGTGGATCTCCAAAAAATATTAGACTGGGGAAGTAGAAATCTTGTACAATTCAACCCCACCAAATCTCAGTCTTGCTTTCTTTTTCACAAGAGATACACCAGCCCTAGACCCATCACAATGAACAACCAAGTTATCGAAACTAATGAGTCCTTTTCACTTGTTGGCATTTCTGTGGATCGAGGTCTCAATTGGCACCAACATGTCACTTCAATTGCAGAATCGGCTGCTAAGAAATTAGGCTTCCTCTTCCGGGCTCGCAAATAGTTTTCACCAGCTAATCTCTATACCTTATATACTTCACAAATAAGGCCAAACCTCGAATACTGCTCCCTCATCTGGGGCGCCGCTGCCGCTTATACACTCGTTATCCTAGACTCCATTCAGAAGAGAGCTCACCGGTGACCCTACCCTCACCCAAAGGCTGCCATCTCTTGCCCACCGACGTGCCGTTGGTGACCTCTCTCTCTTTTATAGATATCTACACGGGCACTGCTCAGAGGAGCTTTCTTCCATAGTTCCTCCACCTGCTGCCCCCAACAGATCTACCAGGGGAACAGAGCGAATGCACCCTTTTACTGTCCAGGTCACCAGACATAGAGCATCTTGTTATGCCCGTTCTTTTGTCCCGAGAACTTCCAAGTTGTAGAACTCCTTGCTGGCACATGTTTTTCCTTCTCCTCCAAACCTCCTAACCTTCAAATCCAGAATTAACAAGTTGCCTCTTTCCTCCTTGTCGACACCCACAATATGATGAGCCTCGTGGTGTGTTGTTGAAATAAAAAAATAAAAAACGGATCCATTGTGTTAATAAAGAAAACAAAAGCAGCAACAAAAAATAAAGGAAAATAAAAACTCAAAACAAAGAAATACAATGCACGGAAAGTTAGGTATCCGTAGTTATGCCCTCAATCCGATAAATGTCTCTCTATGAAGACAATCTTGTCTGAAAAAAAATCTATATTTTTGAACTGAGTTGAACCACATCAGATGTACAACAAATAATAAATATTGTAGGCGGTACAGATTCCATCTCACAATAAGTAAACAAAAATGTATCAGATACACAAAAAGAAAACAAATTAATTAAGTATGTACTGCCTAAAATACAGCAAAAAAAACAATAACACCAAATTAAAATATCGCTACGTAAATAAAACCAAATTTTGGCCCTCGAACAATAAATTCACTTCATAAAATAGAATAACAAGGCACAAACACTGCCCAGCATAACTAAGATGGCATTATATTACTTTAAATTAAATAATTTTATTTGCCCGACGACTTTGTCACCAAGTAGCTTCTTAGAATTTACTTTTTGGATCCTGAGCCATCTGATGCCCAATTTGGAGATTCTCTGCTACCACTATTTTTTCCCTTGAAATTCGCTTCAAGAACATGGCCAAAAGCAGGCACTGATTCCTCCTGGATGTACTATCGTTGGGCTTCCGTACCAGTGTATCTCGATCCGACGAGACAGGGTCTATTTTATTACCAGTGGAATCTTGATTACCGCTGATATTAGGTGCGGGAGGCGAACTATTCGATTTGGAAGGTTCTATGTCAGAGTCACCAGCAAAATCCTCTTCTATATCTTAGGTCTCCAGGCATGTAGGTTTTATCGTTAATATGGAGCATTCCTCGTTTGATAAACGGTTTCAGGTGTTTATTCTGCGCCAGTTCCAAATTATTTCTGAGAATGCGTTGTTCCTCCAACTCTTTACGTGTACAGTCGTTTCTGATATGTTTGTCCAAATTTTTTAGAATATTTTTTTGTTTTGTAATATGATATTAACTCCACTATGGTGGGAAGATATTTCTGCATTTGCAGATGGTGGATGTATCATTAATTGCCGTTATGTCAATTTTAACATCAGGTAGCTTATTCAATTTTCCCACAATAAATTTCGGCAACTGCGCTAGGCTGTATTCGTCGTTACTGATTCCGAATATTATTATACTGTTCTTCTTCTGCTTCTTCTCAACAATTTCCAACCTTGTAACGTTTATAACGTCGCATTCATGATTATTTAGTTAAATACGCCAAAAAATATTTTATTCTATTATCCATAGACACATTTATTTATTTATGGCATAGGTAAGGCTATCTCTTCTTAATGCCACTCAGCGTATTTACACACTGTTGACTGAACTGTCGCCATGCGCCTAGTTTATAGCGTTTAGGTCGTTTATAAATAGCCGACATCTTTTAAGGCGACACTCTTTAATTTGTTCCTAGCTGCAAAGACAATAACCATGCAGTGGTAAAGCCTCAACACCGTGCTCATGGGTAAATATATTTAATGAGTCAACTTAATTTGCTTGATTTCCTTTCCATGCTTGTACAGTTTAGAATTTCATGTGCAGAAGCTCTCTGGTATATGATCGTGTCACATAACTTAACCGTAAAGTAAAACGCTTTAGTTTGATTTCATTTTATTATAATTTATAGTTAAATTAGTTTTCTGAATGACACTATCGTATTACCAGGGGGCATTATAACTGTTATCAGAATTGTACCAATTATTGTACTCTCTATGACAGGCCTCTCCGCCTACTGCCTACCTGCTAACCTACCCCCTGGCAGAAGGTCGCAATATAAGAATAACGCAACATTTAAGAAGACAGCAATCCTTTCAAGAAAAATGAAAGAACAGCAGACTTTGGCACACTGACTTAGCGTCTCTCAGATCGCAGAACTACATGGAGCTCCGCAAAATGGCAAACATCTACCTTCAGCTGGAGTCATCCGTTCCGAGACTGAATGGGGCCTTAAGAATGCCACGCTCATTTCCCTAAGATAAATGTTACCCCAGGAAACTATTGCATGCTTCACATGTTTTTTATACCTTAATTTGCTTTAATTAACTTGCGTTTGTTTAAACACTCTTTAAATTTTCATATATATGCCAGAGTGCAAATGTAAGTAATTTTATTAATATTATTGTTAACCTTGAATATTTTTTATTATATACAGCTGATCATTTCAAATATTTAATTCCCTTTTTGCATTTATTCTGTCATTGCTTTCTAAAACTTTTATGATTTAAAATAAACTGCCTGAATTAGTATGCTTGTTTTGGTTCCTTGAAAGTGCAATTTACGCGAATGATCAACTAGTACCCCAGAGTCGACTCACTACCTGAAGTGTCATGCAAACCGACACTAGTCGGATGTATTAAATTTTATTGATATAATAAAAAAAAATTATGTTTCAACCTGGTCCTAAGATGTTTGTTTTCTTTCTTTAACATATTTATCCTACCATTTAGTACATCGATCTTCTAAGACAAGCTCAACTCTATATGGGTTTTGCTTCGTAACTGTAAATCTCCCCCGGTGATTGTCGTTATAGCAGCCAGCAACAAGGATCACACTTCACCCTTTCCAGCAGTGATCATTTCCTGTCCTCTACCATCCGAGTAACACCGGTGTCCCACTATAAAATGCAATTACATGAGAGAAGAAACATAAAAAACATAAAAGCAAAATTAGTAAAAGCATTTAGGAAACTTTATACTGTATTGAATTGCCAACCGAAAGCTGATGTCACAGTCTCACTTAGATAGAACTAGTCTACCATGTCTATGCCACATAGACTGGCTCTAAGTAGTGTCACACAGGCTGGTGCCACACAGCTAGGAAATTTCCATAAAACTGACTGGCTAAAAGCAACATATTTTGGGTTAATATATACGGTAAGCCACACAGGCGATGTTGTGCTACACTGGCTAGTACCGTCTGCGCTACACAGGGCGGCTGAGAATAGGTAAATGTATTGGTAGTCTAGGATGCGCCACACAGGACAGGGAGTCGCCACGAAACTGGCTAGTTCAAAGGTAGATAGTTGGTTACTGTCTGGACGTTGATAAATACGGGAAACCACAGAGGCAAATTGTATCGCACAGGCAAGCTTGTGCCACATATGCTAGTGCCGCACAGATTTCTGCCGCTCTAGCCGGTTGAGAATAGGTGAATAGGCTGATAGTCCAAAATGTACCACACAACCTAGGGAGTCGCCACGGGGCTGGCTGGTCCAAAGAAACATAGTTGGTTACGGTTTGGGGATTGATATAGACAGGCACACACACACAGGCAAGGTTGTACCATGCAGGATAGTGCCACACCACAGGCTAGTATCATACAGGCGTGCACCTTTAAGGGCGGTTGAGGATAGGTGAATGGGTTGGAAGTCCAGGATGTGCCATACAGGCTGGTCACCAGGAAGCTAGCTGGTGGAAAGGAAGATATGAGTATTATCGACCTGAAAGAACCAGCAAGATATTTCCTGGGATGAGCCCCGAGAAAGCCACTGTTATACCATTTACGACAAGGTGGAAGTAGGAGGCCCACATACCTCTATAGAGAAACATTCCTATGGCCAGGGAGGTAAAATATCCGGGAGCATCGTGGGACGGAGGTCGGCGTTTATTCCGAAAAACCGAAGGTTAGTCACAGTCTTTCCCTCGGGGCTCACGCAACGGTCTTTCAGGCCGAGATGTACGCAACCTTACACTGCGTGCGAGAGAACAAGAGGAGGGGCTACACCAACAAGTGGATCCTCATAGCTACAGACACCAGTCAGCCCTTAAGGCTTTAAGCAGCCCACAGGTAAACTCCAGGCTGGTTAGTGAATGCCGAGACGATATCAGCGACCAGACCTGACCTGGGTGCACAGTCACTCCGGGGTCAAAGGCATGAAGAGGCTGACAGTCTCGCGAAGAGAGAATCTGCCGAATCATTTATGGGACCAGGAATGGTCCTGGGCCTGACGAAGAGCACTGACAGGGAATTCATCAAGTCCTGGGTCACAAACTTACATAAGGCGTACTGGCCAGACTGCCCAGAGCTCAGACATGGGAAGTCAATAACTGGTGAACCCAGTTGAAAGAGAACTGTGGAGCTGCTAAATAGTAGCGGAGGACAGCTCAGGAAGATAACAGGACTCTTGACGGGGGAAAATACAAAAAAAAAAGATATTTCTTCTATTCCTTGCTTAATTCCAACATATTTTTAAGGCACATCCTAATAATTATAAATCTTCCGCTTGAGAGCTACTCAGGTAACATCCATATAGAGTTACGTAACAAGTCTTGTTTATCAACTAGTAACCTAGCTTTTTCGTCCAATGATTACCACATTGATCCCCGTATCTAAACTACTAGCTTTACCCTCGTATACTGGTTAATCCAACCCGTAGGTAATAGCTACCAACTTAAACCCTGTATTCGACTACTTTTACTAACCCTCGTATATAAACTACTAACTTCATCTTCTCGAGCTAAGATTACTACAGTGATCCTCGTATCAAAATCACTAGCTTCACCTTTATCTTATAATTAATTTAGCCCATAGATAATAGCTACTTATTTATACCCTGTATAGTATTACTGTATTAACCCTTGTATATTACCCTTCAAGTCTCAAACAATTATCTCACTTCTTTTGTTGGCGTCGTTAGGCAGCGTTTGGATAGAAAGTAGTATTTTTTGTTGTATTTTATTAACAAAAGCACTTGTTGAAAGAGGCTAAAAACAACCGTTGTCGATTAACTTGCGATATTAAAAATAGCTGCAACATATTTTATTTACCGATCAGTAAAAAGCCTTTAGTAAACTAATTTGAGATTATGTTATAAAACGTGTTAGATAAAAGACCGATACCCTAGAGAGAGAGAGAGAGAGAGAGAGAGAGAGAGAGAGAGAGAGAGAGAGAGAGAGAGAGAGAGAGAGAGAGAGAGAGAGAGAGAATCACAAACTTTCCACGTTTATATTCTTATTACCGAAAGTATGTTTTAAAAAATTCAGTTATACTCGGTCCCATGTAGTTTTGGCATTTTTTAATCAAAGAGACAGTGCGAACAGTGAACTATTAATCAGTGGCGGAGCTCGATTCAAGTAAACTTTGTTATTTATGGCCTTTGCGATATAAATACTCCCCTAGTCGTCTAATTTTAGCGGCTCTCTAACATTGTTGACATGCTTCAGGTTATCTTTTGTCACACATGACTTATCTATAGTGCCATATTTTAAATGTGCCAGATATTCCTTCAATCTGGAGAGCATTTTCAAGAAAACGATTTGCAGGTAACTTTTCCAAAAAAAAAAATAATTACAAAAATTTGTTAGGTAATGCAATAGATAAGGATAAAGTCATTACAATGTCAGGTATCTATGAAATAGATTGCAGGCATTGTAATCTTAAATACGATGGGCAGAACCATTGAAACCCGATGCGAGGAAGATTTGGCACAGTTGAGATACGGTTCTACAAATAAATTACGTGTGGCACAGCCTATGTGGGATATAAATCACCACATATATAAAGAAAAACTGAGGCTTACCAGAAATGTTTGACAACTGGTGAAACTAGAATTAGAAATTCCAGAGTATTTATATCTCTAAGGCAATAAGTAACAAAGTTTGCTTGAACTGAGCGCCGCCGATGATCATTAGTTGACTGTTCGCACTGCGCCTTTGATAAAAAAAATGCCGAAACTACGTTGGACCGAGTGCAACGGAATTTTTAAAAATATACTTCCGGTAATAAAAATAAGATAAAATTCAAACGTGGGAAACTTGTCTCTTATTCCTCTTTCTGTGGTGTCGGTATTTTACCAGAAACGCTTTATACGAGTAAACGCGACGATTGGTAGTTAAGAGTTTCTAATTTTTTATCCTATGACGACGCTAACTTTGTTAGTAAAACGATCATCAGCTCTTTAAAAATGTGTTGTGGTAATTTGGGTTCTCCAAGTGTACTTATAATAAAGATATGCTGTGTTTTTTGCACAAGCAAATTTTAATGGACGTAATTTGTGCAGAATGTATGCTAAAGAGCATTTAAACATAAGATAACTGGATCACATATTATTGAAAAACCAGAATGACAGATTAGGTGAAACTAATTTGTTTTGTTCAAAAATGAGATATCTTAGGCCGTACCAAAATATCGTTCCCAAACAAGATAAAGAGACTTGAGTTCGTGTAGTTCATAATCAAGGAATTTGTCAGGAAGAATAAGCGCAACTGTAAGTAATGTAAGTAGATCAGCGGGTCTGATGATATTACTTATCGAAGGTCTTTATTCGTATTACTTTACACTCGCACTGCCAGCTGATCTTCCAGCTTGACTACAGTTTTACCATTCCTTCAGAAGCAAACAGAGTGTAGATGCTCTGTTTAACAATAAAATAATATTTGCATCGGAAGCAAGCTTTTTACTCCTCATTGTATGTTAAGTACCCTTGGAGAACCCATATCATCACAACACATGCTTTCAAATACCTGACGATCGTTTAACTAAGAAATTTGGGGTCATAAGAGGATGTGTTGTGATGATTTGGATTCTCCAAGTGCACTTATCAGTGGTTGTCACAGGTTCCAATCTCCACTTAGTCCCCCTTGTGTGTTCAGCTTCAAAAACAAATACATGTAGGAGAATAAAAATCCCCATGTAGCAGTAAAACGTTAGTTCTGACACCAATTTAAGGTTAATGTTTGGTGGGCAATAATCAAGAATCATAGCTCCATATCAGTTACAACAAAATAGAATGAAAATTCCCACTAAAATGGCATTAGTGATCTTATGACTTATCCTTAAATTTAGGGCGAAACATGTTTTAATGCAAGACTGTGTTGGTACTTGCACACTTCTTTACAGCGCGAAATTATCGAAATGAAAGTTTTCTCGAAAGGAGGATTGGCCGCGACAGTCCAATCCCTTGGACAGCTAGTAGTCTGAATGTTAACCCACCAGATTTTATTCTTAGAGTTACCATAAATTAGTTGTCTACACTGAAAAAGAAGTATCCCCAAATAATTATACAGCTCAACAAAAAAATTTCTCCGAGAATTCTGGTGAGTGAGAACGTACAATTTATAAAAAAAAACACGATTATATTAGATTGTCTCTACTTCTTATGTTATTGTATATATATATATATATATATATATATATATATATATATATATATATATATATATATATATATATATATATATAATATTTAATACTACAATTTGCCTCACACGTTAAAACCCGTTTATTGCGCATTCAATACGCGGATTTAAATATTTTGCAACTTTCCTCGTGATCTTGGTTTTCCTCACGGATTTTATCCCGTGTATAACCAATTTTTCCTTTGTTGCCACGTTAAGATATTAAGATATGCATTTCCTATTTTACATGCAGTAATGTATTGATTACTTTTATTAGTAGCAGAGAGGAAAATTCTAGGAAGCCTCTGAACTTATAATGTGCCCACTCTCGGCTTGTCGTAAAAAACATGCCCTCAATTATAACTGTTTATTTTCTTAAAAATTTTTTTTCAAATGCGCTCAAACTAGCCCCCATAGAACACGTATCCGGGGTCAGTTTCGAAGTTTCGATTTTTATATGTTTATATATATATATATATATATATATATATATATATATATATATATATATATATATATATATATATATATATATATATATATATATATATATATATATATATATATATATATATATATGTATGTATGTGTCACACCGATAACTCAAAAAATAATAGTCAGATTTTGATAAAATTTGGTCAGTACCTCCATCTTGCAAGTGGCTTGGATAAGTTCGTTCAGCAGGAAAATCGGCCTCAGTGTTCCAGAAAAATTCTGTGTTTGCTTTCACAAAATTTTCAATCTCGTGAAATAACAAAGTAAGGGCAACCAAATTTGATACGCGTGTTTGTATTATGAAAAGTGAACCATATACCAAAATTTAAGCAGATAACCTGCAACAAATTTGGGTTATGTAAAGAAAATGTTGCAAGAAGAGTGTTCTACAAACCCTTAAGTTTCAGCTTCAACCATCATTGTCCTTCAGTCAACTAAAATATTTCCAGAAAATTCATCTTAAATAGACCCTTCCTCTGATGCTTTGGCAGTAGTTTTAGTTAAGTTTATGGTTTAACAGTCTATAATTTTTAGGTAATTTTTGTAGAAAATATTCGTTAAGGAGGAGACCGCGACTTCTGAATTTCAAAAAGATTTCTTCAAATGAGTGCAGACTAGGTCCCTTAATCCATATCCGGGTTTAGTTTCAGTTTTTATCTGTTTGCATATATCCAGGGTGACGCATTTATACGGTAAAGGTCAATATAATTGTTATTATGCAAGATACGAGAAAAAACTGCATACGTTAATTATAGGGTGTCTTGAGCTGCATCTTATAAAATTATTTTGACAATCACAGGGTCGTCCATAACTCTTTGGTGATACCTAATTTATTTTTAAAGATTCCTTATAAGTTCTGGAGCCACACATTACCGAGCTGACCCGACCGGATCCACCACCCACCACCGTGTTTACTTGGGTGGCGGAGAGATCTAACCTGAGATGACGTAATCCAAGAGGGCGAAAATTGAAAAACTATGCTACCTAGCTAACCAAGGGGGTGGAGAGATGTTACCTGAGATGACGTAATCCAAAATGGCGGACAAGATGGCGTCGCTTTTAAATATAACTAACACCTTTTACATAAAACGTGCAACATTGGAAGAAGTGCAACGTGTATTTTGGTAAGTTACAAAACGATTATGATAAAATTTATTGTTTAAGTCTTATTAAGTAATCAACAATGCTGTCTGTAGAAATAGGAGCTCATCGCAAAGAAAATGCCGACATCAATCTGATGTCTATTTTGTAGTAATTGAAATGGAGCTATGATTCTTGATTATTCCCCACCAAACATTAATTTTAAATTCGTGTCAGAATTAACGTTCTACTGCTACATGACGATTTTTATTCGCCTACATATGTTTGTTTCTGAAATTGAACACATAATGGGAAGTAAATCTGGCTTCAGCTGTAAATATTATTTTATTGGTAACAGTGCATCTACATTCTGTTTGTTTTTAAAGGAATGGTAAAACTGCAGTTTAGCTGGAAGATCAGCTAGCAGTACGAGTGTGAAATGATAAGGATAAAGACCTTCGTCAAGTAGTATCATCAGACCCGCTGATCTGCTTATACTACTTACAGTTGTACTTATTCTTTATAAACCAATTTCTTGATTATGATATACACTAACTAAAGTCTCTTTGTCTTGTTTGAGAGCGATATGTTGGCACGGCCTAAGATATCTCGTTTTTGGACAAAACGAACCAGTTTCACCTAATCGGTCATTCAGATTTTTTTATAATATGCGATTCAGTTATCTTATGTTTAAATGCTCTTTAGCATACATTCTTCACTCCTTACGTCCATTACGTTTTGCTTGAGCATAAAAAAACAGCATTCATATCAACAGAACATATTTTAAAGACCTGGCAATCGTTTCACCAACAAAGTTACCGTTATCAGAGGATGAAAATATCTAAACTCTTAACTACCAAACATCGCGTTTAGATAACTTGTCAGATAAAAGACCGATACCTTAGAGAGAAGAATCACATACAAACTTCCCACGTTTATATTTTTATTTTTATTACCGGAGGCCTATTTAAAAAAAATTAGTTATACTCGGTTCCTCGTAGTTTTGAAATCTTTTTTTTAACAAAGAAAGAGTGCGAACAGTGCATTATTAATAAGTGGCGGAACTTGGTCGAAGCAAAGTTTGTTATTTATGGCCTTAGAGATGTAAATACTCTCGTCTAATTTGACCAGTTCTCTAAGTCTAACTTATTTTTAAGAGCTTCAAGTTATGCTCTATCCTACATGATTTATCTATATGACCGTACCTCAACTGTGCCAGATGTTCCTTAAACCTGGAGAGCATTTTCAAGAAAGCGATTTGCAGCTAAGCCTTTTGACAAAAAAATAATTAAAAAAAATTGTTAGCTATTACAGAAGATAAGGATAAAGCAATGGAAATGCCAGGTATCTAAGAAGTTGTAGGAATTGTAATCTCAAATACGTTGGGCAGGGTAAAACAACCAATAAAACTAGATTTAAGGAACATCTGACATAGTTGAGATAGGGTAGTATAGATAAGCTATGCGTGGCACGGCATATTTGGGATATAAATCACCATAAAGATAAAGAAAACCTAAAGCTTAAAAAATAATAGACAACTGGTGAAATTAGACGCCTACGAGAGTATTTATATTTCTTAGGCCATAAACAGTAAAGTTTGATTGATATGAACTCCGCCAGTTATTAATTGTTCACTGTTCGCACTGTTTCTTTTATAAAAAAATGCCGAAACTACGGAATTTTTAAAAGCTACTTTCCGTACTAAAAATAAAATAAAAATTTAAACGTGGGAAGTTTGTTTATTATTCCTCTCTTTGTGGTGCCGGTCTTTTAGCAGACACGCTTTATACGAATAAACGTGATGTTTAGTAGTTAGGGGTTTATAACTTTTCATGCTCCGATGACGCCAACTTTGTTAGTAAAATGATCATCTGGTCTTTAACAATGTGTTGTGGGGGTTCTCCAAGTGTACTTATAGTAAAGAAATGCTGTGTTCGTATGCACAAGCAAATTCTAATGGATGCTCAGTTTTTTCCCTATATCTCGGCAACTATATATAACTCATGAAAAATTAGTTTAAATAAAAAATACAACCTATTAAATTGCCTATAAAAGAGATATTTAAAATTTTTGTAATCTTAAATACTTCACCTGTGATCTGACATCGAATAGCAAATATAGTGTCCTGAGCTCTTGAAACTGTTGCGCAATTGGTTTTTTGCAGATTCATGGCCTGTAAAGTATGTAAATAAATGACAAATCATTAAATTCTTGGGATAGATGGTCTGAGCTTAGATTTTTCCGTAAACTAACAGCTTCTGCTCTAGTGGTGCTTTGTTGTTTCAATTTTAATGCAGCAATAATGGTGTTTTGACGAGTATATTCTTTTCTGCACGAAATATGCACAGTCACCGTATGCAACCCTCCAAATTTTCTTTTTTATCGTCCACTCTGCTGTCACTGACTTTTTTAAAGTATTGAGTCCTCTATCTTTAACATTCACTGCCTCTCCAGTACCAAGGCTTTTCGCACAATCAGGTTTTCATAAAATGAATACAGACGCGTAGAGAAGATGTGTGTCGCATAACGTTTCGTCACCAGTGAGAGCGAATATCAGCCGCTCGGGGTTTAGACTCTTACCTCGCTGTAAAAACAAAGCTATTAAACCCTATTCATTTGTTACAAAATCAATTGCGGATTTTCGCAAATTACGGATTTGATGCGTTTTCAATAGGTTTTGATTGGAGGAACTCCAATTGATCTAAAATTTTTTTTTCTGTTGATCTAAATAAATGAAAATTTCGCCTGTCCCTCTCTTTCTCTCTATCTCTCTCTCTTTCTCCCTCTCTCGCTCTTTCCTTGTAGTTTCAGGGGATAAATTTCAAAAATTATATTTCACATATAAATCTGTAAAATATATTTTTGACAGAAACACAAAGGCAAATCGAGGGCAAAAACATATATAATTTTGCTATTCAACGTCAAATTATATTAAAAGTATTAAAGATGCAGGAAAAACGCTAATAAGATTTTTTATAGGCAATTTAATAAAATATATATTTTATTTGAACTATTTTTTCATATCAGTTATAGTTCCCAACGTATAGGCAAAAAACTGGAAAAGTGTACCTTTGTCCACGATCGCGTCTCGAGTACAATAGATTTTGACGGGGACTTTTAGTATGTTTAATGAAAAGGTGTAATAAGCATGCATACCAAAATTCAGATCTTTAACGATTAATGTTTTGATTTGTCGAAAATTGGTTTAATTTGACTGGACTATAATAATAGGCTGTACTAAAATATTACTCCCGAGCAAAAAGAAGCGAATTTAGTTTCTGTAGCTACTAATCCCCAAATTAGTTCAGGAAGAATAAGTGCAGTTGTAAGTATTGTAAATAGATCTGAGGATATCACTGTATCACTTCACACTCGTACTTTCAGCTGATCTTCCGGCTAGACTACAGTTTTGCTATGTCTTTATATAAATTACTACCAAATCTGAATGAAAATGCCCACCAAAACGGCTTGAGTAATCTCATTAAATACTTATCCTTGAATTTAAGGAGGAATATGTATTTTATGCTAGACGACGTACTGGCACACTTCTTCGTAGTGCGAAATTATCGAAGTTATTTTTCCCAAAGAAGGATAAGCTGTGATAGTACAATCCCTTGGACTAGATTTTCTTTTTGGGGGTACTTTCAATTAGTTGTCTACAGTGATACAATAAGTATCACTAAATAATTAAAGCAAATATTGTAGAATTGTAGGAGCTGTCAATTTATTGTGAGATATAGGAATACTATTTAAAGTTAGGCAATCACTAGCCATAATGATGTGTGCACAAATGCTACTGGAGAGGAATTACAAAGGAAAGAGAATCCTCATAGCTACTGATAAACAAGCAGTACTAAAGGCTCTGGGGACACAGGGATCGCGGTCAAATCTAATACTTGACTGCATCCTCAACCTCAGTCAGCTGGCGACAACCAATACCGCCAAGAAGATCTGCGCACGCCGACAATAGGCATGGATGCAAAATGATGAAAATGTTTTGTATCCTCCTACTATGTCGAAAATCATAACTACTGGACAATTGATAGTCCCTTTATTAATCTTATTTTTAAAGGGGTAGACATTGATCCAATCCAATCCACAGCAGGTGGTAGTGGAATTTTCTTTTATGTAACAGTAAAGGATTTTTTCACGCCCGAGGAGTTACCACCCCATACATCAAGGGGCCGGTGAAGTCCCAACGGACGTTTCCGGTTCTGGTGTATGAGTCGGTTTCCCTTATAAGCAAAAATGATGATGGCTCCTCCTTGTATAAAATATTCCGGAGGCAAAATACCCCTCCATTCGGATCTCCGGGAGAGGGGTGTACAGGGGCGCCAACATCAAGAGATAACATATCCTTTTCGAATATATGTGGCCTAAATTCTAACCTGAACTCCGTCCACCATTTCCTCCAGGCTAACAGGCCCCAACTCCTCTTCCTCACCGAAACCCAAATCAGTGCCAAAACAGCCACTAATCACCTTAATTTCCCGGGGTATGAGCTCCTTACTGCCTTTAGATTGCATGGAGGCGTGTGCGCATACGTCCGTAGCAATCTACCCAGCACCAGACTTCCCAATTTAGAAGCTGGAAGAAAAGACATACTATGGATAAAACTCTCTCTCAGGGCTGCAACTAAATTCATCTGTTGCATTTACCGGTCACCTTCTGACAACAACTTTGTCCAGCTCTTTGACTACCTTTCTGAAAAAACCGACTATCTGATTTCTGAATATCCTTCCTCCGAGGTCACTATTCTTGGCGACTTCAATGTCCATAATAAGGAATGGCTAGGATCTTCAAAAACCGATCCACAAGGGAGAGCAGCGGAGGCCTTTGCAGTCAGCAATTCTTTGGCCAATATGGTTCAGCAACCTACTTACTTTCCTCGTATCCCAACACACAGCTCAAATCCCTTGGATCTCCTTCTTACTACAAATCCTGAATGCTATAAGATATCAGTCACCGCCCCCCTTGGTCGCTCAGACCACGGCATGGTCACTGCTTTCTGTGCAATGCAACCCGAGGTCACACAGTCATCACACCCACGTATCGTTTGGCACTACAACTCCGCAAACTGGGACGAAATGCGCGATTACTTTTCCTCATTTCCATGGGCGTCTGTCTGCTTCTCTCATCCTGACCCCTCTGATATCTCAGAAAACGTCACCGAAATTATCCAAGCTGGCATGGAATTATTTATTCCACGTACACAGAAAACCTCTTCAGCCACTCAAAAGCCCTGGTTCTCTAAATCCTGTGACAAGGCCAGACTTGAAAAGGTCAAAGCTCACAAAACGCTTCTACACAATCCCAAGAAAATCGTCAAGCATTCAACGACGCAAGAAACCGCTATGTCCGCATTCTTTCTGAGGCAAAAAACTCGTTTAATAACCACATCAAAAACAAAGTCCTCTCAAGCTCCAACGGCGGCAAACCCTTCTGGACTCTTGCTAAGTCTATTGGGAATAATTTCTGCAAGAGCACGTTCCCACCTCTCGTCTCAGGTGATGAAATTGTTTCTACCGCCCTGGGCAAGGCTGAACTTTTTGCTTCGTTGTTCGCCGGAAATTCTACTCTTAACCCACCTCCAAATGTTCAACCACCAACAGTCCCCAACGTCGCGCATAAAATGACTGATATCATTTTCAAAACTAAAAAGGTACGAAAGATGCTCTCTTCTCTTAATACCAGGAAAGCCTCTGGCCTTGACGAGATCCCAGCAATTGTTCTCAAAAAATGCGCACCAGAACTTGCTCCTGTCCTGACTCGTCTGTTTCAGATATCTTACAATAAAGGCATATTCCCTAGTAACTGGAAAACTGCTCGAGTACAACCCATCCCCAAGAAAGGATCCAAAGCGCTTCCTAGCAACTACAGGCCTATTTCTCTCCTTTCAGTCATCTCTAAAGTGATGGAAAAGTATATAAACACCGAATTACTAAAATTCCTTGAAAAACACAGTCTAATCCACGACAGGCAGTATGGATTCCGTCAGCGCAGATCGACTGCCGACCTCCTTTCCTTTGTCACCCATTCTTGGAACAAGTCTATGGAACAACACGGTGAATCCCAGATTGTTGCTCTAGACATATCCAAAGCATTCGACCAGGTCTGGCACGCAGCGCTGCTTAATAAACTTCCGGCCTATGGCCTACCACCAAAACTTTGTACCTGGACAGCAAATTTCCTCTCCAACAGGAGCATATCTGTTGTTGTGGATGGCCATTCCTCTAAACTGTATCCAATTAATGCAGGAGTTCCTCAAGGTTCAGCTTTAGCCCCTACTTTGTTTCTTCTCCACATCAATGACCTCCTCTCTAGCACATCCAACCCAGTTCACAGTTACGCGGACGACAGCACCCTCCACTCAAACATACAATATTCTAAGCCTGTCTCTTTAGCCCAATTAGATGAGGATCGCAGACTCATGGAGGGTTCTGTCTCCGTAGACCTCCAAAAAATATTAGACTGGGGAAGTAGAAATCTTGTACAATTCAACCTCACCAAAACTAAGTCTTGCTTTCTTTCTCACAAGAGATACAGCAGCCCTAGACCCATCACAATGAACAACCAAGTTATTCAAAGTAATGAGTCCTTTTCTCTTGTTGGCATTTCTGTGGATCGAAATCTTAATTGGCACCAACATGTTACATCAATTGCAGAAGCGGCTGCTAAGAAATTGGGTTTCCTCTTCCGGGCTCGCAAATACTTTTCACCAACTAATCTCTATACCTTATACACTTCACAAATAAGGCCAAACCTCGAATACTGCTCCCACATCTGGGGTGCAGCAGCCGCTTCTACACTCGCTATCCTGGACTCCATTCAAAAGAGAGCTATACGTCTCATCGGTGACCCTACCCTCACCCAAAGGCTTCCATCCCTTGCCCACCGACGTGCCGTTGGTGACCTCTCTCTCTTTTATAGATATCTGCACGGGCACTGCTCAGAGGAGCTTTCCTCCATAATTCCCCCACCTGCTGCCCCCAGCAGATCTACCAGGGGAACAGAGCGAATGCACCCTTTTACTGTCCAGGTCACCAGACATAGAACATCTTGTTATGCCCGCTTTTTTGTGTCGAGGACTTCCAAGTTGTGGAATTCCTTGCCGGCACATGTTTTTCCTTCTCCTCCGAACCCGCCAAACCTTCAATCCAGAATTAACAAGTTGCCTCTTTCCTCCTTGTCAACACCCACGGTACGATAGTATTTAGGCTGTAGCCCTCGTGGTGTGTTGTTGACATAAAAAAAAAACAAAACATAAAGGGCAACGAAGTAGCAGACCGGCTTACAAAATAAGGGCGACCAAGGCCTCTAAACGGGCTAGAACTATACTGCTGGGTTGCATATGAAACCGCAAGTCATAAAATCGAGACGATGCTGCAACGGTGGCATCTCCTTCACAAAGGCAGGCAAAAGCCCTCCTTAGGGAACCATTCAGGCAAAGAGCAAGAGATTTGCTCAAGTTGAGCAGGAAAGAACTAAAACTATTGACTGAACTGATAACGAGTTACTGTTGTATGAAGAAACACCTCTATGCATTGGGAACTGAATCAGACCCAATGTGCAGAGGATGATGAGAAGAGGAGGAAACTCCACTACACATAATATGCCACTGCGAGGCATTTATAGAAGCACGGCGTAGGTTACTTGGGAACTAAAAAGAAGTTCCAAAGACTGCTCAATACAGGATATTACTAAAATTGGTCAAAGAAACGGGCATCCTAGAGAAGTAGGGGAAATTCTGGGGGCACAATAAGCCAAAGAGACCGCGGTGAAGGGACTCATACAGTGTACCACCCCTGTATAATAATAATATGGTTGATTTTTGAATAATTCAACAGGTAAACAGGATTTTGTAAAGAAGATACAAGAGATTGTTATTTTCTAATCGAAAGTTTCCCAGTGACGCTAAAAAACCCGCGAGTATTTTTATAACTTGAATGATACCGCAGTCAGTGCCCTCTACCTACTACCTACTTTAAACATTGGAAAATTATTATTCTTTAGCGTTATGAAAAACTCGTCTATTTAAATTCTTAAGATAATAGGTTCAACGTCTTTCTAGATATCAAGGAAAATTGAAACTCAACTTCTAACTTTAATACTCTGTATCTTTTTTAATTTTGATGGACTAAGGTAGGTTTAGCTAAATTGTAATATTCTGATGCCAAGAATCTACTGATGCTCTGTGTATTATCACTTCTGGACTATCCTGTATTTTGTGTACAGTTGTAAGGTACACCAGGGGCGCCGCCGTGGCCGTGTTGGAAAGTCGAGTAAAACTTCCCAATTCGGACTCGGGGGGACGACGGTTCGAGACTCACCGGGAGCGGATTATTTTTCAAATCAGTTCTGTCGTTGAGATCGAGCTTAAGGTAGAGGGTAATGCACGATAGGCCAAGGGCTGCAGTGCTATCGGGGCGGCAAAGCGCGGACGAGCCCTGAGGGAGGAAAAAAGGTACACCTGGCATCAAATACTAAAAAAACATAATTTAATTCAAAATAGAGGATTTATTGAAACACACCATATTATAATCTTTTATATAAGTATATACTCTTACTATAATAAATTTGTCTTTTTAATATGTAATAAGTATACAGGTACTCTTTACTACAGGAACATATTTACATAATAATTACCGACATACAATAACTTTTGTTAAAATACATAGAGAGAGTTACACATGTTAGTATAAAAACAGACACTAGATACAACAAATAACAAAATAATAGTAGGGTATATCTACATTTCGTTACATTAACTAGTACACGGGCATATCACAACAGGTTTGATCAATTTGTGAAATAAAATCGCTTATTTCTATAATAATAGCAAATATTTAAAAGTAATTTTTCTGTAAAATAACTAGATTGGAAAATATTTAAGTAGGTTCGTTGAAACATAAAGATACATTGTTCGTAAAATTAAAATTAAGCTTAAAAGGGATTTTAAATAATAATGATAGTAATAATAGAAATAATGTTTCTCAAAAATAAGTGGGTTTCTTTAATCAAAGATTTTAGGTCACAAAGCTGAAACCAAAATGTAAAATTACAATGGTAGTGACAGGGTTATTCAACTAAATGAACAGAGTAACTTTCAAGACAAATGTGAGCAGTACATTGCACATCTACGCGTTGGAGCTAAACTCGAATTCCGCTATAATTTGGAGTATCCGGGCTCATTTCCAAGTAGCAGCTTACTGTTTAGTTGTATGCTCAAAAGTTTTTGGACAGAGAGGTATCAGTTTCGTGTTTTTGTTACTCTAGAGCATTAGGTATACACGAATGTTACCTGCCATAAAGAGTGGCAATGCATTACAATTTATTTTTTCTTTTGTAATATAAATATTTGTCATTCATACAATAAAGGAGATTTAAAATTAAAAGGAGGAATAACCACAGAGATAGTTCTAATATTCGTATTAAAAAGTATTCAAACAAGGAATAAATTCGAGATGCATGAAATAACACTAAAATAATAATTAGCTTTAAACCTATAGCCCGTACCATAACTATAAATTGATGACCCATCAGTCTTGTATCAGTTCTGTACAAACTGCCTACCACAATCATAACAAACCGCCTTCACGACACATAAGAAATCAAACAGGTTTAATTTTTCCCACGCTAAACAAAACATTTCGCAATACATTATCGGATATCAAATTGCATTCCTTTAGTATAAATCTTTGTAGGGTTGGACGAAAAGAAGCAGTGCAAGAGTTGACTTAAAATTAATACACAAACCTAATTTAGAACATTTATAGTGAAGTTCTCGGACGTGCAGGAGCTTATAAAAACGTTTTACCAAATATACTCCAGTATAAAGACGAATTTAAAAGAGGTATTACAGTTTTGAAAAAAGCTAATCGCCTTAAAATTTAAAAAGTTTTGAGAAACTCATGTAAAAGCAAAAAGGGGTAACAGTCCATGAAAGTTATTTGGGGTACTTGTACTTTGCAGATATATTATCACGATGAGTATGTATGCTGAATAACTTAAGGAAATACTAAAGAATTTGAGACATGCCTCTTTTCAAGTGGGCTTGTATTGCTTTCTAAAAAGCAAGGAAATCAAAGCAAGTAATGTCGTGATTGCTACTAGATAATCAGACCCATTTGACGGTCGAAAACTAGACCAAAACAATGACGAACAGGGTGTAACATTATTAAAAAAATTTCGTTTGGCGGATTATAGAAGCCCCAGTAACATTAGGATTAAAAAAATCCGATTGTCTTCAAGTGAGGAGTTTAAAGTGCATTTGTGTTGCGCGAAGTTACTGGTTAGAGATTTTTTAATTTCAACTTGACATTTTTTAATGGCAACTCTTTAGAACATAACCTGTATTTGTTTGTTGAGTTACCCTGTACCTATTTAAAAATAATTTTAAAGAATAAGAGCAAAACAGCGACTAGATAAATAATATTTGGAATAATTACAGAAAATCATTTTACGCAATGGCGGAAATATATAATTTGGGGAATAATAATTTTAAATACAAAAACAAGTTATATTCTGTTAAATTTCTTACATCTAGATAAAGCCTCAATATTATTAAATACTTGTAATATGTGACTTGTTTTACAACTTGGTACATTAGTACATTATTTTCTTAGTCAATGAAATTTATTATTTTCTTCGTCATTGAAATTTACTATTTTCCCACTCAATGAACTTTATAATATAAGGTCTTAAATTCATGCCCAGAGAAACACACATATGCTCTGGCGTTGTTCATGAACATTTTGAAAGCGACAGTTGGTAGCTAGGTTCGGTATCATATCTATACTTCATTTTCGTTTGTCAGATGAAAGAATTCTTTATAGGCTCATGTAGCATTCAGATCATCTTTTCAACCAAGCTTGAGCAACAATAAAAATGTCGAGAATAACTATAACTAGCTAAAAGAAAAAGGCAGCACTCTCATATGAGGTATCCCGTATTGTGTTGGGCCCAATCAAGACCATCATGCCGAGAGCACCATTTGTTTGACAGCACTATTGTTTTGGGAGTAGGGGAACATGTTGTACCTTGAACACTGTTGTACCTTGAACACATCTCTTAATTTTGAATTTCGCGGATGTTTGTGGATGGCTGTGAGGGACAGAATCTTGAATTAGGAAACCTGCAATGTCGTCACATGTGTTTCAGTTGTTCACCGATAATCGTGTGAGTGTGCAGTGCAGTTCGGATTTTTGACTTGAAAAAGTAAGTTTTTACGCTCTGCGTTTCATACACATATATCTTTTGTCTTTAATGTAATGAACTGGATCTTTTTTTTTTGGGCGATGGCATACTCATTTGGCTAATAACTAGTTGTGTCAGACATGATCTATTCTTAACCTAAAATTTTCTGTAGTTTGATTATGATACACCGGCACGGCGTTGTACCTTGAACATACCACATACGATGTACCTTGGACATGTTCAAGGTACACATCATACGTCTTAGGTACATCGATTGTGATATGTTCAAGGTACAACACCATAACGGTGTTTCATCATCAAATTACAGTTAAGTACAAATTATGATTTATGTTCTCTGCTTTATTGCAGTTAATGTTGCCTGGCTTCTTGTACCTCTTTTGAAAATATGCCACGCAGTCGAACAGGTGTAAAAAGGGCTGGCCAGATCCTGAAAGACTCACAGATGCAATTAAATTAATTTATGAAAATAAAATTACATTATACAGTGCTGCAAAACATACAGGATTGAACAGAAGCACAATACGTCGACATCTTCAACATTATAAAAACAATGATGAAAACTACACCTGGCGTAACAATAATGCTACACAGCAAGTTTTCAACAAAACAGAAGAAGTTATGCTCGTGGACTATATAAAACAAGCAGCAATATTGCAGTATGGACTTACATTGAGGGATGGTCGTGAATTAGCATACAAATTTGCGGCAGAAAATCGGAAAAAATATCCTTCCAGCTGGGATAATGACAGAATGGCAGATGAATTTTGGCTGCGCCTTTTCAGAAAGAAATATAAAGATAACTCTTTGGAAACCAGAAGCTACCAGCTTAGCAAGATCAACTGCTTTCAACCGTACCAATGTTGCACTGACATTCCAAAATTATAAAGTGGCTTTGCAAAAATGTCCCCCTTTGCCGGCAGTGAACATATGGAACTGCGATGAAACTGCGCTGTCCACAGTTCATGTTCCTCCGAAAATACTTGCTACCGAAGGATCCAAGCAAGTTGGTACAATGACGAGTGCAGAAAGAGACACACATATCACTATGATAGCTGCAGTCAATGCTGGAGGTGATTTTATTCCACCAATGCTTATTTTCCCAAGAGTGAATTTCAAGGAATTCATTATAACTGGAGCTCCACCAAAGACAATTGGTGGTGCAAATCAGTCTGGGTGGTCAAATGAAGCATTATTCATTGAATTTTTCAAACACTTTTTGAAATATGTAAAGCCGTCAAAAAAATCTCCTTGCATTTTATTGATGGATAACCATGAAAGCCATATTTCAGTTCCCGTTATTCAATTAGCCAATGATAACGGAGTGATTTTAGTAACATTTCATCCACTTACAAGTCATAAAACGCAGGCTTTAGATAAAACCGCATTTGGACCATTTAAATCATATTTCAACACTGCAATGAATGAATTCATGATCACTCCAGGAAATGCTGGAAAACCGGCAACAATCTATGATCTTGCTCCACTGGTGGGAAAAGCATTTCCACTAGCTTTTACACCAACAAATATTGTTCAGGGATTTTAGGTAACTGGATTCGTTCCTCTGAATGAGAATATTTTCAAGGATTTTGAATTCTCTCCAGCAGATGTCACTGATCGTCCAGACCCAACAGCAATAGTTCAAGATAATCCCCAAGATATTAGCTTTCCATCAACTTCAGTTTCATCTTTGACTCAACTTAATTTCAGTGAACCAGTTGCCTCAACTTCTGCCTTGATTTCTCCGGTTATGATTAGGACACATCCAAAAGCCGCAGCACGAAAAGTCACTCATCGAGGTCGTGAAAAGGACGTTCTCGTATATTGACGGACACCCCCGAAAAACTCAGAATAGAATTATTAAAACAAGCTAAAGTAAATAAAACAAGCGTTCCGTCTCAGAAAACAACAACCACTTCAAAGAAAGTTTCTGCAGTTAAGACCAAGGTATTAGTATCTTCCGATTCTTCTATGTCAGATCAGTTCTCAGTGCATGATTCTGAAGATTCTGTTGGACCCTTGGCCTTTTCGGAATCAGAAGAAGCTGTTTGTAACACGAGTGCTACTGAGACATCTGGGCAGGATGGAGGATACCAAGTGGGAGATTTCGTCATTTTAATATATGAAGCCAAATATTTTCCAGGTAGGATAGTGGAAACAAGCGACGAAGGAGTCATTGTAACGGCAATGGAGACAACCATGAATAATTGGAAATGGCCGGAAAAAGTGGACTCATTGTTCTATCCATGGGTGTACATTATTCAGAAAATTAATCCCCCGGTGAAGAAATGTTCCAAAAGAGACATCTACGAGGTTGGAGAAATAACTCTCTAATTTGTGAAAAATAGTTTTGTTCTAACATTAATGTTAATTCTTCAAATATTTTTCAGAATAATGTTTTCGAATATGAAGTTAATTTTGCATTATAAATTGTTTTTTACATATAAGGAGGTCTAAATAAAATTTTATACCGAAAACTATCTAATTTATTAAATACATGTTCAAGGTACAACGGTTTTAGGTCCGAGGTACATCACTCCTGTTGTACCTTGGATACAAATACACTTTTTCAAATTAGGCTTTTTTCTCATCGAATTTGAATCGTTCTAACCTCGCAAAAAAACTATTATGTATAAAATATCGCCCCCTATCCATCGCGCCAAAAGAAGCCTCTGACTAGAGTTTATTCTTCATGAAATTTTTAAAAAATCAGGAATGAGTTCAAGGTACAACATGTTCCCCTACTATATTTTTATGTTGGGCCCCATAAACACCCTGCTATGCGAAAGCACCTATAGGAGAAACATATCATCAATTCAGGAATATATCAAGAGGTTTGGCCAGCCCTGAGTGGTTTTTACAATGTCAATTCAAGAATATGTCCAGAGGTTTCGCTAGCCCTGAGTGGCCTCAGGCCCTCTCATACTCAGTTAATCCAAGGAGCACCGGCATACATACTATAGTTAAGTACATTGCTAACCTGTAACCCTTATTTAAATTCGTTTATGTTAATTATAACTGCTTCCATCTATCACAATAAATAATAGTAATTTTGGCTTATATAAAATCATTATTTATTAATAAATGAAGTCAACCGAGACGTGATTTTTATTTGTATGTCTAACGCCCATCAAATTATAAGGAATGACCCACATATTTTTCAGAATTGCATTAAATCTCATGTTCTGCCCTGAGCAGCCACATAACTTTCTTCTAATTTTAGTAATTTATCTTGTTATTAACTTTTATATAAAATAGCATTTATAATTTTATGTACAGTTCTTACTTGAGTTAACTAGTACTAAGCTAGACATTTCGAATTGGAGTAACACGAAAATTTCCAAAAAATTAATTTTTCTTGTTAATTACATCACATTTACATATATAATCATGAATTAAAATTACATTTTTAATCATACATGATGTAACAATGGTGTAATAATAAAAATTGTGACTGGTGGTTAAGGATCCAAAACTTTTATTCAAAATAATATGCTGTTCACAGAAACACGTTTATTCTATTGACTCTGGAGATACTTAACTACTACTACGCTAACAAAAACTGAATATGGTCAGTTTATAGCACGACATATTATTATGTCGCAAAACTTTTGCTAAATTATTTATTTAATAAATAATATTTCAGGAAGTACAAGTGCCTTCCCATAGTTTCACCAACCCTGTATATCTTAGAATATAATTAATTATCATATAATCACGTTAAATAGTGTCTATATTTCAATTGCCCTATTTATTACCAATGATTTGAACCTCGGTGGTTCAGGGGTAAGAACGTGTGCCTCTGAACCGAATGGTACTGGGTTCGATCCCAGCGTACTCCTTTCACTTTTTCAGTACAAACTGTAACATTACCATCAACCGGGGTTCTGGCATTGTATTTGAGCAAGTTGAATGTCTGCACGTTTCGCCCTTCGGATGGGGCGTAAAGCCGTCGGTCCCGTGTCCATGCGATGTTGGGCACGTTAAATATCCCTACCTTTCTTACAGAAAGGCAGGGGTTCGGCAAAAATTCCCAGGATAGTGAGGTAAAACTGCTCTCTGGCGTCGGTGATTGGCCATAGTCGCGGAAATAGGCCGACGTTAAAGAAACAAAAAAACACACACACATTACCAATGACATGGAAGCACAGAAAGAGTCCCCGCTGAAATGTTAAGGAAATGGGACTCTTTCCAAAAAGTAGATAGATTATCAGAACACGTCACAGATGTGCTATAGCACACGCGGTCTAGTCAGATATTAAGGGAGAGGTAATTAAATCATTATTGAGCATTTATGTTGAGTGTGTGTTTTATACACGTTACTGTGTACGGAAAAATTACACCGATAGCTATATATATATATATATATATATATATATATATATATATATATATATATATATATATATATATATATATATATATATATATATATATATATATATATGATACGATAAGTATTATGAGCGGCCGTAACGACATCTTGTACACCTAATATATAAATCATGTAAGGCAATAGTTTTTCTAAGTAGCTAGAGATAAGGCTAGCGCCTAACCCTTTATCCGTTAAGTAATTGACTTGACAAGCGTCCTAAATGGAAAGAAGTTGCTAAGGTTCTAGTATTGTAACTAGGATATGAGAGACGTGTGTTTAGGGCATGATCCTGGAGCCCGACTCAAACAGGTTGATGAGGGGCGAGAAGGACACTGTTTACAGGTCGCCAAGGAATATATTTGCCAGAAAATGTACCAGATAAGGTGTGAAGCGATAAGAGAGCAGGTGAAGACTCGTGGTGTGTTATAGGTATTTTACCATATATTTTTGAATAATCTGTTTGTCTTTCTTACTGACGTGGCAATGCTGTATATTAGATAACTACACGGTTACATATTTTGAAAACAGAAATTTCACGCATAGTTAGTTTTTGGTTATCAGTATACATAGAGTCGCAGCATTTATTAGGTCAACCTAATTGGCTGACTAATTGATAATCGGTTCAGTTTTATTTTTACAAAAATTAGTAACCCTTTAAGTAAATACCATCTAACGGCGCTAGAACTGATTGAAAATAAATATAAAATAAATTGCGGAATCTCCGTTTCAAAGCGTTTTCTGAATTTATCTGGGTTTTGTGGTCTTTTTTTGGTATACATTTATTTTTAAGCACCACACAAAAAATCCAGAGGAATTAAACCTAGAGACCTCGGTGGCCAGTCAGTTAATCATCTGCCATATCCACCTATCTTGAACGACGTCCTCTAAGTAATTTCTTACCTATACATCATAGTGTGGGGATGCACCATCTTAACATAACTAGAAATAATTTCTGTTTGGAAGAACCGATTCAGTTCGGACAAGAAATTGTCTTGCAAAATTGTGAATATCGAAGACCTGTTATAAGGTTCCCTGAAAAAATGTGAAGGTATGTATTTTATTGGCAAATAATTGTAAATTATATCTAATACAAATGAGTCTTAAGACTTGTACACTATCTCAAATGATACTATTTGGTCCTGTAATTAAATTACCTATTAATGAGTGTGATACTTCTGTATCCAGTGTGAAGTTTCAGTTGCTCAATAACGAGAATTTTGACGGTCTATATAGTGGTTTGGGAGGAACGTAGCTGCATCATCGAACAGTGCATTTTTAAACACTTTGGATCTCTACTTAATTTTTCCATTAAGTTGTAAAACTGTCGCGTTTATTAAAATCCTGAAGTAAGCCAACTTTGTAAAGATTCCACTGTCACTTTTTTCTTGTTATAAGAACTATTGGATGATCAATGTTATTACCTAATGCTATCTGCCCTAAACTAGTGTGGGGATAGTCATGGAATGCTAGTAAAGCCCCTAGTTTAATTTTTTCTTTATCTACCACATTTAGAGAGATCTTCTATGATGACCCATTTCTCAAAACTTCTTTTTAATTTTAATTACTGCGGATTGGGAAATTGGTTCTAGGTTGGGGTATAATTATTAAATAAAGAACAAAATTCTTTGTGAGTCCTGGCTTAGTCTCCACAACCAATGTTTATTATAATTTAAATTATTCAGTTTCAGGTAGCCTCATGTTGACAAACAGTTTTTAATATTTTAAGCACAACTTGAAGAACATGTTAGTTAGGACGAATCATCTTAAATGTAACATTCTGTTAACATTTTAACATTTTTAGATAAAGCAAAAAAAAACGAATATCTTATTCGCAGTGTGGGCCCTTGTCAGATTTACTTTTACGCACTAGAATACAGTATAAAATAAACAAGATAATAGACTAAATGCTCACAAATTCAATATAATTGTTATACCAGCTGGAATCAGAAACCAGAAGGCTGGTTGCTTCTAAAAATAAATCGCTTGCGGTTCCATCAGCTGCTAAAAACTACTTGGATAACTTTCCTCAAGATAGGTGGGTAGTGATAAAGAGCAGTTGAGCAGCAAAATTAATGATGCCTTACGGAGAAACTTGAAAATACACGTAGGAACCGTTTACCTTATCTTGAAATTTGCCCCGGTATGCTTGGCTGAGAGAGATTGACCTCAACAGGAAAGTTAAGTTGTTTATTGGTTTTCTACTAACTGTGTTTAACGTAGATGCACCCATTAAAGAAATAAAAGTTAGTAAACCGAAGGTTCCATGGTTTGTGGATAATCTAAAGATGATTGTGACGAAGAGTGATGTAGCACTACAAAAGTATAAGAGAGTGATCGGATGAAAGCTGGAGTGCTTATAAAAGTCTCCGTAACTTCACCGTTTAATGCGTACGTGGAGAGAAGCGAGCATATTTGAAAGAAATTAATGACAGAAATACCAGTCCAAAAAATTTTGGTCCACCTTAGCTGATCTGAATATTAAATTGAAAAAAAATCTTGGATCGTCCTTCACACTTGTCCGACCTAGATTCTACAAATCACAATTTTCGCGAATATTTTCAAAATATCTCCGATGATTGTCACGATTTAATCGATACTTACGAAGACAGTTTATACCAGAGCATAAAACCATTTCAGCTGAAATTAACAACAATGGAAAAGGTACATGATCATAGTTCACAATGAAATGCCTGCGGTTTCGATAATATATCTGCTACCTACAATGCTTAAATACAGCAGTCCTGTTGTTGACAAATATGTGTGAGTCACACAATAAGCTGTTGTATTGTGGCAGGCTTTTTTCCTGATTCACCGCTTCCAAAAAAGCCTAATCCAACGGAATTTATTCCAGCCGTGTCTACGATTTTCTAGATGATGCTTTATGGGCCAATGAATGAGTTTGTTTTGTTAAAAGAAATTATTCTTGACTCTCAATGTGGGTTTAGAATGGATTTTTCCACGGCAAATGCTCTCGCCACTGTGACAACTTACATTATTGAACCTTGTGATGGGCGGGATTACAACGGCTCTGATATTGCTTGAATTTTACGAGGCTTTTCATTCCGTCGTCCATAGGCTCTTGTTATCAATACTTCGATACTATGGTTTAACAATTTAGCACTTCAGTTAGTGGAACCATTTCGTCTTACTAACAGATCTCAGCGAATAATACATAACAACTGGTTGTATTCTTCGCTCAACATTTGTTCAAGGGTGCCTTAGGGTACTGGACTTGCGCCTTTGTTTTTTCTCATATATACTTCTAATGTTCTTAGAGTCACCAATTATTGCAAGATTCAGGCATGCGCTGATGACACACAGTTACACAGTTGTATTTACATTTTCCAGCGAATAATGGAAATTTAGTACAGGCGTTGATTTAGTCTTAATATTGTGGAGTCTATTTCAAAACAACATAATTTAAAACTCAACGCCTCTAAATCTTGTGTGGTGTTTTTTTGGTGCAGAAATTAAGATTGTTAAGTTGAAAGGAGAAACGTTTATTGCTATTGGTGGGAGTCCTGTTGTGATTGCAGATTCTTTCAGAGACTCTGGAGTGATTTTGGATTCAAACCTTAGATTTAGGAAACACAAGTAAATTGTTACAGAAGTCGTATATTATGTTTTTTAAAAATGCTTAAGACCAATAAATATTTTCTTAGTCGTGAAATCCGAAAAAACCTGTGTGAGAGCTTAGTACTGTCTAATTTTAATTAGTGTGACGTTATTTTTGGCTACTGTTTGGATGAGACAAGTAATAGAATAAATCAGATTGTTTAAAATAACTGTTGTCGTTTGGTTTATGGCCTCAGAAAATACGACCACATTTCTGAATAAATTTCACAACTAGGATGGTTCAAAATGAGGAATAAACGGCCCCGCATTTGGGAAACCTTTTCAATGGACTCAGTGTAAATAATTCAAATCCATACGTTTTATACAAATTTGCAGAGGTGCATCCAGTCAATCCTAGGAACAATTCTGGTTACAGTATACCTCATTACAGAACTACACTCTATGAGGAAGGCATTGTCTATAATGCAATCAATTTGTACAAATCTTTGTTCACTGAACTAAAAACTTTTTCACCTTCTAAATTTAAGACAGCTAAGGCTATATCTCCTGTATCAGATACGTTGATTGTAGATGGGACTACGAATGATGTGCTCTTCTTCCGGTGGTTTCAGCTAATATTTTCTTGCAGTTTCAAAAGTTTATTTTTTTGGTGCATTGATTGCGTCTTGATACGACTTTTTCCTTCAGAAAATACATGCTTTTTGAATAGTATTTTTATAGATTAAATATGTCTGTTATGTATGCGTCAGATGATTGAGCACAGTAGCTTTTTAAGTACACTCCGTCTGTTGTGGTATTCTTTAATCAAGATTATATGTATGTTTTTTAGAGCAAATGGAGTTCAAATTGTTTGTCTAAAGTGTTAGGTGCGGATCGTATGGTCTTAACACATTAAAACTTTATTGCAGTTTTTAAAAATATTTGTTTTACACAATGAAAATGCAATCTGTTGAGCTTATTGAAATGGTTAGATAGGAAATTAAAAGACATTTCAAAAAAAGTATCTTACCAGCCTACCATTCTTTTACGTTCGCTGCCAAGCGTCTCATATATGAGCCGTGACAAGTTTTCAAATAGACCACCGTCTCACATATGAGCCAGCCGCCGTAGTGAACTGAATATGAGTTTAAAATGCAACAACTTCAATGAGCGGATTTATCTTTGTATAATGGTCTAGGAGTCTAGGGGAAGGACCGATGCATATGTGAGACATGTGGCGTAGCGTATACTGCTAATTCATATATCGTGAACACTTATTGTAACTTATTTTGTGTTGTCTCTACTGCAGGTAAGTATTTTAAATTTTTTTAGCATTATGTATGGTTGCACAAAGCAGCAATAATCATATTATTAGTCATTAGACTTAATTAGAGATAGCAATCCGTGTAAAAAACACTAAGGTTTGAAGTTAGAATTAACTGCTTTTTGTTTTATCCATTGCATAAAGCGGAAAACCATCGTTTTTCTGATTCTCTAGATCATGTCATCCCACAGGTTAACTAAAAAAGAACTTCAAGAGCAAATCGATAAAATGATGGGAGGCGGTCTTATTGAAACAGCTACAAACCCTCATCAGATTCAGAGGCTACTGGGCAAGATGCTCACCTCTCGTGTGATGAAGATGAAGAGGAAATCGTAAACACTAATCAAAGCCAGGAAGATGGGGAAGTAGTGGATGCTAAAGAACTCTAGCATCATGCAATTTTTGGAGAAATAGTGTCCATAAATCGATTCGAAGAAATTCTTTGACTTGTGTGCTTCTACAAACAAAACGATGACAAAACCTCCCGTTTGTTTACAATATAGCAGGTTTTGAATCATATTGCCCAAAATGTAGGAAACGCTTTTTATTCAGGAAGAAACCTGTCGTTGGGTGAAACTTTGTTATGATGACGTGGGTGATTGATTTTCCGTCAATACATTCCCAGTAAAAGCGCTAAATACGGAATAAAATTGTACGAGCTTTGCACGCCAGAAGGTTTTGTCTTGGAGATTCTTATATACTCTGGAAAACGAACTGTTTACAGCATTGGAGAAACGCTACCTACGCAAAGGTCACAGTTTGTATTTAGGTAATTATTATAACAGTGTTCAACTGGCCGAATTTCTGTACAAGAACAAAACACATGTTGTAGGCACATTGAGAGAAAATCGCAAGGGAAATCCAAAAGCGGCTACGAATTCAGAACTAAAAACTCTGGACGCAGCAAGTGCCTTATGGTAGTGAATTTTCATAAAAATATTTTTTAATAGCAAATATGTGTGTTTTTGTAAGAAAGCAGGCATCAAATTTGGTTACCAGTATAACCTATATAGTAAAAACAATGTGCCATGTTTCATCAAAATAACTTTATTGTTTGAAAATGTACAAAAATTTCCGAAAGTAAACTTAAAGTGTTCCCGAAAAAACACGTTTCTTGGTCAACCTTATAGGTTAATAGCAAATTGAGCTATTCAAATATGAAGCGTTTGATCAAAATTCGCTACCATAACACACTTACTGCGTCCAGAATTTCTTTTCTTACAAACATGCATTATATTTCGATGAAAAATGTAAAAATGCAATAACATAAGGCGTGTTTCATTAAAAATAAAATAAAATTTGTATCACCAACGACCTATGGGCCAGCCTGTGATTGTAGAAATAATTATTTTAAGATGTAGCTCAAGACTCCCTATAAATAATATATACAAAATTTTTTCATATGTGGTATAATAACAGATATATTGAGCTTTATTGATTTTTTACGAAAATTCTACAAACATTATAGTATACCATTAAACGATAAACTCCATAGCTAGGACTACTGCCAAGCATCAGAGAAAGGGTCTATTTGAAATGAATTTTCTGGAAATATTTTATTAAAATGAAGGACAATGACGGTTGAAACTAAGACTTCATGGTTTGTAAAACATTCTTCCTGAGACATTTTATTTCCATGGCCCGTATTAGATTCAAGTTATTTGCCTAAATGTTGCCAATTTTGACATTTTAAGTCGCAACTTTGACGTTTTGAGGAAAACCCCAATTTATTTTTCTTTAAATACCTATAACTTTTTTGTCTTTCGACCTACAAACCTAAGTTTTGGTAGGTAACTTACGTATAAGGATGTAAACCCGTGAACTAAATTTGGTTGCCCTCACTTTGTTAATTCCGGAGATATTAATTTTTTTCAAAAGAAAACACCAAATTTTCCGGGAAAGTATGGGTGGATTTTCCTGGCTAACGAACTTATCCAAGCCATTAGCAAAAGGAAGGTATTCACCAATTGTAAGTAAAATCGGCCCATTATTTTTTGAGTTATCGGTGTGATACATATATATATATATATATATATATATATATATATATATATATATATATATATATATATATATATATATATATATATATATATATATATATATATATATAAACATATAAAAATTGAAACTGACCCCGGATATGTGTTCTGGAGGGCCTAATTAGCGCTCATTTGAAGAAATTTTTCAAAATTCAAAAGTCGGGATCTCCTCATGAGTGATTTTTTTGAACGAAAATTCACTTAAAAAGGGGGAAAAATCTTTAGGAGAAAGGGAAATGTGCTAGTTTTAAAATGGAGGGATAAAAGAGAAGTTCTTGCAATATCGACAGTACATTCAGCTGCCTCTGACAAGTTTATCAACAGAAGGGGTGTAGAGAAGGAAAAACCAATCGATATAATTGACTATAACAAGTACATGTCCGGTATTGATAGAAGTGACCAAATGTCATCTTACTATACCACACCTAGGCAAACAATTCGATGGTATCTAAATCTATTTTTTCACTTAGTAGATGTTTGCCTGTGGAATAGTCATTATATACATAATGCAACTAACAAAAAAGAGACAGTTACCTACAATTCAGCGAAATCGTAATATTAGAATATCTGAAGAAAGTTGAACACAATAAACGACAACAGAAACAGAAAAATTATTATCCTAAGAAATCTGAAAAAAGAAAAAGATGCCGTGTTTGTTCTTTAAAGAAGCAAAGAAGTGAGACATTTTTGTATGTGAAGATTGTAAGGACAAAAATGGACAAGCGATTGGACTATGCGTGACCCATATTTCAAGGTTTACCATAAAGGAAGTGACTGGATTACTTGGTTATTAAAATTATTTCACCTTTTTTTTTTTCAAGAAATGTTTCTAATTTCTCAATTTCTTAGTTACCATTAGTTTAGTTATACTCCCATTTCTTTCTTTCAAGAAATTTTCCTAATTTGTTAGTTATCATTTTCGTTTTGTTATTGTTATTCGAATTCCTTCCATGTTTATGTTTTTCACGAAATTGTCCTAACTTGTGCATTTGTTACTAATCATTAGTAAATTTTGCATATTAGTTACTTCCTTGGGTATGAATTTTTATATAAATACTATGAATCAAATTTGGTATCTTTTTCCCTGTCTCATATGTGAGCCACGTAGTCTATTTAGTAATTGCTATCCCTATAGACTGCCCTCTCTTATTTGAGCCACAACAAAATACCCCACTGGAAGCTTCGGGATAAAATTTTGTATTATATACATATCAAAGACATGTTAAAATTAGCGCATTTAGGTCATAATCAATGCTGGTCTGTATGGTCGAAACTTAGTAACCCCCCGCTAGCGAACTTGTTAAAACACTCAACGGTATCGTCATCACGCTCACAAAGATTATGTTCCGAATAAAACAAATATGGCCCAAACCGCATGTTTAAAATAAAAAATAACTTGTTTTAGGATCTACCTCCAAAGTTACCGATTTACAAAATAATGAATTATTTTTTTCATTTGTCTCATGCTGTATATACACATACTTTATTCAACTTTTTAAGAACAGTTTCATACACCAAATTATGTGAGCTTTCTTCAGGTCTGTGATTAAAGTTTATCTATTTTCATTTTTACATTACTTTGGTCCTTGTAATACAAAATACACATTTAAAATAAAATATTATTTTCTAATAGGCTATTTACTGTCATGGTGATAATATATCATAAAGTAACACATATAAATATCGGCTAACCACATAGTGGTTACTAACTAACCTTCAGATGACCATAGTTAGTGTATTTCTTTTTTGAAATTCCATTACTACTTCACCAATAGATTTTACAATTATGTAGATAATCATAATTTTACTTAAAATTGTTGCGTCAAGATTACAGGGTGTTTCATGTAAAACTGGTATCGGTATATCCCTAAATTTAGAATTATTAATATATCTGTTGACATAAAAAAATAAATGAAAAGTTTGTTGAATGTGGTTGCCTTTACTTCGTAAAACCGTTTCATACTAAAAAAAAAACTGGTTTCCTAACCAACGAACCTTAGGTTAACTGCAAATTGAGTTATGGAAATTTGGAGCATTTAATGACAATTCGCCACCAAAACGCACTTACTTGGTCTAGATTTTTTTTACAAACGTTCATAATATTTTGATATATACAGCAAAAATGCAATAATATAAGGGTGTCCAAAAAAAGTGTAAGTATCCCCATGGGCCATCCTGTGATTTCCAAAATAATTTTATAAGTTGCAGCTCAAGGCACCCTGTAATTAACGTATACAATTGTCTCTCGCATCTTGTATAATAACAATTATATTAGGCTTTACGGTAGAAATGCCTCACCCTGTATATATATATATATATATATATATATATATATATATATATATATATATATATATATATATATATATATATATATATAAACTAAAAAAAAACTGAAGCTAACCCCGGATACGGATTATAGGGGGTCTAGTTTGCACTCATTTGAAGAAATCTCCTCAATAACGAATTTTTTTCTACGAAAATTAGATAGAAGTTATAGACCGTTAAACGATAAGCATGAAATAACCGCCAAAGCATCAGAAACAGGGTCTATTTGAAATGAATTTTCTGGAAACATTTTAGTAAAATGAAGTTTAACGACAGTTGAAGCTGAAACTGATGGGGTTGCCGAACACTCTTCTTGCAACAATTTCTTTACACAGCACGTATTTGTTTCCGGTTCTTTGCCTAAATATTGCCAATTTTGACGATCCAAATCGCGAGTTTGACGTTTTGAGGAAAACAAATTTTTTTTAAAGGTCTATAACTTTTTTATTATTTTTTTAACTTACAGAACTAAATTTTGGTACATGGCTATTACATTCTTTTTATATATTATTCAAACAGGTGTACCAAATTGGGTGCCCTTACTTTGTTATTTACGGAGATAAAAAAATTTATGAAAGAAAACACAAAATTTTTGGGAAAACCTGAGCCGATTTTCCTGGCTAACGAAGTTGTCCAAATCATGGAAGGTACCCACCAAGTTTGAACAAAATCGGCTTATTATTTTTTGAGCTATCGGTGTGATACATTTATATATATATATATATATATATATATATATATATATATATATATATATATATATATATATATATATATATATATATATATTATTATTATTATATTTTATTAGCTGAAATTATACAATACGTCTATACAGTAAGTACATTTTGACTTGTGTTGTATATAGTGACATAATTTAAACTGTTTATTCTAAAAATACTTGACGCTGCATTATCCAAATATGACATACTTCGAATTTTGACACACCATTTTAAATAAACCTTTTATACCATTTTTTCTTCCATCTTACATTTCCAATCACTGCCTTCATTTACTACTATTCTTTACACATCCATCATATATATATATATATATATATATATATATATATATATATATATATATATATATATATATATATATATATACATAAAAATTGAAACAAGATATGGGCTCTAGGGGGCCTAGTTCGCGCTCATCTGAAGACATTTATTCAAAGTCGATATTACTGCATTAGTGATTTTTTTGTAAAGAAAATTCCCTAATAGATGTATATATAGGGTATGTTTCTTCTAATTATCGTAGCTTCTGCTCCTTTTGTTTTTGGAGATACAAAAAACTTTCTACATGAAAGATGCAAAACTTTTTACAAGCTGTGAGAATTTGCTTTTGGAATAACCAAATTAACGTCGCAAAATCAGAAAAATTACCCAACCTCGCTTTTTTAAATAGAATGTACGATTACTTAAAATAGAAGTTCATTTTCTGTTGATTTCCAAAATGTAATCATACGTAATATTTAAATAAGCCATTTTAGAAATATTCCATGTCAAATATATTGATTTTACACTAACAATTAATCATTATAGAAAAGGATACAACGATTGTCATTAATTGAAGAAAATGACTAAGTAGTCATAGGAGTTTGGAGGAAACAACAATAGCTTAGATGTCAAATTTAAATACCTACTTTTACTGAAGCTGAAAGATTTGAAATTTTATATCGACCCACTAATCACCAGAACAATATTAACAATGAATTCGAAAAACAAACTATCGGATTGGATATCAAACGGTTATGTTTTTCATAATTCTTCTATATGTCCTCCATTATTACTGATAAATCTTTTTGAAATTGTAATCTATTTTATGTATTGCCTTAACGACTAAATACGATTTTTCTTGATTTAAACTATTTGCAACATTATAGTAGTTTCCAATTTTAGATCATCTATTTATTTCTGCGCAAACTATTTTTCTACATTCCCAGAGAAAGGATTCTAAAATTGTCAAATCAGGGCTATTTGCAGGCTATCTCAATATTCCCATGTTTCCATGCATTTGGAAAGTTATGGCGGTTATCAAGGGAATTTCGAACCGAGATTATATTATTGGGTGTCGTACCCTCTTGCTGCCATATGGGACTACCATACCACTAAATGCCTAAATTATCTAACAATCCATCAGTTTCATGTTGCAGAAAATGTGAATATCGTTCCCCTTTTAATGACCCCTTATAGAAAATAGGTCGAATAATTTTATTACGGATGAGACCACACCAAACGTGAAGTAATTTTGCTTCTTCAAACCTAATTTCAGCAGTCCCGCTAGGATTTTCAGAGGCCCATATATAGGCGTATTCTTAGGTTATATATTCCCGCTGCTATAAAGATCGTTTCGTCACTCCATAATTTCTTTTTAAAAAATCTTTATGCTGTGATTTTTGTAGCAGCATTTCACGACAAAATCATAATCTGGGCATTTATGTTAGGTCAACTTTGAGCAGGTAATATGATCATGATATCCATACTTGTGCAATGTTCGACTGCTTTTCTTTGTTGAATTGTTAAAACTCTACTGGCATCGATAATCGAATGCGTAGGATTTTCTGAAGGAAGAAAAAATTGTATTTACATATTTTGAAAATAATAAATCAAATAATTTTTTCAAACTATAACAGAATATTGAGTTCTTCAATCTCATTTGTCGTATGCTTGTTTTTTTTTTGTTTCACTTTTTCAATTCTCCAAAATTCTTTTTCTATATGGCGGAATGTTCTCGGAATTTTTCTGATTTTTGTAAAAATTTGGATAATTTCACATTTGTCTTTGTCTGTATAAACCATAATTTAATTTGTATTTTTTTAAATGGATTTTTTGGCTAACAAAATTATAAATGGAGAAGTTTTATATTTGTAAAATAGAGATTGAATAATGTGGATCTGGGAGAAGTATTGGTGGAAAGGACAACTGTGTTTTTCTAGTTAATTTTCTTAGGAAAATTTTAAGGTGACAGTTTCAAATACTTTCGCATTATTATTGGACATTTATATTGAAAGTGTATTTATCACATGCACAAACGAAGATTTTACGTATAATACATTGCATGATCCATTTGCAAAATAAAAATTACTATTACTATTACTTTTTCTATTACTATTAAAGAAAAAGATTTAGTTAATTCGAGTTTGACACCTATTGTTGTTTATTTTCACTAAGTTTCCATGGTTACTAAGCTGTCTCATTCCTGGCATGGAAATCATTGGACATTTTTCCGTAATAATTGATTATTACTGTAGAATCAATATGTTTGGCAAGGAATATTGATAAAATGGCTAAGTCGAATATTACCTACGATTATATTCTTGAAATCAGAAGAAAATTATATTTCATTCCAAGCAATCGTATATAGAGTGTTCTATTTGAAAAAAAGTTCGGGACGCAGCAAGTGCGTTATGGAAGTGAATTTTTATTCAATGCTTCAAATTTGAATAACTCAATTTTCTATAAAGTTAGAAAGTTGAGTTTTGGTACGTAGTAAGGTCTTTCCTAAAGCAACACATCCACCAAATTTCGTTAAAATAGCTTTGTAATTTTCGGAGAACAATTTTTTCTTTTAGAAAACTCAAAATTTTCCCGGAAAACCGATTTTCCTGGCTAACGAACTCATCTAAGCCATTAATAAAAGAAAGGCACTTGCTGAGTTTCATCGATTAATTATTTTTTGAGATATATATATATATATATATATATATATATATATATATATATATATATATATATATATATATATATATATATATATATATATATATATATAAACATATAAAAATTGAAACCGACCCCGGATATGGGTTCTAGGGGTCCTAGTTCGCGTTCACTTGAAAATTTTTTTTTGCTAAGTCTCACCATCGATACCTATCTTATTAGTGATTTTTTTTTTTACTAAAAATTGACTAAAAAGGGGGTTGTGTAATTTTTACAACTTTGCGATGTTAATTTGGTTTTTACATAATCAAATTTTCACAGCTTGTGAAAAGGTCCGCAACTTTCATTTGGCGTTTTCTTAATCTCCAAAAAACAAAAGTAGCAGAAGCTGCACTAATTATTAGGTACCGACCCTGTACAAACTTTACCTCAGGCTGCTCAAATGCCAGAGAAAAGTCCTTACATCTGTATTTTGTAACTAAAAGTTGTTTATTCCAACCACAGTTTCAAAAAAGTGAATTAAAACTCAATAGTGCTTTAACCTTAAGCTCTTTTTTATTTTAGTTGTTATATAACTCAAAAAGTAATGGGCCGATTTTGATAAACTTTGGCATCTACCTTCCTTTTGTAAAGGGCTTGAATAGGTTCGTTAGTCAGGAAAATCGGACAAGGTTTTCGGGGAAATATTGAGTTTTCATTAGAATTTTTTTTATCTCAAAAAATAAAAAACTCTGGACGCAGCAAGTGCGTTATGGTAGTGAATTTTCTTAAATATGTTTTTATTGCAAATATGTCTGTTTTCTTTTTATTTAAGAAAGCAGGCATCAATTTTGGTTACCAGTATAACCTATATAGTAAAAACAATGTGCCATGTTTCATATAAATAACTTTATTGTGTGAAAATGTACAAAAATTTCCAAAAGTAAACTTAAAGTGTTCCCACAAAAACTCGTTTCTTGGTCAACCTTATAGGTTAATAGCAAATTGGGCTATTCAAATATGAAGCATTTGATCAAAATTCGCTACCATAACGCACTTGCTGCATCCAGAATTTCTTTTCTTACAAACATGCATTATATTTCGATGGAAAATGCAAAAATGCAATAACATAAGACGTGTTTGATTAAAAAAATAAGAAAATTTGTATCACCAACGACTTATGGGCCACCCTATGATTGAAGAAATATTTTTTAAGATGTAGCTCAAGACACCCTATAATTAATATATAAACAAAACTTTCATATCTTGTATAATAACGGATATATTGAGCTTTATTGATTTTTTACGAAAATTCGACAAAAATGATATACCATTAAACGATAAACTCTATAGCTAAGGCTACTGCCAAGCATCAGAGAAAGGGTCTATTTTAAATGAATTTTCTGGAAATATTTTAGTAAAATGAAGGACAATGACGGTTGAAACTAAGACTTGAGGGTTTGTAAAACATTCTTCTTGAGACATTTTCTTTCCATAGCCCGTACTAGATTCAAGTTCTTTGCCTAAATGTTGCCAATTTTTGACGTTTTAAATCGCAACTTTGACATTTTGAGGAAAATCCCAATAAATTTTTATTTAAATGCCTATAACTTTTTTTTCTTTTGATCTACAGAGCTAAATTTTGGTAGTTAGCTTACACAAAATGATATAAACCTGAGTACCAAATTTGGTTGACCTTACTTTGTTAATTTTGGAGATATACATTTTTTACAATTTTTTTCGAAAGAAAACTCAAAATTTTCCGGGAAAACCTGGGCCGATTTTTCTAACTAACGAACTTATCCAAGCCATTTATAAAAGGAAGGTACTCACCAAACTTAATCAAAATCGGCCTATAATTTTTTGAGTTATCGGTGTGATACATATATATATATATATATATATATATATATATATATATATATATATATATATATATATATATATATATATATATATATATAATTGAAACTGACCCCGGATATGTGTTCTGGGGGGCCTAATTAGCGCTCATTTGAAGAAATTTTTTCAAAATTCAAAAGTCGGGATCTCCTCATTAGTGAATTTTTTTTAAGACAATTCACTAAAAAGCTATGATAACCAAATTTGGTAGGTAGGTTTACGATATAAAAAGTAGCGTTTCAGTATCGACTTTAAATAACAGCAATTGCCTCTAAATAACTGCAAGATATCCTTCGTTTTTAGTGAATTTTCGTAGAAAAAATTAACTAATGAGGAGATCCCGACTTTTGAATTTTGAAAATATTTTTGCAAATGAGCGCGAACTAGGACCCATATCCGGGGTCAGTTTCCATTTTTATATGTTTATATATATATATATATATATATATATATATATATATATATATATATATATATATATATATATATATATAACTCAAAAAATAATGGACAGATTTTGATAAAATTGTGCATGTACCGTCCTTTTGTAAATGGCTTGGGTAAGTTTGTTAGTCAGGAAAATCGGACTAGGTTTTCCGGGAAAATTTTGAGTTTTCATTAAAACAATTTTTTTATCAAAATAAATAAAAAGCTATGATAATCAAATTTGGTAGGTAGGTTTACGATATAAAAAGTACACAAAATGTAGATTTATATATTACAAGAAAAAAAGTTATAATAAAATATTTTGTGCCAGATTATT
Organism: Tillus elongatus; assembly: GCA_964006375.1. Lineage (NCBI taxonomy): Eukaryota > Metazoa > Arthropoda > Insecta > Coleoptera > Cleridae > Tillus > Tillus elongatus. Next base: position 103,933,073 of record OZ023264.1, on the reverse strand, counting down.
TCTATGAAAATTCACTACCATAACGCAGTTGCTGCGTCCAGGCTTTTTTAACTTTTAAAACAAACTTGCATAAGTCAAACCAAACAGAACCTGATCGCTTAGTTAAGCCGCACTTAACACAACAAAATGGCCAGTCTCGCGGATACCCACAGAATGCCTGGAGGAAAATAATTAAAATCACTAGAAATATTGGTATCAAAGCAAGGAGTCACATCAAAAGATAATAAACTGAAATAGATATATTTCAAACCATTTAATTATAACTGAATGTGCTATAAACCACATGGTTACGAGACAGCTGTTGTGACATTTTTGTCGCATGCCATAAGGGCTTACTAACTACGTTTTAATAAGCATCATAGCCACCGATATGATGCTTTGAATATAAAGCGTTTTCTTCTAATTTCCAGGTGCCGAAATATATCGTATGTTTATAACATTTTAGATACAAAATAACAGTCAGTAAAAAATCATAAAAGATAAAAAGAAGGAAATTCAATCAGGCTTAGATTTGAAGTATCTTTTGGCCAACAAATAAATAAGTTATTTAAGTAAAAAATTACGAAAGCACGTAAGAGAAACTTCACAGTACATAGACTATTAGGCCCAGACACAGGGTTTCAGTCTCACGACCAACCTCAATCGAAATTATGTGTACAATGTGGTCCAGGGACGCCACGGCAGCTGTCCTAGAGGATAAGCTGAGTAATATTAGGCTTAAGACACTAAGTGAGTGGTGAACGTGTCGCCACCTAGTTCGGAACCAAGTACTACGTTGTCACGCCCGCTCGAAATAACACAGAGTGTTAAAAATAGAGACGGTATACAACTAACTAACAATTAAAAAAATTGTTAGCCCTGGCCCATTTCTACCCCAATATAGGGACAAAGTATGTAAGACTAGATGCATTCTCGCAACAATTAGAACCGTAGACCGGTTTCGCTCTCATTAGAGCTCTTCAGTACGGCATACTAATTGTAGCAAAAATGCACCAAAAATAACACGGCTATCGTATAGCCAGTCTTAAAACACTAAGTGAGTGGTGAACGTGTCGCCACCTAGTTCGGAACCAAGTACTATGTTGTCACGCCCGCTCCAAATAACACAGAGTGTTAAAAATAGAGACGGTATACAACTAACTAACAATTAAAAAAATTGTTAGCCCTGGCCCATTTCTACCCCAATATAGGGACAAAGTATGTAAGACTAGATGCATTCTCGCAACAATTAGAACCGTAGACCGGTTTCGCTCTCATTAGAGCTCTTCAGTACGGCATACTAATTGTAGCAAAAATGCACCAAAAATAACACGGCTATCGTATAGCCAGTCTTAAAACACTAAGTGAGTGGTGAACGTGTCGCCACCTAGTTCGGAAACCAAGTAGTATGTTGTCACGCCCGCTCCAAATAACACAGAGTGTTAAAAATAGAGACGGTATACAACTAACTAACAATTTAAAAATTGTTAGCCCTGGCCCATTTCTACCCCAATATAGGGACAAAGTATGTAAGACTAGATGCATTCTCGCAACAATTAGAACCGTAGACCGGTTTCGCTCTCATTAGAGCTCTTCAGTACGGCATACTAATTGTAGCAAAAATGCACCAAAAATAACACGGCTATCGTATAGCCAGTCTTAAAACACTAAGTGAGTGGTGAACGTGTCGCCACCTAGTTCGGAACCAAGTACTATGTTGTCACGCCCGCTCCAAATAAATATAATCTATTTTTAACACACCTGGGCGGTGAGCGAGTTCGCTCCATTCAAGTCAGCAGGCTGTGATGGGATTTTTCCGGCCCTGCCCCAGAGGGGCCTGGCTATACTGCTTCTCAACACAAGGGAGGTTTTCTAGGCCAGTCTGGTGTGGGGCTATGTCCCAAAGGCCTGGCGCCGGGTTAGGGGGGTCTTCATTCCCAAACTGGGAAGGGAGGACTACACGCTGGCCAAGGCGTACTGGCTAATCAGCCTTACATGCTTCCTGCTTAAGGCATTGGAAAAGATAGTAGATAGGTTTATGTTAGGAGAGATCCTCAGGTATCACCTCTTCCATAAAAGTCAGCACGCGTACCAGCGGGGAAATCGACGGAGACGGCGCTCCACGCTGTGACGCGAAAGGTGGAAAGGGCCCTACACTACGGGGAGAGCACATTAGCTGTGTTTTTCGATGTGGATGGGCATTTGATAGGAGAAGGACGGATACGGTCTGTGCCGCCCTACATTATAGGAGCTCGCCGTGGTCCCTAGTAAGCTGGGTGACGAGCATGCTGGAGGACAGGAGAGTCTTGCTGACCTTAAGGGGCCGGGGGTTGGTGGTTGGGGTGACGGGTGGCTGTTCTCAGGGCAGCTGCCTTTCGCCCAATCTATGGTGTCTGGTCATTGACGGCCTCTTGGATCGGCTCTCCGAGAATGGCTTCTACACCCAGGCGTACGCTGATAATGGGATGGTCCTGGTCACCGGCAAATTCTTCGGCGTCATCTGTAAGTGCATGTAAGCTGCCTGTAGCATAATTGAAAGATGGTGTGGTGAGCTGGGACTCTCCATAAGCCCGGCTAAGACGGAGATGATCCTATTCACCAAGTAGAGGAATGTAGAGGGCGCCCGTGATGTTTGGAAAACCTTTAGCTTTAGTGCGGGAGGTCAAATATCTGGGGGTGGTCCTGGACTCCAACCTAACATCGGGGTCGCAAATGGAACGAGTAGTGAGGAAGGGAATAGTGACCCTCTGGCAGCTGCGTCGAGTGATAGGGACGACTTGGGTACTTAATCCTCGGATCCTTCATTGGATTTACACCGCAATCGTCAGGTCGAGAATCCTCTATGGGGCGTTGGTCTGGTGGTGTGGTGTGAAGCAAACTACCAGTAGGGATCAGTGGAGGGAAAATGAAGTTGCATTCCAGCCCGAAAGCCTGGTCTGTTTCACCGACGGATCGCGGCTGGAGGATCAACAATCCTCTGGGGCAGGAATATACATCGAGCGCCTGGGGGTGCGCGAGAGTTATGCTCTGGGGGCATATACCACGGCATTCGAAACAGAGGTGTACGCTATCATGTCTGTGGCCAATAGACAGGATGTGAGAAGGACCCCGAGCCATGTGTATACATTTGCTCGGCGCTGCCAGAATCAGGTCAACACTGGTTCAGGAGTGACGCTCTCAAAGGACTAGCTGGTGTGGGTTCCGGGACACTGTGGCGTAGCGGGGAATGATGTAACGAATAACGTCGCAAGGCTTGGTTCCCATATGTAGGAAGACGGTCTCTGTCGCCTAAGACAGGTGGACTGAGGAAGCAATGGAGAGGCACTGGGTGTCGGTTGGTGGCTGTAGGCAAGCGAGCGATTTGTGAAGGGGCGGGACAGAGCTAAAGCTGTCTGGCTACTCGGTAGGAGTCGACCTATGCTTCGACGCATCCTTGAGGTGCTGACAGGCCATTGCACCCTCAGAAGACACCTCACATTGATAGGCGTAGAAAGGAAATACATTTGCCAGTAATGCGGCGAGGATGAAGAAACTTCCTACCACTACCTGTGTGAATGCGAGGCTTTTGGGAGTCTTCGAGCAGAATTGTTCGATTCGAGGACTCTGCAGACGAATCAGGTAGGTACCGTCCTATAGAAGACCGTCAAGGCCTTCATTCCGATGTCGAGGCGGTTTGGCGACGGAACCGAGGAGGAGTAGAGCATGGTTGCTGGGGTTGGCAAAAAGGGCCCATTGTGGCCTACTTGCTTCGCGTTAGCCTCCCCACCACTGCTACTACTACTACATGTGTACAATGTGTCCGCAACTGGTGATGACAATATTGTTATTACGAAAACCATAGGGTATATTATAAACTATGAAGTTTGAAGGAACTAAAAATATATTGTGCATTAACAAATTTCTGAAGGTATGCTAACGATGCTGACAACCCACTTTATAAGATCAGTTTAAATTCAGATTCGGTGGAGGACCTAGTGAAGTAGCACTAACAGTAGGAGAAAGGGGCTCGAGAAGAATAGAGGTGATTTTTATTGCTTTTGTCGGCCATATTTGAAAATATCGTTTCTTGCAATAAAAAAGCTTTTGGATTCGAATAGAGATTGGCATAAGGCTCTGAACCTATACAAACATCAAAGTATTAGAATACACATCAATGGTTACGTAACTCAACCTAACAGAAATGAAAGAAGCTGCAAATATGTCTAATATCGCTATATTTACACAATTTATTCTTGGAAGATTTAATCAATGAGCTAACAAAAAGATAATATGACTCAAAATAGAAAGACAGCATAAGGTACACTGATGCCATAGCGCTGGTAGGGAAAAGGGAAAAAGAACTACACTTATTGTGCTCCATAGTTTGTCAAAAAGAATCAAACTAAAAAACAGTATAACAAAGGAAAAAGTACTGAAGATAATGAATGTAATTAGATTGAGAAAACAAATATAAGGCTAAATTTACAATAATTTTAATAAGTGGAAATATTCATGTACCTTGTGGGTATTATTATGGATGAAGATAAACGCGATGCCCTAGCAAAGTAAGAAATTAATAGACAAAATATTTTTCTTGCGAAAAAATCTTCTAACTTAGACTTAAGACAAATATTTAACTAGTTGCATGTATGGGACGAAAAGCTGAATTTTAGAAGAGCAAGACATACCTAAGGAGAATAGAAACTTTTAAAAGGTAGACATGAAAAATGATGAGAAATACAATATACACTGACAGAAAGACAAATAACCCTTAGTTTTTAATTTCAAGTCAGCAACTCACCAATAAAGAGAACGGACTAAATTATATATCTGGGATGCAATCAATCATATAATTGTGCCCGATTTTCGAAGTCGGAAACCGCAGTGAGAAAGTGTTCAATCCATTTAAGAATTTGCTATGTAATTTAAGTATGAACAACCATTTTTGTTTGATGTCTTATCTGTGCTAATGTACGAGATTAAACCAATTACGACGTTTAATGCAAATAATACAAGCAAGACTGTTATTATATGCGCAAGCTTAAACTATCCTATGCCAATCAGTAAACGAAAGGATCAGTTCTGTAGCAAAATTCAAAACCAATAAATAATATATACATCCTATAAAGACAATGAAGATAACCTCTTTTGGTCTTACATACATAACGGTATATATCCCCTCCCACGGCCCATCTTCTTAGATAAAATAGATAGAAGAGAGACGTTATATTATATCCTGGAAGGAACTTAGACATTGGAATGGACAAAAATCTTTCGCAATATTCCTTGCTGCATCTACTAAGATCAAGTGAGTGAAACTGACTGCCAGATTCATATTGAATGAGTATTATAAGATGAAAAAAAGGATATAATTGACCTTTACCTAGTAGCATTTTTAACACATTAAAGAGTTTCTGAACAATGTCAACAATCAATATTACAAATTATATATATATATATATATATATATATATATATATATATATATATATATATATATATATATATATATATATATATATATATATATTCTCTTTAAATTAAAAATGTCAAATGTCTATGATTCGTTTCGAATTAAAGCTACGAAAAAGCCAATAGATAGTTTAGTGTTGTATCCCTTTTTGCCGAAAAATGTAAGAGTTATCTAACTGTCCAATTCTTGACCTAGTTCTATCTTGATGCTATATGATGGAGTGCTGAACGTACTAAGACCAGAAAGAGTAGCCACGCTGACCTACGCAGATGAGTTGTTAGTTATCATCACGGCGACAACAAAGGAAGAGCTGAAGTGGAAAGGCAATGAAGCACTACTGCAGACCCACAAGTGATCGAACAACAACGAGTTAGAATTAGTTCTTCTGAAAACAGAAGCAGTTATACTTAGAGAAGGAAAAGTGAAGAACGAAGTCAGGTTTATGTGTCGGGGAGTAGAGATATCACCCAAATTTTTTTTTGTATATTTGGGTATAACTATAGGAAAAAATCTTCACTATGGACGAGACATAAACACAGCAATACAAAAAGCAGAAGAGAAGGTGGCTATATTGACCTGATTAAAACCGATTATAGAAGGCCCCAGGTCCAAAAAGAGGGATATGCTATGGTCAAGTCAATTATTTTATATGGATCACCTATCTGGTCCGAACATATGATAAAAGAGACATATAAGAGACAAGCTACAAAAGTCCAATGTAGCATGCTGCTAAGAGTTACCAGCGCATACCACGCTGTGTCGGCAGGGACAGTACAGGTGGTCGCAGGAATTGTATCAGTTGAGCCTACGGCAGAGGAAAAATCAAGTCTATACCATAGAACAGACGGAAGGGCACCAAAATTAAGAGCATAGGAGAGGGCCAGATTTCTGCAAAAATGGCAGAAGATGTGGGTTAATACAGCCAGCGTCTCCCAATGTACCAAGCAATTTAGACCAAATATGAAGAAACGGGTTGAGTGCGAACACAGAAGAACCGATTATTTCCTGACGCAAATGTTCAGAGTATATGGCTCGTTCAAGAACTGCATTGTAAGAACAGAAACCGACGCCTATTTGTACTGTGGGATGGCATAAACGGTAACACGCTCCATATTTCACTGTGCAAGACGAGAGTATGAGAGAGAAACTCTGCGGCAGGGTATAAAGACTGACCTGACCTGACCATGCATTCACAGCTACGGGCGAAATTTCCTAAGAATAAAAGAGATAGAGGAGATACAACCAGCGATTAGAAAGAGACAAATTATAAAAACAGCCTACCCAATGAAGATATACGAAAAGTGGTTCCGGTGGGTATGGTGAAGAAAAGGGGCGAGGTTTGGTGACTAGAGAGAGACTTACACATATAGTACTCAAAGTTCCACACTCTTTGTCGTGATGGAATCCGAGAGCAGAGGCAGAACAGGAGTTTCCTCACCCGGCAAAAAAGCCTATTATAGTATTTTAGTTAGGGGTGAAACCTGTCCCTTCATATATTAAATCACGTCATATTGTATGAATTCAAGTTTTTATGTGCACGTATTAGAAAGAGTATCAAATGAAAGCTTAGCTTTTATTTTTTTCATAACGTCGGTGCCGCTCTGTTGCTAGGCGTTAGTATGCAATGCGTGAGGTCCCGGGCTAAATTCCAGGGAGTGTCTGACTGAAAAATTTGAAAAATGAAAAGGAAGGTTATAAATAATTGTGTTGATGACCTGATGCGCTACAGACATACAAAACGTTATGGAACTATTTCAGTCTTAGAAAAAGCAAATATCACTACAATTATTACATGATACACCCTGCATCACCATGACATAATACAAATTTATAAAAAATAATGAGCTTTAAGTTTACAATGCCATATATTTCTGTTTTAGGATTTACCACCATTTAATCTTAACCACTCACATTTCTATGTAATAGCCTAAGCAACTTAGATAGTCGTCTCTGTGATTTCCAGCTCCGTCATCTCTGTGGCGAGTTCGCTAAAGTCCACAAGGGATGAATTAGATATGCTGTGGTGTCTTTGGAGGGGCCAACCCCTCCGGCTCTTGTCTCAGGTGGTCGTGGTCATTATCCAGCGGGGACTGGTGTAGTCGCCCACAAGAGGTCGATTTCCACCGCCTACCCTGGTCTGGTACCTAGAGGACTTGGAGCTGTTACACAGCGACCACCGAGAAAATGGACGCAGCGTCGTGGTCTGGACTTCCCCCGACGAGTTGCTTGGGCTGTTGCCTGTGTGACAGAAAAACAATTACAGTAGTAGTTATAATTTTTAGGACCCTACATGTATTTAGAATTTCAGCAGCCTATATAATATACAGGCATGCGCATTAGTATGACAAAGTCCGATACATCCGTTAATAAAAATGTCATGTAACACACTTATTAAGCTTTATGCTTTAAAATTATTTTCAACTATAAGAGTGTTCAATGTTATCAGGGTAATCCAAATATATGTTTTTAAAGGAATACACCATATATTTTTATTTATCATTTTAACATATTTTTCTACACTCTAAATATTACTACTTGCTGGGCAGATCAAAATGAAGAAATACAGTTTTTGAGTAGAACAGAACAAGTTGTCTTGACATCTAAAAAACAACTCTCTCTCTCTCTCTCTTAAACTTATTGAAGTTAGTTGTTTCAGAGAAATTTCAACCTTACCATGATTACCAAAGTGTGGAGTAGCGTATTTAAAAGGCTGGCTACATCAAGTGATTCGTGCTAACGGCAAATTTAAGTACACTCTCTTAGACTTATTGAAGTTGACAGACAGACAGCTGTCTGTACTGCATGTCTGTCGTTGATTAGAATGGATGCCATATGACAGTTGATGACAGATATACATGACAAATTGTTTAAATGACACTTGTATATATAAAACAAACATGACAGATACACGACAAACGGCTAGAATGGCATAACAAACATGCCATTTCTACATACATCTAGATGCCATTAATAGTAAATGACACATAGGTCATAACTAGATTGACATATACAGGACAGAACAAACAGGTCACTGTTGTTTGATATGACATAACAAACAAACATACACCAAAATTGGTGGAGCTCAAACTGAAAACGACTTGTCTGGTGCATATGCTTATAAACATGTACCCTCCCAGAGTAACCTGAAAACGTGTAGCCACCTAAATTAATCGTTTGAGGTGTAGCTTTCAAGTTTCTAAACCATCGCATGCCAAGCGTTTTAGAGAAACGTATCCGTGTAACTCTTCGACTCGATTTTGATACGTACAGTTCATTCTGCTAACATATTATTTTATTATGTAGCTTAATTATGTTAAGGAAACATTAATCTAAAAATAAAAATACCAAGAGTTATCAAGTACAGTACTAAGGAAAGAACAATTATTTGTTTTCAGACATTCATATTACAAGTTAGTTTACCTAACAAGTCAAACTGAATGCCTTGAAGTGCCAGATTTCATTATTTTGTAAACCAACACATTCTATCATTTCGGGGTCGAGGAGTCGTGGGCCAAAGGACTCCAGGGGGCAAGCAGAGGAAGTGGAAACAACAACATGAGCGTTCGATGAAGCTTTCCCCAGGACTGTCATCCTCGGTAAAGAGCCGCATCCTGCACGAGGTGACCCTGCTGATAACTAAACATGACGGATCTAGACGTGGAGGTCGAGAAAACTCCCCAATTCACGGTGTCACGTGACCTGTGCCTAGGGATGGATGGCACCAGGGTGATGGTGTCGTGAACGGAACCTCTGGAGTACCGGGCAACCCTCCAGAGTAACCCGCCTTGCACCACACAGAGGCTTCTCATGGTGTGGGCAGTATTTCCCCCATTCTGGTGGGAACAACATGAAGAACATAAATATAGATAAAACCAAAACCAATGAGGCTCGAGGAGTGGCTCCAGCTACAGACTCGTGCTTCGAGTCTGTTTCGGAAGCGGAGACGAGCCAGGGGGCGGCGGCGTCCGCAGACTCTGGAGGTCTCACGACCGACGTAGATACGAGGGAACGGGGGGTAGCTTCGGCCACAGACTTGTCCCCGACACCCAAGCTGGAGGCTGGATCCCACCAGAGGGCGGCGAGGTCCGCGGACTCTGGGGGCCCTCCACCAGGGAGGACCCCACTGTAGGGGTAGAGGGACTGCCCCGACAGTCCAAACGTCTCCGCGGCGCAAATACAGAAGCTCAGAAGCTTCGGAGGGCGCAGAAAAAGGCGACCGGGACGTGGACGGTCGAGACACCTGTAAAGTTTCAAGAGGGGAGTGCGAGTCAGAAGAGGCCGCGCTCAGACTCTAGCCCGATTACTACAGACAGACGTCCCAAAAGCGCCAGGGCACCTGTAAAGGCGCAAGAGGCGAGTGCCAGTCAGAAGAGGCCGCGCTCGGGCTCTAGCACGACTACTACAAACAGACGTCCCAAAAGGGCCAGGGCCGGAACACCGGCGCAGACTAGCTCGTATAGGGAGGCTGCGGGGGGCCTCGGGATGGCGGTAAGTGAGAGACGCCATCCTGAGGTCCCGCTTAACCAGGTGAAGGCGGACCTAATCCAGGCTGCGGTGGTAGCTGCAGTGGACTCTCTTCAGGAAAGGGAGAGTCCGCCTCAGTTCCAACGGGCGCGCCTGGCGGGAGGCATCCTCTGGATAACGTGTGCCGACCCGCAGTCGCGAGACTGACTGCGTAAAACGATGGGGGGCCTCGGTCAGATTTGGGAGGGGGCGGACTTGACAGCCGTCGAACCCAAGGAACTCCCAAAGAGGCGCAAGGCCCTCGTACGGATTCCTGACACCGTCCCGCAGGAGACGGTGATCAGTAGACTGAAGATCCAGAACCCTGAACTGGGGACACAACACTGATCGGTTCTAAGCAGGAAGGCAGAGGAGAAAGGACAGACCTTCGCCTTCTCGATCGACCAGGCGTCTTACAGAACCTTGAAGGAACCTCCTTCAAAACATTCTGGGGCCTGGGAAGGGTTAGCTTTCGCCCACTGGAAAAGCAACCAGGGGTTGATGGGACTTAGGTCCCTTCAGGTCAACTTTCAAAACAGTAGGGCAGCCACGGCCGGACTACTCATGGTTCTGAGGAACACGGATGTGGCCCTCATCCAGGAACTCCTATAAAGGAGAGATCAAGGGACTCGGCGGAGTTGCTGGAAAGTTCATCTACAGCAGATTCAGCGTGAACCCGAAGGCCTGCATTTTGGTCAGGGAAGGGACTCCAGATTCAGATTTGGGAGGGGGCGGACTTGACAGCCGTCGAACCCAAGGAACTCCAAAAAAGACGCAAGGCCCACGTACGGATCCCTGACACCGTCCCGCAGAAGACGATGATCAGTAGACTGAAGATTCAAAACCCTGAACTAGGGACACAACACTGGTCGGTTCTAAGCAGGAAGGCAGATGAGAAAGGACAGACTCTCGCCTTCTCGATCGACCAGGCGTCTTACAGAGCCTTTGAAGGAACCTCCTTTAAGGCATTCTGGGGCCTGGGAAGGGTTAGCTTCCGCCCACTGGGGAAGCAACCAGGGGTTGATGGGACTTAGGTTCCTTCAGGTCAACCTGCAACACAGTAGGGCAGCCACGGCCGGACTACTGATGGTTCTGAGGAACACGGATGTGGCCCTCATCCAGGAACTCCTATAAAGGAGAGATCAAGGGACTCGGCGGAGCTGCTGAAAAGCTCATCTACAGCAGATCCAGCGAGAACCCGAAGGCCTGCATTTTTGTCAGGGAAGGGATAGAGTTTCTGCTCTTAATGAATTTCTGTTCCACGAACGTGGCAATGATCAACATCCGATGTGGAGGAACGGAGAGGCCGAGGGACATTACTGTCGGATCAGCCTATCTGCCAGAGGCCAGCACACACCCTCCTCCACCTAAAGAATTGGAGCAGCTGATGGTAGGTAGCAGAGCAGGTGGATGGCAGACCATCATCGGCATGGATGCAAACGCGCACCATGAGCTATGGGGAAGCTCGGACACAAACTCTAGGGGTGAGTCACTTTTACAAATCTTTGTGAAATTTAATTTAGACATATTGAATAGAGGTAATAAACCGACCTTCCTCACAACACGGCGTGAGGAAGTTTTAGATCTAACAGTTTCCACCTAGTTTCTGGGTGACTTTGTTAGGAACTGGTTTGTGTTTTGGGAAGTGACTAGCTCAGACCACAGATACATCCGGTTTGAAATCTCCAAAGTCGGAAGACAAACGGTATGGTACCGGGAACCTCGCAAGGCGAACTGGGAAGCCTACAGGGTATACCTAACAATAGAACTGCTACGAGGTTAAGAGTACCATAGACAATTCAATAGACCTCGAGATTACGGCAGCCCAAGTGCGAGACGCAATCATCTCGACCTATAACGCCAACTGCCCCCTGAAAAGGCAAAGGAGGACGCAGGTTCGTAAGCTGTTTAACGCAGCCAAATGGTCGGGAGCATGGGATGAATATAGACATGCCATAATAACCTATAATAAATTACTTAGGGAAGCCAGGAAGAAGTCGTGGAGGAGGCACTACCAGGAAGTGGAGAACACATCCGAGAGTGCTCGACTACACAAGGCCCTTTCTAAAGGCACTCAGATCAACATAGGCTCCCTTAGAACATCGACGGGAGGCTTTACAAGCTCGGGGGCGAAAACTATGGAAGTTTTACTCCAGGCACACTTCCCCGGCTGTAAGACCATAAACCAATCACCTCCGGACTGGAAACATTCAGAGATAGAGGCGCCTTATAGGCGGGTATCTAGACTAGACTGGAGAGTCGCCAAAGAGGTGGTTACTTGGGGCAAAATCAGATTGGCCATTAGCAGCTGCAAGCCATACAAATCCCCGGGATTTGATGGACTAATGCCCATCATGCTCCAACAGGGTATATATATATATATATATATATATATATATATATATATATATATATATATATATATATATATATATATATATATATATATACTGACGCCGGCTCTTACCCTCATTATGAGAGTCAGCCTGGCTCTGGGGTACCATTCCGAGGGCATGGAGGTTGGCCAGGGTTGTATTCATTCCTAAACCTGAGCGTCCAATAGACCAGGCAAAGTTCCTGAGGCAAATAAGTTTCATGTCCTTCTTGCTAAAAACAATGGAAAAACTGCTCGACCGGCACATTAGGGGCGGTGTACTGGAAGCATATCCCCTGCCCTGCTGACAATATGCATACAGAGCAAAAGTCTCAACAGAAACAGCACTGCACCAACTGGTGCTGAAGCTGGAGAATACGCTGGAGAACAGGGAGGTGGCGCTGGGGGCCTTCCTGGACATAGAGGGGGCCTTCAGCAACACCTCATTCCGATCGGTTCTGGCAGCTGTCAGGGAGCGTGGAATAGAGGAGACCTGCTGCAGGTAGATCGGTTCCATGCTTAGGGACAGGGCGGCGTTCACCTCACGCGCGGAGGGACTCTGCTGGCGGGGGTCGCGGCAAAGTTTTCGCAAGGGAGCGTTCTGTCTCTCTTGCTCTGGTGCATAGTCGTGGACGGCCTGCTAGGGAGGCTCTCGGGAGGGGGTATGAGGTACAGGGCTATGCAGACGACATTGTCATCATAGTCCGAGAAAAGGTTACACAGTTAGTGTGGGAGCGCATGCAGCACTGAAAGTGGTGGAAAGATGGACGGTTGGTCAAGGGCTCGGGGTGAGCCCCGAGAAAGCAACCGTCATACCGTTTACGAGCAGGAGGAAATGGGAGAGCCACAGAACCCTCACTCTATACGGTAGGAACATTGCAATGGCCAAAAATATCTTGGGGTCGTATTGAACCCTAAGTTAACCTGGAATGGTCACGTTGAAAAAATACTGCGTAAGGCAGTTATGACCCTAGCCGTCACTAGGCGGCTATATGGAAAAACATGGGGACTAAAATCTAGTATGGCCCACTGGCTGTACACAAGGGTAGTCAGACCATCATTAACGTAAGCGGCACTGGTCTGGTGGCCTAAGGTGACACCGTCCAGTGCCAAACAAACACTAGGCAAGATCCTAAGGATGGCTTGCCTAGGTATCTCAGGGGCCATGACTTCAACCCCAACAGGTGTTGCTGGATCTGCCCCTCCACACACACTTAGTTATCATGGGGGAAGCCAGGCTAGGACTATACTGACTAGCCTGCAATGGTAGACTGAAAATCAACCCAGGATTTAGCGGCCACTGCAAAATTCAGGAGATCGTGAAGGAGCCCATGCTTGAAATGAGGTCAGACTTCGCGAGCCCCCGAATCTGCAGGGAAAAAAATTTTACAGTGGATATCCCCGACCGCGAGACATGGCGGGAGGAGTCGCCTGGATTAGCGCGGGACGCGCTCGTCTGGTTCACAGACGGATCCGGCGGGGAGCGTAGGACGGGGGCAGGTGTTTATTCGGTAGGACCGAGGGTAAATTCCAGGCTGGTAAGTGAGTGCTGAGACGAGACGAGTGACCTGGCTGGACAAAATAAGGTCACCCTCATCTGGGTGCCGGATCAATCAGGGGTCAAAGGCAATGAAGAAGCTGATAGTCTCGAGAAGAGAGGGTCAGCAGAACCATTTATGCGACCAGAACCGGTTCTTGGCGTGACAAAGGGCACTGTCAGGCGACCCATTAAGTCCTGGGTCAGAAACGAACACAAGGTGTACTGGGCACACTGTTCAGGGCTCATGCAGGGGAAGTAAGTAATTGACGAACCCAGTCCAAAGAGAGCTGTAGAGCTGCTAAATCTTAGCAGGGGACAGCTCAGAAACATAAAAGGTCTCTTGGAGGGACACATGGCCGTCAAGAAACACCTGCATAAAATGGGACGGTTCGAGGGGGACCTAGCATGCAGACTCTGCGGCGAGGCGAAGGAATCAGCCCAGCACATCTTATGCGAATGTAAAGGTCTGGACCGCAAATGACAACTGATCTACGGTCAGTCTAGACCAGAGACAGAGCAACATAAAACTTCACCCTACCAATCGCTGTGCAGACTAGTTCAAGGCATAGTGATTTTGGAATGGGTGGAGTAAAAAGACTAAGGGCATGCACAATAAGCGAAAGGCTGCAATGCTATCAGGGCGGCAAAGTCACGGACGAGCCCTGAGGGTAAGAAAACTCTATCATTTCAGAGTAACCTTAGTCATGTGACTAGTCAAACAAATTGTCTTGAGGGTAGCTTTCAAGTTTGTAAACTATCACATGTCAATCGCTTTAGAACATCATATCCATGTAACCCTTCAACCTAACTTCTATACTTACAGCTCATTCTGCTAACATTAATTTAAAAATAAAAATACCAGGAGTAAGAAAAGAACAATAATTAGTTTTTAAACATTTATCCTACTTTACCTAACAAGTCAAACTGAATGTCTTGAAGTCTAGATTTTAATTTTTTGTAAACCAACACGTCACTACCATTTCAGAGTAATCTTAGGCATGAGACCAATCAAACTAATTGTCTTGAGGTGTAGTTTTTATGTATGTATGTATGTATCTAATTTAAATTTCGATAGTGTAAAAAATAAAACTAAAAAATTTGATACATAAAAAAAGAAGACAAGAGAGTTGATTGTCTGTTTCAACAGGATGTTAAAGGAACATTTGAGTAGCTGGAATACCGGCTACTCAAATGTTCCAGCAGAAGGAGACCACTTATTACCTACAACTGCTACATGCTTGGTAATCATGAGCATGACTATCATTTCAGAGTAATCTTAGTAACGTGACAGTCAAGCGAACTGTCTTGCGGTGTAGCTTATATATATATATATATATATATATATATATATATATATATATATATATATATATATATATATATATATATATATATATATATATATATATATATCACATGAAAGAATAAGTAGACAAGAGAGTTGATTGCCTATTACAACAACAACTTAGAGTCACATCTCAATCAACATCAACAACTGCTACTGTTCAGAGAACATAGGATGTCTCATAACGGCATAACAGCCTTAAAAACATAATTGGTAAAAACACTAAAATAATTAGTAAAAGTAGTTCAGTTTAAATTCTGTAAGGAAGGTATGTAAACATTTCAATTAATTAGAGGTCAGCATTGTATCGATTGACATTGAAAATATCACATTCAGTATATAAATAATAACAAGCAAATTCGTAGGAATGTTATAGTCAGCAGATCAGAAGGTTAAGGATCGAAATGTGTCATGGTTTGATAAATGTAAAGGAGATCAATTTTAGTAAGAAATATTGTCAATTAAATAAGCTTCTAAAATGTAGTCGGTAAAATAACGCCGTGATAATTATAATTTAATTATGCAAACATAAACACTGTTAACCTCAATAGTTAACATATCACTAGCTATGTAAGTCTTTTTTTGTTATATAATAATTTTTAAATATTAAGTTTGTGAATTAACCTCGTTAACAATATACCGTTACCTATATGCTTAGTTCGACGAGTTTATCCCTATAATTATCCTCCGCTTCCCGTAAACATGGTCCTTCGAAGACAAGAGTAGTTGAAGAGCAGGGCCCTTCGACGAAAAAGAACCAGTGCCAGTGAAAATACAGTGCTCACTTAAACCTTATCAAATATCCTTTAACCCAAGTCTCCAAATACCCTTTATTTTAGTGAAAATAATCAGGGCAGTACCAGAAGAAGGTCAGTTCCAATAAAGCAAATAAACAGGACAGAAGAGTCCGGGGCAGTACCAGAAGAAGGTCAGTTCCAATTAAACAAATAAACAGGGCAGAAGAGTCCGGGGAAGTACCAGAAGAAGGTCAGTTCCAATAAAACAAATAAACAGGACAGAAGAGTCCGGGGCAGTACCAAAAGAAGGTCAGTTCCAGTAAAGCAGATACAGGGTCAAAGACAACAATACAGGGTTAAAGACAAGAGTTAGGTCACAGGCAACCAGTAAGCAGAATCAAAGAAGAACTAAGCATCATACAAGGTAACAAAGTCACAAAAATTTATTAAATCAATTAAAAATTAAGGAAGCATAATGGAGGAAGTCAATAATCTGGCAGTAGCCCAAGAGGCAATAAGTAAATCAATGAACAAGTTCGAAGTATTAAGGCCACTAGAACACCCGTACTATAAAACAAGATATTTTAAACAAATGGAAAAAGTACATAATGACTTCAAAGAATTCACAAGATTAACAAAAAAAAAAACGAAAAGTTATGGTAAACCAATTTAAAACAATATTAGAAGAAGAAGCTATGGGTGATGACAATTTACTTTCCAGCTATGAAAGAAATCGGGACGAGTTAGAGAAACAATGGGAATTACTGGAAGAAAACATATTTGAGATAAATATACTAAGAGAATCAGAAATTGAAGATGATGCATATTTTACGCTAAGGCAAAGCTACCAGAATGCCAGTGACAAGCTGTCAGAAACAATTAGGAACCGAACAACCCACTATGTAAGGGCTAGGTTACCCAAGCTACCGAAAATAAAAGTTCCAATCTTCGCTGGCAAGTTCAAGGACCAGGTAGCATCCCAAGGGAGAGTCCAGAAGACAATAGATATAGATGTTGAGAAATTATACCCAAAAACGGCGTCAAGAAACAATCATGAAAGATTTAATTTAAATTTAAGTAAAGAAATGCCAGAAGTAGAAGAAGCCAGAAACGAGCAAGAAATATTTAACTTAAATTTAATTTAAGAAATGCCAGAAGTAGAAGCCAAAAACGAGCAAGAAATATTTAATTTAAATTTAATTAAAGAAATGCCAGAGGTAGAAGAAGCCACAAACGAGCAAGAAATATTTAATTTAAATTTAATTAAAGAAATGCCAGAAGTAGAAGAAGCCAAAAACGAGCAACAAATATTTAACTTAAATTTAATTAAAGAAATGCCAGAAGTAGAAAAAGCCAAAAACGAGCAAGAAATATTTAATTTAAACTCAAGCAAAGAGATACCAGAAGTAGAAGAAGCCACAGACAAGCAAGAATTATTTAAGTTAAAGTTAAGTAAAGAAATACCAGAGATAGAAGAAGCCAAATACGAGCAGGAAAGAGTTAATTTAAAAAGCTATCCAGATAATCTCATATCTAAAGCCAAATCAGCCGCGAAGAAAACTAATGTAAGTAGAGAGAGCAAGTTATTAAAGGAAGAGAAAGAAGTACAAGACGTAAAACAAGCAGTATTACAAATAGAAAATGTCCCAATAGAAACGAAGATAGAAAATAAAGAAAGTTATAGAAAATGGTCCAGCAACAAATCAAAAATGGTGGCCAAGCTGAAAATTCCCAAATTGTGGAGGATTCAACCAAGAGGAGAAGAAACAACGACCACATCAAAGGTAAAGGTTAATGGTTTGACCAATGCGTCCAAGAAAGAAACCACGAAACAATTGAGGCATAAAGTAAGAGCAGTAAGAAGTACAACCACCCAGAGATTTACACACACTGGGGTGGAGTATGGAAGTCAGAAGCAAGGACAAGCAAAAATGGGCAGAGGCCACAAAATATACAAGGGCCATCCAGCAAAAATGGAGGGCTCACGAACAAAGCAAAAGTACAAGGTATATGGGTATAAGGTGTATGTGCGCCAATGGAAGCACAGGCTTAGATGGAAGTTCAAGACGAAGAAAGTACACGCAGGGCACATGGTAACAACCAAACAATGGCCGCTGCGTGGTCAAGTTCAGTCATGGGTCAATGGTAAAGCACTCCAAAACGATTCAGGGTCGGCGTGGCTGGATTTTGTGGAGTGGGAAGAGCTCTGCAAGCAAAGCAGAGACAGTTCACACAACATGGAGGAGAGACACCAGAAGGAAGACGAGATGACGTATCCAACCCATCACCAGAAAGAAGGAAGAAATTGTTAGATCATGTAAAGTATATTACGCTCCTAGAATGGTAGACATAATTCAATTGTTTTAATCATTGTTATTTCTATTATGATACATAGAGTGTATCAAAAATATTATTTTATTTATTTCTCTTACCATCCTAGAGCGGAATACATAATTCAATTGTTTTAATCATTGTTATTTCTATTATGATACATAGAGTGTATCAAAAATATTATTTTATTTATTTATCTTACCATCTAGAGCGGAATACATAATTCAATTGTTTTAATCATTGTTAATTCTATTATGATACATATAGTGTATCAAAAAATATTAATCATTAAGATTTATACTACCATCCTAGAGTAGTAGACATAAGTGTATTGTAATTGTTATTATTGTTATGTCAATTATCTCACGTAAGGTTGTATTCAAAAAGATAAATTTATTTATTATTACGATTACCATCATAGAGTGGTAGGCAGAGTTAGATCATTTTAATTATTGTGAGATCATACGTAGGATTGAATCCAAAATTATTAATTTTATTTTTAAGCCCAGTAACATACCTAAGATTGTCTACATTAATCCAAATATTAGTAGTACAAATTCTCACCCTAGGGTACTATACAATTTAACATTCTTGCGATGATTATAATTAGTGCCAAACCTAGGTAAAAGATAAATTAAACATTTAGGTCAGAGCCATCGAGCGACCTGTCATTTTTTTTGTTGACTTGGTAGAATGTTCAGAGAACATAGGATGTCTCATAACGGCCTAATAGCCTTAAAAACATAATTGGTAAAAACACTAAAATAATTAGTAAAAGTAGTTCAGTTTAAATTCTGTAAGGAAGGTATGTAAACATTTCAATTAATTAGAGGTCAGCATTGTATCGATTGACATTGAAAATATCACATTCAGTATATAAACAATAACAAGCAAATTCGTAGGAATGTTATAGTCAGCAGATCAGAAGGTTAAGACTCGAAATGTGTCATGGTTTGGTAAATATAAAGGAGATCAATTTTAGTAAGATATATAGTCAATTAAATAAGCTTCTTAAATGTAGTCGGTAAAATAACGCCGCGATAATTATAATTTAATTATGTAAACATAAACACTGTTAACCTTAATAGTCAACATATCAGTAACTATGTAAGTCTTTTTTTTGTTATATAATAATTTTTAAATATTAAGTTTGTGAATTAACCTCGTTAACAATATACCGTTACCTATATGCTTAGTTCGACGAGTTTATCCCTATAATTAACCTCCGCTTCCCCGTAAACAGCTACATACTTGGTAAACATTGGTGGAGCGCAGAGGATGACTATGTTGTGCCATTTCTCTGTTTTTTTTGCAACTTCTTACACAGCTCCTGTAACTCCTTCACTGTACTATAAGAAGCCAAACATAACTTATTGATAAAGTACGGATGAATATTGTTTTGCAGAGCCTCTAACATCTCTGCCTCTGAGGGAGAATCAGGTAGCCGTCTGAACAGACTTGCCATAAAAGCGAAATAAATCCCCACTCGTTCCTTTTTACCTTGATGTCTCTTCCAAATTTCTTGCCACAGCTCACGCTTATAAAAGAGTGGCTGGAATTCTTCCGGCAGTAGCCTTTGAAAACCAGACCACGAATGAATATCTTCACGAACTATACCAGACTACAGCATTGCCCGACAACAAGCCCGAAAAACAAACCAAAAGATGAGAATTAGTCAACTTACTAGAAAGGCCCTCAATCTGCTTCAAAAAATCTAATACACTTAATTCATCAGTTCCATTAAACGTGACACCCCATTTTCTAGGTTCGTACTGATGTTTATGAACGTTGACTATATTCGTGCAAGCCTGCACGGGTGGTAATGTGTCAGCAACCTGTATCTGTACAATATTCTCTCCAACTCTGACTCCGCCTTTACGTCAGCTTCATCAACTCTCTCCTTAATTCGACCTAACCTCGATAAAATATTGGTCTTCGTCCTCACGCGAACCTTATCTTCCTCAGAATCTTCCAAACTGATCCGACTGAGCCTTTCATGCAAGTGCCTCAGCTTAGTGTTCACAAATTCCCCAGCAGACTTATCCAAGCCTCGATGATTCACCAAGTAATTCTCCAAAGACTCGACTTTACTCAAACAAACTTCCAACTGGGTGTCGACATTATTCACAAAGTCACCGTTGGCAATTCCCAAGGTTCCGAAGGGTTCACTCTTAATAAGGGATCTAAGTTCCTTCCTCATAGACCTAACAGTCTCAGCTTGCAAATCAGCACTGCTTATAATTGAAAGTTCATACACAAGTTCATCCCTAAATAATTTCTCGACACCCATCCTGAAACAATACAGCTTACTTCTAACTGGCGACCACCTACTTAAATTTCCCAACAATAAAATGACACAAAAGCACAAACACCTCACACTAGACCAAGTCGAAACTCGCCAACAACGATAATGCTAACATCAACAACAATACACACACTGCTTCTGGTGCCCAATTACACCAGCTACCCTCACAATATAAACCTAAAGGACTCAATGATCAACAACAATAATTCATAATCAGGGTGAGTTCATTCATAAATAGCAGTATCAAAGTAATATCCTTAAATTATTAAAAATATCAAATATATTTAAATTACTCAACCTATTAAAGGTGACATATATTCTCAGTTACAATTGTGCCATGTCTTTGGCATTTTTATTTTCAAAAACAATATTTAAAAGTCACCAAGTCAAAAGAATTCAATTTACTGCACTTAAACTGTAATCTAAATTACATAACCTGCATAAAACAACCCCACACGTTGGGTAACCAAGTTCCTTAGCTACGGATCGCTGCTACTAGATATCTAAAAGGTGGAAATCACCACAATTCCCTCAATAAGCAGCGGAGGCCTAAGCAAAGATTGAGCATAGAGACATATTAGAGGTGTTCGGGGTTCGGTATAACTCTGAGTTTTATACAAGTCTTAGAGACTTAATTTTATAGGCGCCAGCAACTTTTGCGCAACCTGTTGCAAGGTTCTGGATGACATCAGTATTTAAGAGAGTAATTATGATGACTCGGTGACTTGAGACTACTATCGCAACAAACGCACACGGTGCTTGTTCACTAATCAATATAAAACTCACAATACTGCAAAACCAGAAGGGTTATCAGTATTAAACTGCATCTATAATCAACAAGATATGCACTTAAGCAGAGTCATTACTTTTATAGTAAATATATAACCTTCATAAGTCAATGGTACGGTCAACAAGTAATAATGCCAAATATAATATTGACCCATATATTCACACATCAATTAACAGCAGCAGCATAGGAATTATGCTATAATAAATCAATACGCTGTAATAATAGCATGGGCCTATATAAGCGCGATTAGGCCTGCATAATACATGGGCAATCAATGGTGTTTAATAACAGTGAGCTCACTAAAAAGTGCACGTACGGTGTAACAAATTTAAATTGGGTTAAATTATTTGCTTGAAGAGCCTGAATAAGGAGATGCTTATTTAAAGACCCGGAGATTAAGCCCCCTTGTGGGTTAATGTCCTTGTGACAAAATAAATATCAACACAAGCGACCCTGTAGGTCAGCAAAATGGAAATTATAACGTAGCTATTAGTGTGGTTATACCTCCAGCAACAAGCGACATATTGATTACATACTTTAATTGAACTACTATGGAGATATCAAAAAGGTTAAACTGACATTAAAAGTAAGTCATAGCTGACCATGACATTACAAGTCTTTATACATCAAGCAGTTTATCTGACTTGGATAAAAACTAACGCAAAAAAAGATATTTCATAGGCAATTGCACGGCAGTATATTTGCTGAAATAAATCACATGAGCTGGTTGTATACTCATCTATATCCCAGGAAAGGTCCTGGACAAACTCTCCAGCTGACACCATATCAGTCACCATAGCGGTGAAACGGCACTGACACTACAATAGCTCTCTCACCGGCAGCCAGACAGTGGCTCCTTGCTGTAACATACCGTCGACGTTTACTCCGATCTATACTGGAACGGCAGTGACCATAAGAACAATCTGACATACTGGCTCTAAGCACCAGCCTGTTTCAAATGATGACTTCACAATTAGAAGCAGTGATACACAAAATGGCTACATACAATATCACTTTCCAGTACAACGCCCAGGCTCAGAAGAGACAGAAGCAGAAGCTCTCTTGACAGGCGTTCTCTCTACACACATGCGCTGGGTTTAGCGCAACCCAAAGACATTTGTAACGTCTTCCAGCTAATAACCATAGAATGTGACTACCTGTTAGTCATAAATAAGAAGAGATAGCATTATGAACCTCAACGCCACTGTATATTTACCAGTATCACCTGCCCGGGGATTCCGGGCGAACACAAACACGGCCTGTGTCGACCTAATTAACTTACTTACATGAGATCACGTTATTAACAATAAAATCAAGTTACTATATCTGGATCGTAACAACCTATACCCAAAAATCCCAATACATTCATAATGATAACTCCTAGAACCAAATACCTGATCCCGAGTAGCAAACAATATGCTTACCGAAACGAAGAATGACAACATTTAAAGAGTCAATTATATTTTTACGAAAACGATAATCCAACTATACTCAACAGCCAGAATCCATGCGAAATCAAGCTAACCAACTTTCAAAAACGAATAGCCAATTGCAAACAAGAAACCGTCAAAATTAACAAGACCACCGTCTCAAAATATGGACACAGCTAATACATTGTGACAGCGCCATATGAAACAAGAGTCAGAATAATGTGCGAGGAACAAGAAGAAACTAAAATCATCAAGGGAACCAAGTTAATAACCCTTTAACCGAATTGCCATCTACAAACAGGAAACAGAATTTACAAAACCACTCCAACAACACCCGAAATCCAGTAAATATTTAATCTACCTAAATCATAATTCACTGAACAAGAAACATCCAAAATTCCCGAAGGACTACCCGGATTAAAATCGGACAACGTTTGGCTGCACGACATCAAACATATCTAGAACCAATTCCAGTCAAGCAAAAGAGATATACCAGACGAGATCAATATACCAATCTATTACTTGAGTATATGGACGGTCTTACTATATGCAGCTGTAGTAATAGCCATCGTAACAGCAATAGCCAAACTAGGGATGGAAAGATGGAAGAAAACCAAAGAAGAAAATCCAAGAACCATTGAAGCCGGATTTCCCACGAAAATCCGGAATAAACTGTAGCTTCGGTGTTCAAAAGGGGGGAGGAGAGAAATGAACCACCAACAGCAGGCCAGTATGTAACATTATAACCATCCAAGAACGCAGACATAAGAGTCAGCATAATTATCATAGGGCACTTTGAAGTCAGCTTAGTAGAGAACACCTTGGGAACAACGCAGTGAAGTTAAATTAGACCGTGAGAAGCTGAGTTAGCAAGACTGCAGGTCATCTCTAAAAGACAATAGAACCACTCCCCAGTGGAAAGGTTATAAATAGCCTGACCGCCTTCAGCGAGCTGTTGATTCCTGTTTCACGAGCTTTACTCTATACATTG
Source organism: Tillus elongatus (assembly GCA_964006375.1). Classification (NCBI taxonomy): domain Eukaryota; kingdom Metazoa; phylum Arthropoda; class Insecta; order Coleoptera; family Cleridae; genus Tillus; species Tillus elongatus. The sequence continues at coordinate 103,909,296 of OZ023264.1, read as the reverse complement.
CCTGCTGTATTATTGTATCACTCTTAAGTTGATATTTAATTATTTTATTCTTTTGTATGTAATGTATTAATTGTGTAATTAACCAATAAATTTGTTTAACAAATCAATGCGTGTTAACCCTAAAGTTAAGTCGCGTCAGCATTGTACGCGATTTACATGCTGCAGATGCTATACACCTACTAAAAATTTTTCTGGTCAACTAATCAATAGAGAAAAAAGAGATAGAGCAAAGGAAAACTCTATTTCAGATGGAAACTCTATTTCCCAATGGAAGAGACATTCAGCTATCTATATGAACAGGATGTTGCTCAGTATTCCTTAGATGAGTTCCTGGAGCAGATTTCAGAAGAGAAACCATGGGCCGAGACTGTAATCCGAAAAATTGGGGGAAACATTTGGTAAATGAGTCGTTTTCAACAAGACTACAAACGAAAAACGGTTGTCTGCTTTCGTGATGTTGGCGAAAAATTTTTGAACGTAAATTGGTTTGCTTCCAGACGTGCCAACGAACGGAAAGAGCGCATAGGAATCATTCAAACGGTAACTGAAATCAGAAGGAAAGATATACAGTCACATGCATACGACGCAACCCATTACATGCCAAGTGATGATTTCTTGACTGGAGATGAAACGATGGTTCCTGAGACACCCTTTTCCCACTGAAAAGAATGGTCCAGAGGGGATCTGTGAGGAAAGGGATATGCATTTCCCACGATAGCTAATCTCTCTTCACTTCAACCTACCAAAGGCGCAGCAGAGCAAGTGTACTTACAGGTACATCAGTGGCTTGACAACCACACGTTACCTCCAGAACGTTGGGATTGGAATCAAGAAGATCATGGCTTGCTTATCCCTGTGAGAGTTAAGGTACCAGCAGCTTCCAAAACCATGTTGAAGACCACATTTTGTCGTTGTTCTGCTTGTTGTGCAGGGAGATGTGCATACCTAAAAACTGGCATCCGATGCATATCTGTCTCTGGCTTTTGCCATGGAACGTACTGCAACGGTGCACTATTAGAAGATGAAGAAGTGGAGTATGATTATATAGAAGAAGACGATTTATTGTAGTTGTGAAAGTTAGGCATTATTACTCTTTTGTAATACTTTTTAGTTATAGGTAACCTACACTGATACTACGTGTTTCACCACATCAATAAATGTTTTTATTTTTAAGTTTAGTTCTATTATTTGTTTCAGGCTTACTGGTATTTATACCAGAACACTATTTTAGCAGGAGATTTATTTTCATAAAACATTAAATAAGTCTTCCTGATGAATAAGCGAAACAAAATGGAAATATCCATACCTCTTTCCCCATTATCTTTTGAACCATTGATCCTACAATAAAAATGAATATAACCACTTTCGTGGGAAATTTTATGCGCAATAATGTTGTCTAAAAGATTTTTTGATACGACCAAAACTCTTTGATATAATTGCAAAAAAACTGGAAAAAAGGTACTTTTGACTGCCGCCCCTACCTCCCCCACCTCCCGTGTCACACCCATATGTTAAGACGTTATTGCAGGTTGTTCAGGACATCCCCCCCTACCTAAATGCAAGAATTCAGAACTACAGAATTTAATCGATCTATTCTTCCTCCATTGACTGGACTATAAGTTTCTTCGTGCTTCTTGTTGTTATTCAACTCTTGATGAACTTAACACGCAGTTGTAAATGATTGAATTTTATTTATTGGTGATTAGAATCCTTCATTTCACCGAATAACAAAAAATGTATAGTGTTGTTTGGTAAGTTAATATAAAGGGACGGTATTTGAATTGAAGTCCTCCGGTTAGTATATATAATTTTTTTATCGAAGTTAGACTTTTTTAAACATTTGTGAAGATGTGTATGTAAAACAGAAATTATATTTTAATAAACCATATAACTTAAGTAGTAAATTCGCAAATAAATGTTTAATAATATTGTAACTAACGTTTTCTTAAAATTAATATTATGGTATAAGTAAATAAAGAAAAATAAACATAATGCATATAGGATTCCTGCAACATCGTTCGAAATGATATTTGTTTCTTGCCGCTTATATTAGAGGCGGTTATAAAGCAGACGTTTTTACACGGCAGCTGTCGTTTTGAAAGAAATATTACTACGTTTATTCATCTTTTAAAAAGAAGAGCTTATCCAAAAACACTTTCATTGTATTTCTATTAAATACAGAATAAAATGTTGCACAACAAGAACATCTAGGAACTGTCTGTAAAAACAACAATAAACTAAATATTCCGATCTGGCATAAGTTTCTTTAATTATTGTGGTCTGTAACAGAAACAAAACCAATACCTTATCATTATAATACAAGTAACCAATATGTTTGTGGGTCTTAAATTTGATCACATGCACGCATATTGTGGTAGTTTTCCTGTGTTTTTTGCATACACGCTTTTTGCATATCCGAATAAGAACAAATGACATCTTCCCCTTTTTCTACCCTTTGTATTTTCCAGAAGCCCTTTCTGATTCCTTTGATATAAGGGTTGAGGTCTAATTTTGCATCTGGCGACACGAATTCTTTGAGTTAATGCTTATGTTGTGACAAGTGCACGTGAATGCGGTAAGGACCTAGATAAGTTAGGACCTCGTTTCGATGAGTGTTAGTATTCGCAGATCTACTATCGTAAATAACATTAGAGTTGGCTCCGACAACCCATTATACGCAAACAAATGTCCTGGCACAAACGTCTGGTTTTCTATACACTTAATAGCATCCACATTCCTGGGTGATAGATTCTATTACTTCCTTTTAAGTGAATTTTCGTAAAAAAAATTCACTAATAGGGAGATCCCGACTTTTGAATTTTGAAAATTTTGTTGCAAATGAGCGTGAACTAGGACCCCTAGAACCCATATCCGGGGTAAATTTCCCTTATATATATATATATATATATATATATATATATATATATATATATATATATATATATATATATATATATATATATGTATGTATGTATGTATCACACCGATAACGATATAAAAAATGGGCCGATTTTGATAAAATTTGGCACGTACCTTCCTTTTGTAAGTGGCTCGTTAGTCAGGAAAATCGGACGTGGTTTTCTGGAAAACTTTTGAGTTTTCATTCAAAAAAAAAATTATCTCAAAAATACAAAAGCTATGCTAACCAAATTGGGTAGGTAGGTTTACGATATAAAAAGTAAAGTATACACCAAAATTAAGATTTTTATGTTACAATAAAAAAAGTTATAATAAAATATTTGGTGCCAGATTATTTCTATAAAAAATCACTACCATAACGCACTTGCTGCGTCCAGCCTTTTATTATATAATTTTATAATTTAAAACTTTTTATCTATATTGTTGTCTATGAAGTTCATAAGAGAAATTAGTAAAACCGGACGGTCTTTTTGGTACATGGGAAACAATCCACCAATAATGTCAATACAGATGAATTAAAAGGTCTATTACTGCCGACCAAAAATTGAAATGAAAGTTTCTGCATTATTTCTCAATGTTTTTTCCTTAGGGTTCGTCCGCGTCATTGCGGCCCCGATAGCACCGCAGCCTTTAGCTTATTGTGCATGCCCTTTGTCTCTTCTACCCCACCTGTTCCAAAATCACTGTGCCTTGAACTAGTCTGCACAGCAATTGGTAGGGTGAAGTTTTATATTGCTCTGTCTCCGGTTTAGGCTGTTCGTAGATCAGTTGTCTTTTGCGGTCCAGAGCTTTACACTCGCACAAGATGTTCTGGACTGATTCCGCCCCTCGCCGCAGAGTCTACATGCCAGGGCCGCCTCGAACCGCTCCATTTATGCAGGTGTTTCTTGACATCCATGTGTCCCGTCAAGAGTCCTGTTATGTTCCTGAGCTATCCTTTGTTAAGATTTAGCAGCTCCACATCTCTCTTTGGACTGGGTTGCACAATTAATGGCTTCCCGTGTTTGAGCCCTGGAGAATCAGCCCAGTATGCTTTATGCTGTTCCCTGACCCAGGACTTGATGGTTCCCCTGGCCGTACCTTTCAATACGCCCAGGGCCGATTCTGGTCCATAAATGGTTCTGCTGATCCCCTCTTCGCGAGACTGTCAGGTTCTTCCTTGCCTTTGACCCCCTAGTGACTTGGCACTCAGATGAGGGTGACCTCATTCTGCCCAGCCAGATCGCTGATCTCGTCTCGGCATTCACTTACCAGCTTGGAGTTTACCCGTGGGCTACTTAGGGCCTTAAGGGTTGCCTGTCTGCCTGTGTCTATGAGGATCTGCTTGTTGGTGTATTTGTTCTCTCGCACGCAGCGCAGGATGGCGTACATCTCGGCCTGAAAGACCATTGCATAGGCTCCGACGGAAATACTGTGACTTACCCTCGGTCCTTCCTAATCAACGCCTGCCCGCGTCCCACGCTACCCGCCGGATCCGTCCGTGAAACAGACGAGCGCGTCCCTTTGGTAGGCCCGGCGTCTCCCCCCGCCATGCCTCGCGGTCGGGGATTACCACTGTAAACTTGTTATCGCTGCAGATTCGCGGGCTCGCGAAGTCTGACGTCATTTGAAGCATGGGTTCCTTCACGATCTCCTGAATTTTTGCAGTGGCCCCTGCAGCCTGGGTTGGTCTTCAGTCTATGTTGCAGGTTAGTCTCTATAGTCCCAGCCTGGCCTTTCCCATGAAAACTAAGTGTAAGGGGGAAGATCTAGCAAAACCTCCATGGCGGCTGTTAGGGTTAAAGTCATGGCCCCTGTGATGCCAAGGCAAGTCATCCTTTGGATTTTGCCGAGTTTTTGTTTGGCACTGGATTGTGTCACCTTATGCCACCACACCAGTGCCGCGTATGTTAACGATGGTCTGACCACCCTTGTGTACAGCCAGTGGGCCATACTAGGTTTTAGTCCCCACGTTTTTCCATATTACCGCCTAGTGACGGATAGGGTCATAACTGCCTTGCGCAGTATTTTTTCAACGTGACCATTCCAGGTTAGTTTGGAGTCCAGTACGACGTACGACCCCAAGATATTTTACCTCCCCGGCCATTGGGATGTATAGAGTGAGAATTCTGTGGCCCTCCCACTTTCTCCTCCTCGTAAACGGTATGATGGTTGCTTTCTCGGGGCTCACCCCGAGCCCTTGGCCAACCGTCCTTTTTTCAGTGTACCCAAATAAGTTAATTTGTAATTTCTAAGTTCATTTACTAGCTGCAAGGACGCTAACCAGAACCAATATCCGTGGTGAAGTTTCTACTGGTACTATTTGAATGCAAAATAAGCGCCTGTACATCTTGTGTAGGAACTGAGTGCTTCTTTTTATCCGAATTGTGGCTGTGAGTCTATCTACCAGTTTACAGAAAAGCGTGGAGTAGGTACTGTGTTTACGCACCAGAAAGACAATGTAGTTTCAGTCCATACTTGCCTGGTTTATTTTTGAGGTACATCCTGAATTTGCATCTTATGTAAGAAGACACGAGCATTTATTTGATAGTGACGTATTCGTTGACAATATAATTATTTAGAGTGGTAAAAAGTTAAATAAAGATTATAGATGTTTATAATATCGCAGCTGGTTTACCTCTACCTGCAATACGCTGCGCCTGTAAGTTCAATGTCATTGTTCCTTTAAATATATATCACTGACAATACGTCTTGCGAAACAAAATTGAAGGTCGTCATTGTATGACTTAAAAACTCCTGATGAATAAAGAAACCCGAATAAAGCACTCATTTTAATATCATACCCATGCTTGGTATGTTGACAGGAAAGGTCATGTATGTTATAGTTTGCAGGCATCTCTGTAATTTTATCCTTAGTGTTTGCTCCCGAAAGTTTTAGGACCAATGCACTTCCATGGTTAATAGGGATTATTGTTTTTTTTTTGGTAGACCTGTCATATGATTGTAACGTATATCACGTCCAAGGTTTATATATTAGATTGGTTGTCTGGTAACTTTGACGGGGTAGAGACGCGAGAGGAGGGTAATACGTCATGTGTATTCTAAATGCCAATAACACATATAGTTTCAGATTGAGTTTTGGTGTTTTAAATAACATTTATTAGAAATTTGTGTAACTTTGCTTAAAAATTTCCAAATACGATGAGTTACGGATTTATTTTAATGTTTATTTTGTACAAAATAGCAGTTAAATCGAAACTATTGTCGTAAAGACCATATCTTATTTTTTGAGGTGTTGTGTTGTAAACATAACTGTACAGTGAATCAGCGCTATTACGAATTGAACGTAATTTATTCAAGATTATTTTCATATTCAACAATTAAATTGGTGAATCGCCATAAATGTAGATATGTGTTTGATGAAAAAAAGGTTATATATATATATATATATATATATATATATATATATATATATATATATATATATATATATATATATATATATATATATATATATATATATACCTAAAACAAGAGCTAAAAAAGTAACTTGACCTAAATACCTGTCTAGATGTCTGGTGGAGTTGTCTATAATGTATTAATGTATAAGTTAGTTGAAATGAACCGCGCAGAGTAGGTCGATGTGATATCTCTTCCAGTTTATAAGTACGTTTTTGTTGTGATTTTGCTTAAAAATTATATGGAAATTGGTATGAACGGATGCAGAAAAGCGGCCATTTCAAAGTAGTAAAGTTTTGAATTAGAATAATAAGTGGTTGCGCAGTAATCAATTGTTTTACCAAAAAATTATTTGACCTCTACACTAGGTTGAAAATTACAGCTCTCCCAAAACAACAAAATGGTATTGTCAAAATCTCAAGAATCTGACTTAAGAAGTTTTGTAAAAGTCGAATTTACAAAGTGTTTGGAAGATATGAGCATATTTGAGAAAATAACAGAAAAAATAGTGGAGGCAGTGACATCGAAACTTGAACAGAAAGTTGAAGAAATGTTTTCTAATTTTAGAACGATGAAATTGAAAATAGATACTCTCGATAAAGAGAATGAAATATTAAAGCAGAAGGTAGATGACCTAGAACAAAAAGTCAATAATAGAAACATTCTAAGAATATATGGATTGGAAGTACAAAATGACAGCAGCACTTCTGATACGGTAATCCAGTTTTTAAACGAAAAGATGGGTCTGGATTTTGGATGCGAAGTTGTTGATGTTTCCTACAAACTGAGACTGAACCAAAAAAATGGAAATCACAGTCCTTTGGTTGTAAAGTTCAAAAGTGATGAAATAGTAAATCAGGTACTGAGTAAAAGAAAACTTTTGAAACACTCTAATGTTTATATTGTGGAAGAACAAACCAAGAGAAGGTTAGATTTGTTAAACCGTGCAAATCAAAAATATGGGAGAAGCAAAGTATGGGTTTGGAGGGGAAGTATTTACACAAGAAAATGTGGAGTAAGAATCGCGATAAAAGATTCAAGTGAGTTACAGGCTTAGAATAACAAGTTAGGAGGAAGAGACTATCAATAATGTAGTTTTTTTATTTTATTTAATATTTACATCTAATATTGGTAACTATAGAATTGTTAGTCTGTTAGTTTTTTTTACGTGCTTTATAAGTGCATTAAATTTTGTTTGCGTTTTTTTTTGTTCGATCTACATAATCGTTATATTTTATTTTATACATAGGTATACTGTTTTCGGATTGCATTGTGGTAGTGGATAAATTAACGTAGGAAAAATTCTCCAATAAAGTTTGAGATTTAAATTGGATTGATACGATAGAGCTATTTTGGATATCTTGCAACTAGTGGGAAGGAATTGTTTAGCTTGTCAGTAAAACATTTTAAGTTATTTTGAAAGATAAATTTCACCGTATTTATTATCGTTTAATTATTTAGATAAGAGATTTAATATTTGTATATAGGTGCGTTAATTTAAATTTATACCTGTTTATTTTGATGGATTGCCCTGCGAACTAGCTTTTAAGGGTAAACTTTCTGTATTGATATCCTATAATATACTTGAGGTTTGGTGTAGGTTGGTGCAGTTTCGTACCTTCGCGGGATGGGAGATGTGGCAGAATTAACTAATTTGTTAGATAATTATTGTAATGTGGAAGAACGACAGTGCTATAACACAGATGACTACATTAAGTTGATAAAAATAAGTAAATTAAAGTATAGTATTGTTAGCCTTAACATAAGAAGTTTAAAGAAAATTATGATGAATTTATGATAATGTTGGAGGGATTGATGGGTGGGGGAATCATAGCAATTGTTTTAACCGAAACTTGGCAACTAGATAGTATAGATAATTTTGCTATACAGGGTTTTACGGGTTATTATAATGAGGCCTCATATAACCAAAATGACGGAGTGGTAGTTTTTGTGAGAGATGATATAGTAGTGTTAGATATGATAGTTACAGATATTACAGATGTGCGATTAATGAAGGTCTCTATGGATATAGACTCCATCTCAGTCAATATTGTTTGTGCTTATAGGTCACCCGCCACAAACGTAGCGTTATTTGTCGATGAACTGGACTCGTATCTACGTGCTGGTATTGCAGGGGATGTTAATATATTTGTAGGAGATGTAAATATTGACATCTCGGAAAAAAATTGTGACAAAGATCCGATGTCTTCACATTACATGGGCACTTTATATAGATATGGTTTTGTGCCTTATATTCGCTCTCCGACACGAATAACTGATACTACCGAAACATGTATTGATCACATATTTGTTAGAATAAATCCAACTATTCGTAACAAGAATAAAGTTTTTGAGTTGCAGTCTGCTAACCTTCATTCGCATATTACAGACCATAATGCTATTTTATTAAACTTTGGTCTTATTGGTTCCACTGAAAAAACTATGGCGAGACCTGGGGTGCTAAGGAGGATAGATTTTCATAACTTGCATGAGAGGCTGAGAAATGAAACCTGGCAATCTGTGTTTTTTGAATCAGATGCACAATTGATTTTTGATAATTTTGTTGATATCCTAAATAAGCATATAGATAGCTCTACATACAGCATACAAGTTAAGTCAAATAACAGAAGAATAAAACCTTGGATAACTGCCGGGATTATAACAGCCATGAAACATAGAGACGCCTTAAAGCAGAAATGGAATAGGGAAAAAACCGTAGAGTCAGAGGTAGCATTTAAACACTACAGAAATATGCTTACAAAACTGATAAGAGTGACACGTAATGACTATTATAAAAACTTGATTACGTCACACAAGGGAAATTACGGCAAGATTTGGAAAACAATTAATGAAATCACAAACAGTAATAAACGTTCTAATGTAGTTAAAACAATAATAACAGAAAAAGGGGGTGTTTTGACTTCGGCGAGGGATATTGCATTGGAATTTAACAATTATTTTGTTGAAGTGGGAAAAGGTATATCTCAGAAAATTAAAAGGCGAAATATAGAAACTAGAGCAAACAAGCAATATGGAGATTCCTTTTTCTTGCATTCTGTGACGGAGAACGAAGTTATCGGCATAATCTCTTCGCTGAGGTCAGGCGCTGCCGCTGGAAGCGATGGTATTTCGGCCAATATGATAAAAAATTGTCATCTGTTTTTGGCTAAACCTTTGACTCATTTAATGAACACTATATTTCGGACAGCTATTATTCCATTGCAATTGAAAGAGTCTATAGTGCTTCCAGTTTATAAGTCAGGTGATCATAAAAACGTTTCAAACTACAGACCTATTAGTCTACTTAGTGTGTTTTCAAAAATTTTTGAAAAACTATTAAATATCAGATTAAATGAATATTTGGATAAACATAGCATGTTGTCCAAAAGGCAATTTGGTTTTAGACGAGGACTATCCACTCAAGATGCATTGTATGAATTGACAAGTACTGTTCTCGGAAGCTTTAATAGCAATATGAAAACTCTAGCTGTGTTTTTGGACCTAAAAAAGGCTTTCGATACAGTTTGTCATAAAAAGTTGTTGGCTAAACTAGAGTTGATTGGGATAAGAGGACATACGTTGTCACTTTTCGGTAGCTACCTTCATGAGAGAATCCAGCGTGTGAGAGTGGGTGACTGTGTGAGTGAGGGACGAGTGGTTACGTGTGGTGTACCACAGGGAAGTATATTGGGTCCAATATTGTTTTCTATTTATGTAAATGATATAATTGAAGACCTAACTTTGGACTGTATACCTATTGCTTATGCAGATGATACCGTTCTGGTGTTTGTGGGAAATCAATGGGAAAAATTGTTTGAAAGAGCGGAGACAACAATCAATCATGTGAAAGAGGTACTAGACAGTAACCTACTAGCGCTGAACCTAACAAAAACATCATATGTGGCTTTCTCACCGACAGCAGCCGGAAGACCATCCTCCAGTCTATCAATTAGTATACATGATGATTGCTGTAAACTGACTGAGTCTCACAGTGTCAAATATCTTGGTCTGCTGGTAGACAATAATTTAAAATGGCAAGAACATGCAGCGTATATGAATGCAAAGGTGAAAAAGATTATATACAAATTCTATACCCTGCGAAATATTTTAACAACAGAAAACCTAATACTGGTTTACAAGTCTCTCGTGGAGTCTTTTGTGGGGTATGGTATTATTTTCTGGGGTGAGTGCTATGAAAATGCATTAGCTGCGCTTCAAGTTACTCAAAATAGTATATTGAGAGTCATTCTTCATAGGGATTCTAGGTCTAGTACGAACTTTCTTTATAGTAACGACTATATTAACCTACTCGATATAAGAGGAATGTTTATATTAAATGTACTAAAACATATGCATCATCATTTTCGGGCAATAAATGTGGTGGACCACACATATGGCACAAGTTGTAGAATAGGTGAAAACTTGACTATTCCACCGGTAAATAGGAGCGTTTATAAAATATCGGTTTTATTTTGGGGTCCAAAGTTATATAATCAATTACCAGCAAATTTGAGGATTTTCTCTAAATCTAAATTTAAAAAAGAAATTTTTAGCTTTGTTATTTTGAAACAGGTCGAACTGAAAGCAATGTTAAAGTAGAGAGCAGTATGATAGTTGAGTGGTATGGAGAAAGTGGAGTGGAGGTGTTGCCTGGACAAGGTGCAGGGAAAGTAAGTGTGTGCTGTGTGGGAGTGTGCTGTCGTGAGTGCGTGTCTGTGTACATATGTGTGTGTAAATATAATATGCATGCGTGGAGAAATGGGTGGGTGAGTACTATGATGTGTATGAACATTTTGGTTGTGTGTGGTATAGAGGTGTTGGTTGTATGGATATCATATATGCAGAAGAAAGATATGAAAAAGGGAGACTAAGGGTTGACAAAGTGAACTATATTGAGTGTAGGATATGCTGTTGATTCCCCTACTGAGGTTAACACTAAGACATTGTTTTGGTTTAAAGTTGCATCTCTCATCTTTTGAGGATCGGGGCACATCTGGTTAGATAGGGGCACAAAAAAAAAGAGGGAAAAAAAGTAAATATTGTGGATATTAAGCCGTTTAAATTAATGTACTGGCGATTATGTGGAGTTAGCTGTAAAGGATACCAACAAGTCATGTTGACTTAGGTATCCAAGAAAATATATTTTAGTTGTATTAATAAATGACTATTGTATTGTATTAATAAATAATAAATATATATATATATATATATATATATATATATATATATATATATATATATATATATATATATATATATATATATATATATATATATATATATATATATATATATATATATATATATATATATATATATATATATATATATATAAGAATAATTCTAAAAAGCAATGAAAAGTGTATCACGTCCCATTAAACCACCTGTCTCATTACCCTGCTCCACATTTATTCGATTCTTAATCATAGACAATTTAAATCGTGGCAAAATCTATTTTCTTTCTCTACGGTGCCTTAAAGCTTGCTTATTCTACCAGATGCATACTGTGAACAGTAGTGTCACTTGTTTTATCAGATGTTTGCAATAATATAAAAGTAATGTGCCTTATTTACACCGTTATATTTTACTGTCTTTACTATATGTATGTGTTCTGGGTATAACATCTTCGACAACACCATCCAGACTACATACAGGCTGAGAGACTACTTCTCTGGCTTCACTGTTGGGTTTCGTTTCTGTGGGTGAATTCTAGATGTTCTAGGATGTTTTTCAGCGTTTCTGAGAGTAGTTTCGCTGCTTGACAGCATCCTCAGACAGACAAAAATTGAATCAATACGAAATCATGACAACTACAAATACAGATCTGTTGCCATGTTATGATGTTTTGATCAAAAAATTTATCAAAATTGAAAATAAAATGAAACACAGATGACGGATGGGGCTTTCAAAATGTCTACGTGATGTATGCCAATGTTTAACATAAAAACAGAACTAGCCTATAACAGTAATAACTATAATAACAGTTACAACAATAAAAAAACTCAACAAATAACAGTAATAAAGCAGACTCTATACAACGAAAGTATCGACATACAACCTTTTTGAAAAAATATAGTTAAATTTATTTTCTTTGACTTATTTAATGACGAAGGAGCATATCCAAGAAAGGGGAATTCATTAAATCAGTTTGCTCATTTAAACCGAGGCAGCTATTGTCGTGTGTGTGCTTTCTGACTTCTAAAGCTTCAACAAAGCCTAGTTTAAGTTTGTCATTACAAAAATGTTGTGGTTGTATGGGGTTATTTACTGTAGGTCTATGTTCGGTATCAATAATATATTTTGCAAATGTAGATTTGTCAAGGTGGTTATTTATAAATGCAAAAATATATTCTTTCTATCAGGGATTAAAATTTCTAGAAGTTTGACCTATGTAGATTGCGTCACAATGCTTTTGTCAAGAAACAAGATTTTTCTTTCGCGTTGAATAGCAAATCACGCGTCGTGTTGTAAGATTTAAAAGCTACCTTTGTATTTGTACAGGTACTTAAAATGTTTAAAATGTTTTCTAAAATGGTTCCAAAATAAGTTATCGAAGCATACCTGTTGTCTTTTTTGTCTCTAATATTTGCAAAAATTAAATTAATCGATAATTTGTATTATTTTCTCTCGATCATTTTATCTATTATTTTAACAGAGTGGCCATTATTAAATGCTATTTGCTTAATTATTAAAATTTCTTTTTCAAAATTGTTTTGGGACATCATAAATTACATCCCGTAGAATTTGACATATTAGATGACCAAATACATATTTTAGCTAGTGAATTGAAATTTAAAAAACTCTTAACACAGACAAACAAAGTTAGAAACCTAGTAAGGACACAACTTTGACATAGTCGAGAAAAACATCTTCCACAAACACATAAGTTCTACACAAGATTTGAAAACTTATGTACAACTGAAGAAATTTCTTTTCTAAATAAAGGATATAAATACTGCCCGCATTTTAAATTAAAAAAAAAAGAGATATTAGCTTCTGAATCCGAAATTGCTTCCTGATCTATAAGGCAATATAAAACATTAAAAACATGTGCACTTTTAAGACATTTAACTTCAAAATATGACAAACTTCAAATTAACCAAAATAAAATTGTAAAATCCGTTCATTATAAAATATGAGAAAATGATTTAGTTTTTACTAAAGCTGATAAAGAAAATACAACTGTAGATATAAGTAGGGACACATATAACATTAAAATTATTGATTTTATTACTACAGAAAATTTAACAGAAATCAGGAGAGACCCAACAAACTCACTTCAGACAAAACTAAAAAATGAACTTAAAAATACACCTCTGTTTGGTCAACAAGAAATAAAATATCTTTTATATAAAAGCCCAGAACCACCAAAATGTATGGCTACCTGAAAATTCACAAGGCAAATATTTCGGTGAGACCAGTAGTTAGCTATGTTAATACACCTAATCATAAGATAGCGAGCAAACACTTATTAGATAATACAATTACATTCCAAAATATTCACTTAAGAATTCTTATGAACTAACATAAAAATTAAATAACTTGATTATTCCTACAAATTGTAAATTAGTCTCATTTGATGTTTGTTGCATGTATTCTAAGCTACCTCCTAGAGAATGTCCACCTCTATTAGAAAACGTTTTAATAGAAAAGAACGTAAATGTCATAAAGAGACAAGAAATAATAAATCATTTTAACGAATGTATAAAACAAAACTGTTACAAATTTAATGATAAAATTTATACGCACAATGAAGGCCTACCTATAGGTACCTTTATTAGCCAATATGCAGTGTGTTAAAGCCAAATGGAATAAATTCATTATTTCGGTTACTGTACATTATTATAAAAAAATTCCGAAACACGTCAAATTAAAATTATAAATTGACATTTTTCAACGTGAATGCGGTCCCTACCTTCAACCCCCTTCGAATGACAGGTACAACCTCAAATTTTGTTAAGGGGAAGTATAGGCTTGTGATATGTTGTTTAAAAGGTCTGTTCATTCTCTATTTAAAAATGTTATCGTTTTAAAGTTTATTGCAACAATTAAGATAGAATGAAATAAAATCATGTGGTTACCGAAATTGGCTACAATACAAAAAAAACTAAAATGTGATGCAAAATGTAATAAAATGTAAAACACTACAAGGAATTATGAATGTCACTGAAGTAGATGTCCAAAATGTTCAGCGCGAACTTCTTGGCAACACCCTAATCTTAAATAAAACTGTCTTCTAACATTATTTAACATATCAGGCGTGATCGACCTAATCGCAAGCGTAATTCGTTCTTTTTAGTCATTTAAATCAAAAGGTTTAGTTTTGTACACAATGTTCTTCACATATCTTCATAAAAAGAAATCTAATAAGGTAAGATCAGATAATCGCGCTGCCCATTCCATCGATCCTCGCCCCCCTATCCACCGATTGGGAAATATTGCATCGAGGTACTGCCGGACATTGAGTTCGTAATGTAGTGGTGCTCCATCCTGCTGAAACCATATCGTATTCACTGGAACTTGAGGGTTTCCTGGATCAGGATCTAAATTTGCCAAAGTTGGAATGACATCATTTTGAAGTTGTGCGAAATAATTATCTCCATTTAAATTGCCCTCAATGAAAAAGGGACAAATGATATGGATTCCAACAATGCCTGCCCAAACATTAACCTTCTGAGGGTGTTGCGTGTATTCTTCTCTCATCCAGTGAGGATTAGTCGTTGCCCAGAAGCGACAATTTTGCCGATTAGCATGACCGTTAAGTGAAAAAGTGCACTCATCAGAAAACATAACGTCTTCTAATTGGATAATATTGTTATCTAACATGTCCATCATTTGCTCACAAAAATAAGTTCTCCTATCATAATCCTCTTCCATGAGCTCCTGAGTAGGTATCATTTTATAGGGATGCATTTTATTTTCTTTTAATATGTTAACTATCGATGCATGGCTAACATTAAATGTAGTGGATGCCTGTCTAGTCGATATATGTTGGTTTTCCACAAATTCAAGTATCACATCTAATTTGATTTCATCACTCAGTGCATTGGCTGCTTTTTTTATCTGCCTTACATGACCAAACTCGCGAAACTGCTGCTCTATTTTACTAATTGTTTCTTGGGATATAGGCGGTAAATCAGGAAATTCCTCATGAAATAGGCGAGTTACTTCATGTTCTGTTCGGGTTTTATCTCCGTAACCAATTATTTGTATAACTGTTATTTTATGAATTTCCGTTAATCTAACCATTTTTGAGAATTGAAGTTAACGAAATTCAAACTAAAATTATAATACTAACAATTTAAATGACAACTAATAATTACAAAACAATTTGCTTAGGCATTTTAAACAAACTAACATTGCCTCGGAAACTCTTTAATCTATTTTTAATAGATACAATGTAAAAAGCACATTACTATGGTTTTTGCTTACTTTCTTATCTTCAAGACCTAAACGGGAAATGAGTTTTGAGTATACTAATTACAATATTGTAATAAGTTTTGAGTATTTTATAGCGAATTACGGTAACCATGATTTTATTTTATTCTATCTTAATTGTTGCAACAAACTTGAAAACGATAACATATTTGAATAGAGAATGAACAGACCTCTTAAACGACATATCACAATCCTATACTGTCCCTTTAAAAATTGGGGGTTGTACCTGTCATTCGAAGGTGGTTGAAGGTAGGGATCGCATTTTCACGTTGAAAAATGTCAATTTATAATTTAAATTTGACGTGTTTTGGGATTTTTTATAATAATGTACAGTAACCGAAATAATGAATTTATTCCATTTGGCTTTTACACACTGTATTTATGGAAAACTTAGAGAACCAAATTTTAACGTCAGAACTTTCGCATAATATTGTCTTTTGGTACAGATACGTAGATTATATTTTAGTATGTTTTCTAGGTAGCCATACAGAATAAAATAAATTTTTAAATTTTATTAATAACCTTTACACAAATATTAAGTTTACTCTAGAAGAAGAAGCTAACAGTTGCATAAACTTTCTAGACCTAACGATTAGAAAGTTGGAATATAATTCATTTGACTTTTCAATATATAGGAAACCAACTATCACTGGCACAACCATACCATACGATTCATGTCACCATTTTTCACAAAAACTGCCAGCCTATCATTCCATGATACATCGTGCATTTTCAATATCTATGTCCCAAAACAATTTTGAAAAAGAAATTTCAATAATTAGGCAAATAGCATTTAATAATGGCTACTGTGTTAAAATAATAGATAAAATAATCGAGAGAAAAGAATAGAAATTAGCGATTATTTTAATTTATCCAAATATTAGAGACAGAAAAGACAACAGGTATGTTTCGATAACTTATTTTGGAATAATTTCAGAAAACATTGCAAAAATTTTAAGTACCTGTACAAATACAAAGGTAGCTTTTAAATCTTACAACACGAAGCGTGCTTTGTTATTTAACGCGAAAGAAAAATCTTGTTTCTTGACAAAACCTGGAGTTTATAAATTAGCTTGTACACATTGTAACGCAATCAACATAGGTCAAACTTCTAGAAATTTTAACACCCGATACAAAGAACATATTTCTGCATTTAGAAATAACCACGTTGACAAATCTACATTTGCAAAACATATTATTGATATCAGACATAGACCTACAGTAAATAACCGCATAAAACCACAACAATTTTATAATGACAAACGTAAACTAGACTTTTTTCAAGCTTTAGAAGTTAAAAAGCATACACACGACAATAGCTGTCTTATTTTGAATGAGCAAACTGATTTGATGAATTCCTCTTTCTTGGATATTCTTCTTCCTCATTAAATAAGTCAAAGAAAATAAGTTTAACTATATTTAAAAAAAAGTTGTAATAAGATAATGAGTTTATGTATGTCGATACTTTCATTGTATAGAGTCTTCTTTATTACTGTTATTGTTTAGTTATTTTATTATTGTAACTGTTATAGGCTAATTCTATTTTTATGTTAAATATAGACATACATCACGTAGACATTTTGAAAGCCTCAGCTCTCATCAGTAATTCATTTTATTTTCAATTTTGATAATTTTCTTGATCAAAACATCATACCATAGCAACAGATCTTTATTTGTAATTGTCATGATTAGTATTCATTCAATTTTTATCTGTCTCAAGATGCTGTCAAGCAGCGAAACAAGTCACATAAACGTTGAAGAACATCTAGAATTCAGAAGGGCCGCTTGCTTCAGTTAGCTTACGCGCCGGCTACATCCTTAACCTACAGAAATGAAACCCAACAGTGAAGCCCGAGAAGTGGTATGTATGTAGTATGCACCAGTTTCACCAAGTAAGGGCAACAACAATCATTGAAAACCATCCAGAGTTAAATGACGGTCGTGAGGTAATATATTTATATAAGTTTTATTTGCTTTGCTAAGTTTCATTGTTATCTGCTTTGTAAAGTGTCAAAATATAAACAATATGTGGTGCTCTGGTGCATGATCGTGTCACTAGTGTTGAAATGAAACCTAATTAAACCCAGTTGTAGTAAGGCTTTATAGACATTGCCGATTAGCTTCCATGATGTCTTATTACTGGGACATCAATGTTGTCCCTAAAAAGGTAACGTATTTTGCTCCATGACAGGCTATTTCTCTGTGACCACACCATACCTCTAAGGTCATAGAATATCTCTTAAAAGCCACTTAACGCATTTAGAAGTCACATCGTCACACCACGCCACGGGGACATCATCATCATTAAAAGTAAGGGCAAGGACCGATCACAAGAGACAAGTTGAGGGGGCTTTATCTGGTTTCCAACATATGCAGTTTCCATTAACGCCGAACAATACTTGTGGCTCTAGACACTATCTTAGAATGTTAATCTATCCCTGTCCATGCTGAGAGGGCTTGCCTGAATGTTGAAATGGCTTACAATATAAGTGTCACCTATTACGAACACTAAAAGATTTTTCACATTGTTTTTCTTTGTTAATTTAACTTTTTTTAAACTATTTTTATGCATATTCCAGAGACCAGTGTAACTTACAATTATATTCAATTTGGTTATTACCTGATCTCGATCTTTTTTTTCTCCCTCAGGGCTCGTCCGCGTCTTTGCCGCCCAGATAGCACTGCAGTCTTTCGCTTATTGTGCATGCCCTTGCTCTTTTCTACTCCACCCATTCCAAAATCACTGTGCTTTGAACTAGTCTGCACAGCGATTGGTAGGGTGAAGTTTTATGTTGCTCTGTCTCTGGTCTAGACTGACCGTAGATCAGTTGTCATTTGCGGTCCAGACCTTTACATTCGCATAAGATGTGCTGGGCTGATTCCTCCCCCTCGCCGCTGAGTCTGCATGGGAGGTCCCCCTTGAACCGCCCCATTTTATGCAGTTGTTTCTTGAAGGCCATGTCGGGGATTTCCACTGTAATTTTTTTCCCTGCAGATTCGCGGTCTCGCGAGGTCTGACCTCATTTCAAGCATGGGCTCCTTCACGATCTCCTGAATTTTGTAGTGGCCCCTAAATCCTGGGTTGATCTTCTGTCTACCATTGCAGGCTAGTCTGTATAGTCATAGCCTGGCCTTCCCCATGATAACTAAGTATAGGGGGGGCAGATCCAGCGACACCTGGATGGCGGCTGTTGTGGTTGAAGTCATGGTTCCTGTGATGCCCAGGCAAGCCATCCTTTGGACCTTTCCTAGTTTTCGTTTGGCACTGGATTATGTCACCTTAGGCAACCAGACCAGTGCCCCGTATGTTAACGATGGTCTGACCACCCTTGTGTACAGTCAGTGGGCCATACTAAGTCTTAGTCCCCACGTTTTTCCATATAGGCGCATAGTGACGGCTAGGGTCATAACTGCCTTACGCGGAATGTTTTCAACGTGATCATTCCAGGTTAGGTAAGATATTTTACCTTCCTGGCCATTGGGATGTTTCTACCATATAGAGTGAGAGTTCTGTGGCTCTCCTACTTCCTCCTCCTCGTAAACGGTATGACGGTTGCTTTCTCGGGGCTCACTCCGAGCCCTTGGCCAACCGTCCACCTCCGAGCCCTTGGCCAACCGTCCACCTTTCCACCAATTTCAGTGCTGTCTGCATGCGCTCCCACACCGACTGTGTAACCTTTCCTCGGACTATGATGACAATGTCGTCCGCATAGCCCTATACATCGTACCCCCTCCAGAGAGCCTGGAACCGATCCACCTGCAGCAGGTCTCATCTATTCCGAATGAGGTGTTGCTGAAGGCCCCCTCTATGTCTAGGAAGGCTCCCAGCGCCACCTCCCTGTTCTCCAGCGTACTCTACAGTTTCAGCACCAGTTGGTGCAATGCTGTTTCTGTTGACACTCCTGCTCTGTATGCATATTGTCCGCAGTGTAGGGGATATGCTTCCAGTACATCGCCCCTAATGTGCCGGTCGAGCAGTTTTTCCATTGTTTTTAGCAAGAAGGACATGAGACTTATTAGCCTCAGGAACTTTGCCTGGTCTGTTGGACTCCCAGGTTTAGGAATGAATACAACCCTGGCCAGTCTCCATGCCCTCGGCATGTACCCCAGAGCCAGGCTGGCCCTCACAATGAGGGTAAGCGCCGGCGCCCGTATGTATATACCCTGTTGGAGAATGATAGGCATTATTCCATCAAGTCCCGGGGATTTGAATGGCTTAAAGCTGTTACTGGCCCATCTGATTTTGCTGCAAGTATTCACCTCTTTAGCGACTGTCCAGTCTACTCTAGATGCCAACCTGTACGGCGCCTCTATTTCTGAGTGTTCCCAGTCCGGAGGTGATTTGTTTATTATGTCACAGCCGGGGAAGTGCGTCTGGAGTAAAAATTCCATAGTTTTCTCCTCCGAGCTTGTAAAGCCTCGCGTGGATATTCTAAGGGAGCCTATGTTGGTCTGAGTGACCTTGGACAGGATCTTGTGTAGTAGAGCACTCTCGAATGTGTTCTCCACTTTCTCGCAGTGCCTCCTCCACGACTCCTTCCTGACGTCCCTCAGTCTTTTGTTAGAGGTCGTTATGGCATATCTATTTTCATCCCATGCTCCCGACCTTTTGGCCGCGTTAAACAGTTTACAAACCTGGGTCCTCCTTTTCCTGATGTCCTTGTTCCACCACGGGACATTCCTGGTGGACGCCCTCATTTTCAGGGGGCAGTCGATCTTATAGGCCTAGGTGATTGCGTCTCACACTTGGGCTGCCGCACTCTCGAGGTCTATTGAATTGTCTATGGTACTCTTAACCCCCCGCAGTTGCACTGGTAGGTCTGCCCTGTAGGCTTCCCAGTCCGCCTTCTCGATCAATCCTTATCATTAAATTCAAGTATTTAATTTTATAGTTGCTTACATTTCTAATTAGCATTCGTTCAAATTAATTAGTTTATTTTTAATTGTATTTTACTATAAATTTTTATAAATATTAATAAACTTTTTTATTTGTGCTTGTTGTTGGTTCCCTGATTGTCTGATTTGTACGAACAATTAATTAAGAAAAGAAAATTTGTATCACCAACGATTTATGGGCCATCCTGTGATTGTCAAAATAATTTTATAAAATGCAGCTCAAAACATTCTATAATTAACCAATACAATTTTTTCTTGTTATTTGTATTGTAACGGATATATTGAGCTTTACTCCTAAAATGCATCAC
The DNA here is from genome assembly GCA_964006375.1 of Tillus elongatus. Taxonomy (NCBI): domain Eukaryota; kingdom Metazoa; phylum Arthropoda; class Insecta; order Coleoptera; family Cleridae; genus Tillus; species Tillus elongatus. The sequence continues at coordinate 103,888,336 of OZ023264.1, read as the reverse complement.
CCTGTATATATATATATATATATATATATATATATATATATATATATATATATATATATATATATATATATATATATATATATATATATATATATATATATATATATATATATATAAACCGTAAATGAACTTCGGATATGGGTTCTGGGGGCTTAGTTCGCACTTATGTAAACAAAACTTTTCAAAATTCAAAAGTCGCGGTATCCTCGATAGCAAATTTTATCTGCCAAAATTCGCTAAAAAGTTATATAAAACTATTAAACCATAAACTGTATAATTGAAACCACTGCCAAAGCATCAGATAAAGGTCTATGTGAAATTAATTTTCTGCAAATATTTTAGTAAAATGAAGGACCATGAGGGTTGAATCTGAAACACAAGGCTTTGTAAAACATATTTTTTAGAACATTTTCTCTATATACCCTATATTCGGTTCAGGTTTTTTTGCATAAATTTGTCTATTTTGACGTTTCAAATCGAGACATTCTAAATTAGAGACACAGTTTTTAAAGTACTTTTTTCTAGCATTTCTTGACATTTTTGTGCCTAAAAACTTAACCTTTGTCTGTAGTATACAAAAGGTTTTTTATCCATACAAAATATTTTCGTTTTGTGCATTTTGCTGGTCATCAGGGGAACTCATTTTTTTTTCTTTAAACGACTGTAACTTTTTATTTTCATTTAGAGATCCAAATAAATACGTAGCATGCTTTTCATAATATAAACCAGTGTGTGTCTCCTTATTTCTCTTTGTACACATTTCATTCTTGGTAAATTGGCAACTTTTTCTTGGCAAGTAACAACTGGAAATCAATATTAGTGGTCACACATCCTAAAAAAGCTGTAGTTTCGGTTTAGAAGTTTGATTTTAAAGTTTTAGAAGAAAATACCTAAAAACTAATCTGTAGATTAAATAACTGCAGCTATAGATAAAGAATCAAAAGCCTGGATGCAGCAAGTGCGTTATGGTAATGAATTATTATAAAAATGTTTTAAATAGCAAATGTTTTTTAAAGAAAGCAGGCATTAAATTTGGTTACCAGTATGCCCTATATAGTAGAAACAATGTACCATATATCATGAAAATAACTTTATTGTTTGAAAATGTACAAAAATTTTTCGACAATAAATTTAAAATGTCCCCGAAAAAAACTAGTTTCCTTGCCAACAATCCTTATAGGTTAATAGCACATTTAGCTATTCAAATTTGAAGCATTTAATAAAAATTCGCTACCATAACGTACATGCTGCGTCCCGAATATCTTTTCTTACAAACACGCATTATAATTTCATTGTCAAAATTCGATACATTAAAGGTCAGCTCAGAACTGGCACGGACCGGAGGAATTCGACTATCTAATTAAAACAAAGCATTGTTTAATCTATTTGAGCTGAGCCGATTTAAATAAAAATTCGCTACCATAAACGCACTTGCTGCGTCCCGAATTTATTTTCTTACAAACATGCATTATAATTACGTGGTCGAAATTCGATACATTACAGGTCAGCTCAGAACTGGTACGGACCGGGGGAAACCGACTAACTCATTAAAACAAAGCATTGTTTAATCTATTTCAACTGAGCAGATTTTAATAAATATTCGCTACTATAACGCACTTGCTGCGTCCCGAATTTCTTTTCTTACAAACATGCATTATAATTACGTGGTAATTACTGGCACAGACGGAATCCGACTATCAAATTAAAACAACGCATTGTTTAATCTATTTGAACTTAGTAGATTTTCTTGGTTAACGAACTTATCCAAGTCACTTGCAAAAGGAAGGTATTCACCAAGTTTGATCGTCATCGGAGTATTATTTATTGTTATATTGTTAATATAAATATAAATATAAATATAAATATAAATATAAATATAAATATAAATATAAATATAAATATAAATATAAATATAAATATAAATATATATATATATATATATATATATATATATATATATATATATATATATATATATATATATATATAAAGCCTAAACCGGCCTCGGATTTGGATCCTAGAAGTCCTCATTTGTAGAAAATTTTTCTAAATTCAAAAGTCACGATCTCCTTCTTAGTGAATGTTTTTAAAGAAAAGTCACTAAAAGTGCTTTTTAAAAATGTGACATTCGACCTACCGTTCTTATTTAAAATAAGGGGGTAAAAGTCACCCCGCTAGAGGTTGAATACTACAAATTCTGTTATGGTTAAAAAAAAGTGTCCGTCTTGCAATCAAAATCGACGTGTTTTAGGGTTTTTCGCAATTTACCGGAGTTCTCGGGAAAACGCTGGTGCAACCTTTTACAATGGCCAGCTTGTATTTAAAATAACATAACTGTTAGTTACTTTGGTTATAACCGGAAATGCCAGCGGAATGAGAATCTCTTCATTCAAAAGATTGGGTGCAGCTACCTAGCCAGACAAATTTGCAGTAACTGAATGTCGCTCTAACCATCTAAACGTCTAATAACTTATATATATATATATATATATATATATATATATATATATATATATATATATATATATATATATATATATATATATATATATATATATATATATATATATATATATATATATATATATATATATATATATATATATCCCAAGTCCACTTTTTCTCTCTTTTTTAACGTCGTTGACTATGGCCAATCACCGACGCCAGGGAGCAGTTTCACCTCACTATCCTGGAAATTTTGCTGAGCCTTTGCCTTTCTGTAAGAAGAGTAGGAATATTTAACGTGCCTAACATCGCATAGTACACGGAACCAACGACTTTGAGCCCCCTCTGAAGGGCGGAACGTGCAGGCACTAAACTTGCTCAAGCTCAATGCCACAACCTCAGCCGATGTTAATTTTATAGTATTTACTGAAAAAGTGAAAGATTCTGCTGGGAATCGAACTCAGTACCCTTGGTTTCAGAGGCACACGTTCTTGCCACTGGATCGTCGAGGCTGGTAGTTTCAATCCTAAAACTACTCACTTTATATTCTTGAAAAGTCTTAAGGCTGGCGGCTAATCCACAATTTTTGAAGATATATATATATTATATATATATATATATATATATATATATATATATATATATATATATATATATATATATATATATATATATATATACTCTTTTTAATGCTATAAGTAAGATATCCACTTGTGCAGTTTTTGTTTGCGGTTACTTCTGATGACTTCTTAGATTGTTTTTCTAATTCAATGTGTTATTTGTATGGCTTATAATAGTCCTACAAATGACAAGATTTTTATTGAGAATGAATACTAAACTAACCTTACCGCAAAGCATAAAGCTCGTGATAACAAGAAATTGAGCAGGGAATTGGCAGAAAATTCTAATTTAGAAACAGTAAGTTGCAATTTCGGTCTACAGCAAGTGCTTTTGTAGCGAACGATCCTTCAAATAACTCCCTATTTAACAAACAGCGTTTAAAATACATAATTTTACGACTTACATTATAGTTTTCGAACAGGAATATTGTTTTATGAGGACAGAAGTGGAAGGGAAACATGGTAATTGTAAAATTGCAGCACGTTACATCTATTTTAAATATTTGCCTAATTTGGTAAATAAAATTCAGTGTTTTAGTGACCGATGTCGAGAGCAAAATGTAAACAAATATGTAGCTGGAATGTGCTTAGCGGCTGTTCAGTTCTACATTTATTTGCATTGTAGAGACTTGATGTTTTAGGTTGTAGGACATGGCGAAATAGAGTGCAACCCTATGCACTCAGCAATTTCCACCGAATTCAAAACAGTTGGTAAGGCATATTGCTCCAAGATTGGAGCACTGTGATAACTCAATTAATATTTATTCATTGATTTTAATTTAATGAGGGAATAAAATTTATATGAAAGGTAAAATTTAACTTGGCTGCTCAGTCAAAGGCATAAGCTTTAATGCAAATTAAACACAGGGTATGGGCTTTAGCAATTACAATTGGTAGGGTGTAAAATGTACAAATAAAAATCAAAAAGACGGTAAAAAATCGATTTATTCAAAATTATTGAGTTTATATAATGCTGATTGTAATGAATTTACCAAATTGAATAAAGTTGCATAAAGTAATTAATTATAGGTGTTCTGATAAATTGTGGTTAAATTACTGATGTCTTGAAAAGAAATTGATACAGATAAATAAAGTACTTAGCTGATAGTTTCATCAATTGTTCGACATCATCCAGAATTCTGCCATCGAGGAGGCGAGTTAAGGCTGCCTACACCTTTGTGAGAATGCTTCGGGGGCCCCACTGTTCGGTATAATATATCTACTTCCTCCGGGAGCAGCTTTGCGATGATATAAACCAATGGATGTTCCTTATAAAATGATGGATGTTGCGTCTTACTACAGGAGCAGCTTAATGATGACATAAAACAGTGGATGTTTGTTATAAAAAGATGGATGTTGCGTCTTCCTACAGCAGCAGCTTCATGATGACATAAAACAGTGGATGTTTCTTATACAAAGATGGATGTTGCGTCCAAAGTGACGTATATATCTCCTGCAAAACGACGTATATATCTCTTCTAAAACGACGTATATATCTCTTCTAAAACGACGTATATATCTCTTCTAACGACGTATATATCTCTTCTAAAATGACGGATGTTGCGTCTAAAATGACGTATATGTCTCCTCTAAAACTAAAAATAATTATCTAAGTAATGGCATGTTTTGAGGTCGACTTTTAAGTAAGAAGAGAACATGTGTCGTGGTTACAGGGGCTTTTAAAAGTTCTTTATCTTGAATTACATTCGATCAACGAACTGTCACGTCTGCAGAGCCGCTCCCATTGAGTCATAATACGGGAGAGCAACTCACTACGAATCTGGTGGGTCACGTCGATGACGATGACTATGACGAATGTTGGCAACTGTTTCACAATTAATAAATATCGTTAGACGTATTCAGAAACTTTCTAGTTTGGAAAGGGTTGTAACACGTGTAACATCTTACACTATTGCTAGATGTGCTCGGCGGAACGGTGAAAAACCGTATATTGTTCGTGACCTAACTCATAAGCAAATATCGGACTGCAAAAGCAATTCAGAAAAGAATAAATATGCTTAAAAAAAGAATAAAAACCGCAAACCAGTAGGTTGGCAACGAATGTTTTGGATGAATTTTTCAACATATAGGTTCTTTATTATTCAATTTAAGAAAAATCTTGTGACGAATTTAGAACATTTACTTGCATTAGAAACACAAGGGCCGAACAAATACTTTCAAGCCTTTATATAAAAATAAACTGCCAATTAAAAAGCAAGAACCTCGGTGGTTCAGGGGTAAGAACGAGTGCCTCTGAACTGAAGGGTACTGGTTTTGATCCCAGGGTACTCCTTTCACTTTTTCAGTACAAACTGTAAAATTTACATCAACGGAGGTTCTGGCATTGTATTTGAGAAAGTTGAATGTCTGCACGTTCCACCCTTCGGAGGGGGCGGAAAGCCGTAGGTCCCGTGTCCATGAGATTTTGGGCACGTTAAAGATCCCTACCCCCCTTACAGAAAGTCAGGGGTTCGGCAAAATTTCCGGGATAGTGAGGTGAAACTGCTCCCTGGCGTCGGTGGAAATAAGCCGACGTTAAAGAAGCAAAACACACACACACACACAATTAAAAAGCACAAATAAAATGAACTCTTGTCGCTATTTATATTGACACCTCCTGCGATAAGTTACTTTTTTTAGGGATCCAATCTAGAAAAAACCGCCACTCTGCTCTTTCTAGCAGTGAACTAAGCGACGATGAGTAAAAAGAGTCGTATACCGTATTTTTCTACAAGACGTAAATGGTTCTGTTAATATTATTACCAAATTAAAATATTCCGAACAGATAAAAAGTATATTTATTGCTAACGTAGAAACTACGTATTTTTGTTCTTCCGATATCTTTCCAGTGCTAGATGTAAATATCTTCCACTTCAAGATTTTTTTTAAAAACAACTCAATCTCAAGGTGCTATTTTATTGGCTAAAACATGATAATAAGCGATTTACAAAAATAAACCATTTTTTCTTCTACTTCAATTTTAAAATAAGTTTCCTAAAATCTCAATAATTTCAAGTTACTTGTTGTAGTTGTAGTGTAAAGGGGACGATACATAAGCATCAACAATTGAAACCGTACCCTTAGCACGGATTCTGGACGCTATAGTTCATGTATATTTGAAGAGAGTGTTTTTTAACTTTTACAATTTGTGCCTCTAATAGAAAGTTACGAAAATTTACTAAAAATCGAACGAAGCCACTCGGATCAAGCATATTTTTGTTATTAAAGTTGACTTTGCATCCATATGACTTCAATTCAATTATGTATTTATATATAGATGCAGTAGAAAAGTATAATGAAATTCCAAATGTTTAGTCCGTGAAAGCGAGACCACTAAGTACTTATTGATTTGACGTTGAGATATTTAGCGCTTAATGTGACAGTCTGCTATGAATATTTAATGATTAAAGTTAATGTAGTGTAAGAGGTAACCTAAATGAAAATGGAAAAGTAAAGCAGAGTGTTGTAATCATGATGGATATAAAATTGAGTGCGTGAAAGAAATTTGTTGCTTGCAAACATATTATCGTATAATCTTCGCTCCTGAATAAATATTTAATAGTTCCAACAGTAAAAAAATCTGGACACAGCAAGTGCGTTGTTGTAGCGAATTTTCATAAAAACATACTAAATCACGAACAAAATTAAACATTAAACGCTTTTATATTTGTATATTTTGTTATTTCGGAAGATACAAATATTTGCGGAAAGAAAACCAAAAGCCTCTTGTCCAATGTTTTTTTTCTCTTGAGGTTAATTTTGTTACACCTTCAAAATGACATAACATGTCAGGATAGTAATAATATTTTATCTTTCTCTTGACATCATTTTGGAGAGCAAACGTGTTCTTCGCGCTTCATTGTTTTTTTTTTGTTATTTCGGAAGATACAAATATTTGCGGAAAGAAAACCCAAAGCCTCTTGTCCAAAGTTTTTTTTCTCTTGAGGTTAATTTTGTTACACCTTCAAAATGACATAACATGTCAGGATAGTAATAATATTTTATCTTTCTCTTGACATCATTTTGGAGAGCAAACGTGTTCTTCGCGCCTCATTGTTTTTTTGTTTTTTGTTTTGTTTAGGGCGCAAACTTCTCTTTATAAGCTTACAAACAATCATTCTTCCATTTCGGCTTCTAATAAGTAGTTCCTACATAAATTTTCAGGACAAATTTTTCTTAATTTTTTGGCCTCTACTTCGTGTAAACTCTGATGATTTGTCTTACATCCAGTAACACATGCATCCGGTTGTATGCGGCCCAGCTAAATTACAAAATAATTTGGTGGAGCTGTCCGCTTTGTTAAGTTAGATTTAAGTCAATAACATCTTTTGATATTATAACATCCAAAAATCATAACGAAGATATGAGGTAATCAAGTCTACACAAATTTTTCTTTTATTTTCATCGTTGTTCATGCTTAAAAGTGACAAAAAACATTTATTATTTGCTCTTTATAATTAACGAAAGAAAGTGAATTTTTGCTCGACTCTCAGCAAATCATCTTGTTTAGGTGAAAAATAACAAAAAACACTTAGTAAAACTTTACAGGAGATAGTCTATCTACTTCTTATAAAGTAAGCTTAGCTTTAATTTTAATTTCATAGGTTTATAAAATTTCTAAAATATATTTGAGTCATATTTAAGCTCAAATAGCGTGTTTCGGTCTCAGGAACATTCGCGATGTATACTAGATATAATAGAGTTTTTATAGTTATTTTTATAACAGATTTTTTAAGGAAAAGCTTGTTCTTTTTCCTTTGACTGTTGTTACGGTCAGATTTTTTTTACTACCGTACATACCATTCTTACTAATGCAGCAGAACATCAAAGGAAGCTTTAACAATGTTAACATCGCCTTAATAATACACACCAAAGAACTAGTGGATTAAGTATGAAACTTTGCTTTTATTCACTACCGTAGTACGCTACTGAACCCTCTCGAATATTTTTTCAAAAATAAAATGTTTTATAAAATAAAATATCTAAAAGCAAGGAAATATCTTTACAGAGATGAATATGATTCGTGGAAAATGAATTTGGATGGCCGCGTTAAACAGCTTACGAACCTGCGTCCTCCTTTGCCTGATGTCCTCGTTCCACCACGGGACGTTCCTGGTGGACGCCCTCATTTTCAGGGGGCAGTTGGCGTTATAAGCCGAGGTGATTGCGTCTCGCACTTGGGCTGCCGCAATCTCGAGGTCTATTGAATTGTCTATGGTACTCTTAACCGCCCGCAGTTCCACTGCTAAGCCTCGCTATGGGAATAAGAACCTAAAGTGCACCCGACATAACATCGATATTTGAAGGCACCGTCTATCGGAGGTCAGGTTTTTATGCATATGCATATAAAAATTAATAGTTAGTCTCTGGTAAAGTACGTCGCGGAAAGCGAACAGGTGGCTGGTTGTAATGAATTATTTGGTGCATGGACCAACCAGAGTAGAGAAAATCTGGCGGTTAGTTTCTAAGCGCGGGTAGCTCTCTGACTTAAAGAAATGTTTGCGCAGAGCCAACAGAATCTGTGCAGAAATCTATTACCAACAACACCCGCGAGGAAACCGCTGCCGTTTATGCACCTAATATAATTACTGCCGAGGTTGTGTAGTTTGTGTCGCTATTTAGTTGAGGTTTGATATTGCAAAAGCCCATCGGGTGATTGTGAGTTAATCCGCCTCTTTTAAAATTAATTGCAGTATTTTTGAGGGAATTTTTCTATTAAATTACAGGTATTTGCTGAGGGGTTAACCTTATTTCTGGTAAGCGCGTTAATTATATTTGTGATAAGAGTATCAACCCTACCCTTAACATGGTGTCATAATTGGCGTTGCTTTTAAATGCCAGTCTTTAGTATCAATATTAGTTTTTGTCTAACCCCTGCTTTCGAGTTCATGATCGTCTGAATTGGAATTAATAATCGAAGACCCCAGGCCTTCTCAGTCAATGGCTACGTTCCGACAGATCTGGATCTCGTTTAGGTCTTTAATTTGCCTAAATACAGCTAGTAGTCAACCTGCTGCACGTATTATCAAGTTTGTAGCACGCTTTCACCTGAGGCTTGACTTTGCCTCTTAGCTGATGGGACGTGTTTTGTGGCAAGTGAGTCTTCTCTGATTTAATGTTTAGTATCAATAATAATAAATAACACTAATTATTTAAACTTTTAAAGAAATCCAGAGTAGGATTAGTTAATTTCTGTCATATTTTTATTAGTGACCTAGCTGAGGATTGTTGCTATTCAAATGGAATCTCTATATTAAATTAAATTTCGTGGTATACATTTGTGTAATTAGGCACTATATATATATATATATATATATATATATATATATATATATATATATATATATATATATATATATATATATATATATATATATATATATATATATATATATATATATATCTACCCTTCAAAAATTGCTGTCCTTTAAGAATTGTGTTTAATTATTGAATGATTCTTAAAACCCTGGAGTAATAAAAATCACATTTTCTATTGTTTGCAATTAAACATTAAATACAAAAATTTGTCAGTTTGAAATTACTCAAGAGCATTAGGCTCACATTTATTTAATACCTTACAGCAGGGAAGCCAATTCTGATAAATAATACAAAACCATCTGGCCACAGAAAATAATTACGTTGATACTAATTACTGTTGTGTAATATTTTTCTCTTTTCCTGTATCGCTACTTGCCAATGATTAGGTGATATATATATATATATATATATATATATATATATATATATATATATATATATATATATATATATATATATATATATATATATATGTATGATATATATGTTTAACATAACAATGCCCACTATGCCAAAGACTCTTTATCATTGTTGAATAAAAAATGTATATTTGTGTTTTACTTCTGCTTTTGATTTGACATCAATTCTTCAAATAAGTTTCCATAAGTGAAATTACTGTATTGTGGCAAGAAAAATAGAAAAAGTAGTCGGTCACTAAACGATTTGGGGAGGTTCAACGACACCAAAATTAACATATTTCGTTTGGCGGAAATATCTGTATTCTTTTATTATCTCTCGGACGTGCTTCTGCCGGTATTTATTTTTTAAAGCAATCGATCAGGTGACGGCTCATAGGCGGCCGCCTGCAGAATAGCACAAGAATATAAATAGAGATGCGGTTATAATATATTTATAATTATTCATCCTCTAATGACGCTAACTTGGTTAGGGAAAAGATCGTCAGTTTTTAAAATGTGTTGTAGTGATTTGAGTTCTCCAAGTGTGCTTATCAGTGCTCATCACAAGTTCCAATCTTCACAAATGAATTGGTTTAAGTAATGTTACCTGAAAATTATATTTTTTACAAAAATTTGCTAAACCATTTTTTTCCCACTAAAACTCGAAAACATTTTTTACAAAAACTTACTTATTGAACATTTAATAATTAATTACCAACGTTTTACAAAAATCTTACAACAAATAATTTTTACGGAAAACCAAACAAAATGTCGGCCAGAACTAGCTAAATAATTTTTACACGAAAGTATATGCCTAATCTGTAATTTATATTGAAGAAAAGAAGACAACGTCAAAAGGAACTATTTTAACCTTTCACAGAAATATGAACCTGAGGAAGTAAAAATATAAAAGCAAAAATACTCATATTTTCATGTAATAAGTTGTCAGAAATAAGAACGTTATTTAGGCCTGTCACTTTATAATTTTATTTGATGTTTGTGAAAACAATTTAACAACTATTTATACAGTGTGAAATAGCCAAACGGAATAAATTTCGCAACTAAATTATTGTGCATAACTATACAAAAGACAGCCTTCAACGTAAAAACTTCATCCCTACATTCAATACCCTTTGATTGACAATTGCAAACCCCAAATTTTCAAAAAGAAAGTAGGGGCTTGACCTCATTTGAACGATCTCTATTCAAGAATGCTATGGTTTTAAAATTTATTGCAAAAATTAACAGTAAAAAGAGACATTCATTTGATTGCAGAGCTTCGTTACAACACACTAAAAAAAATTATAACTAATTGAGCTTCATTCTTGAAAATGAGAAAAAAAAGTCTGGACGCAGCAAATGAGTTATGGTCGCGAATTTTCATATAACTATTTTTAATGTTAAATAGTTTTTTTAAGAAAGGTATCGCATTTACTAGATAGTAGAACCTTTATAGTAGAAACAATACACAGTATTTCATAAAACTAACTTTTTGTATGAAAAAGTACTTAAATTTGTCGAACATAAATTTAAAATTTTACGAGAACAACTGGTTTGACTTTCCCGGCCAACGAACTTACCGAAACAATTTACACAAAAACTACACCAGCCAAGATATAATTATTCACATACACTTTTTGGTAGAAATAAAATGTTTACATGAAAATGTGCAAAGAATTTGATTCAGGAAAATATGCCATATTATACAAAAATCGGCCAACTAATCTTACACAAAAATTACATAAAAATCTTTTTACGAAAATTACAAAAAGAAAAATCACACGAAAATTTGCTATACAAAGTTTTTCCACCAAAATTCTTATATATTTTTTAAATAACTGCACGAAAATTTGTTGAAAAAATAAGTAACATTGAAATTATGCACCTAATGTGTAATTACTATTAAAAAAAAAAGAAAATTTAAACCAATGTAAGTAAAGAAAAAAATGCGGAAAAATGTCAATTTAATGTCTAATTGATAGTTTATAGTAGTAAAGTGGGTCTGCGAATAAAGGCGATTATTATTATTACTATTATTATTATTATTAAATATTATTATTATTATTATTATTATTATTATTATTATTATTATTATTATTATTATTATTATTATTATTATTATTATTATTATTATTATTATTATTATTATTATTATTATTATTATTATTATTATTATTATTATTATTATTATTATTATTATTATGACTATTATTATTATATTAATATTATTAAATACTCATATTTTCATGCCACAAACTGTTAGAAATAACAAGGGTATTTGAGTCTGTCACTTTCTATTTTCATTTGACATTTGTGAAAGCAATTTATGAAAATATAAATATGTATAGATAAACAAATTAATCATTTCCTACCTTTTTTGTTGCAAAGTTAATTTAAATATTTGAAAATCCTCCTTAACAATTCGCTAAACAATCCCAGAATCTGATCGGTTAATAAAATGAAAGTAAGAACCGAAAAAATATGTTAAATTGATCGCTACGTGAATCATGGAATGCGATTATTAATGTTTATATTTCCAAAACTATAGTCTTTAGGTATAGGGGGTATAATACAAGAGTTGGAGCAGAGGGCATGCCGTTCACCTCTAAAACATAAACTGTCCATTTGAAAAAAAATGAATTATGGAATAAACGGTGGACGATATCAGTGCATGCATTATAATTCGATGGAAAATGCAATAATGCAAAAAAAAGGTACGGGACGCAGCAAGTGCGTTATAGTAGTGAATTATCATAAGAATTGTACAGTATTAGTAAGATATATTATTTAAACTAATTCTTTAAATTTAAATGGACCTTGGAGATCGGTTTTAGAGTCCCAGTTAGCGATTATTTGAAAAAAAATATATTTTATATGGCGCTAAAAAATTAAAATTTGATCTTAGATATCATATGTAAGTACTGCAAGTGCCTTTAAAAAATTGTGTTACAAATTTCATTAAAGTTACAAACAAAGGGAATATACCTGTCAAATTATAAATATGGCAGGTTTTTTGGGTAAAATCGTTTCAGCGGGTAGGGGATAAATAAGGAGTGGTTTGGAGAAAATTGAAGTCTTTTCGTTAAAACTCGAGTAACATAACGGTTTGCTTATTAGAAAACTTTTAATTTCATCACTCATCTGGTACTCTGTGATGAAATTGAAGTAGGGGTTGAAGGTGAAAAGTTGAAGTACGACTGTAATTGTTCGGACTTGTTTTATTTTTAATGAGTTCTTCTGTTTGTCACTGTTCTTGTGTTTGCTTATCGTTGATATCAAATATTATTGAAGTTATAGAAATTTCATTTGTGTTATGTTGGTGCCTTGGCCTTAAAACAGGCCCATGATTGTTTCTGCGCCCCGATAAAGTGTGAATGAAGACAAGTTGAAAAATACTTCACTACTCATAATAACAGGACGTCGCGGCTTTTGTGAAGATTTGTTTCTCGTATTTTATAGCTTCCGACGTAGATTTGTGTGTATTGTTTAGGAGAGTTGCTGTTGCATTCGTTGGGTAGGCATCTCCTGCGACTGTAGGGTGCAGCTGGTGCATCCTAGTTTAGTTTCGCGGTGTCGAAGTATATTGTCGCGTGTTTATATACAGGGTGGTTGCTGCGATGCGACTGTAGAATGGTACGAAGTATTATCAGTTAAACACTCTGGGCGTTCGGGGCGAGTTAGGAATTAGGAAATAATATTTTCTGTCGCGTGCGTTATTTTGATTTATATGCAGGGTGGTTGCTACGATGTGACTGTAGAATGCTGCGAAGTATCGTTAGTTAAACACTCTGGTCGATCGCTAATTAACTGAGGTAGGGTCATTTCACGTGCATTATTATTGGGAAGAAATATATACAGGGCGGTTGCTGCAATAGGACTGTAGAATGGTGCGAAGCATTGTCAGTTAAACACTCGTCGGCTAAGGGAACAGGGGTTTGAGTGAACTGCATTAGGGTATGGTGCGCCTTGTTGCATCTCTGTGTATTCGCATTGCTTGTGTTTTTCATGTTATGCGCTTGTTTAACCTGCAACCTGAATATGTCGCTCGCTTGCCTCTGCATTTCTTTTAACATGCTAATATTGATAAATTCTTATAATGCACTGCCTGCTTCATTGATTTTACCCATTTAATAGCATAATATACCTGTTTATTTGTTTATCTAATTTTGCTGCTGCAATTTATTATGCTGTGTAACAAATTATTTTGCGCTTGGTATAAATAATTTTCTTTCATATTTTATTCGCACCTATTTTTCATATGTGTATATATTTGTGAATAGGTTGTTTATTACACTATTTTAAGTAACATTCACCTTATTGACTGCACCTTAGTAGCGGCTATGCATTTTGCATGTTTGTAGTGCATTTAGGTAGAAATAATAGTCCTTCATTAATATAGTACGTTTATATTTATCTGCTCGCATCTTGTTCGCTAGGAAAATAACCCAACGTAATTGAAAGTAAGTAATTAAAGCCTACTTAGCTTTCTCACATATACTGGAGGCATTAAAAACTAAATTTCTGGTGTTTATTTTCTCCACTTAAGCTACCACGAGACAAGGCTGTTTATAAACAGTACTTTGTAGCGTGTTGCGAAGGCCCTAACGGATGTCTTCACGGGGATCGTACCCTGTCCTAAATTTATGGAACAAAGATGGTGCCGGAGGAAAGTAAGTTAAATAAATATTAATATTGAAGGTAAAAGATAACCGCAAAAGCGAGGAGTAAATTGTAACCGTTACAATGTTTTGAGACTTTTTACGCTGTTTTAGCACCAAAAAAAAAATCGAAATTTTTATCAACAATATTCCACTCCCACACATTCAACACCTAATTTAATTTCAGCACAGAGTACCAGTTGATTGATGAAATTGAAAGTTTTCTAATAAATAAACCCTAAAACGTTATATTACCCGAGTTTTAACTAAAAAATGTCAATTTTTGCAAAATCACCGACCATTTATCTCCTACCCCCTAAAGCGATTTTACCCAAAAATATTACGAACCGTTTGTTCGTCGAGTGCTAACAGTATACCAAATTTGAAGACGATGTCGCAATATCGTTCTAAAGCAATCGTGGCTGCAAACATACAGACCGACAGACCGACAAACCGACAAACCGAAAGACCAACAGACCGACAGATAAAAAATATTTGTTACCAAATCATGTTTTCTATTATTTGATACCTTTACGACATTTAAGCGAAAACATTTTTGAAATTTCTGTCGCCGATGCGATACTTCCACACGTTGTGACGATGTGGAAGTAATATGACGCTGCTACTGGGAATCGAACGCAAAGTCCTCAAGTTCAGAGCCACCTATTCTTGCTACCTGACAACCGGGGCTGCTGTAACGTTATAACTAAATAAAAAAATCTGAACGCAGCAAGTGCGTTATGGTAGTGAATTTTCATAGAAATGATTTGGCATCAAATATTTTCATCCTGTAACAGAAAAATGTAGATTTTGGTATATAATTCCTTTTAATGTGATAAACTTGTGTACCAAATTTTATTATCATAGATTTTTTAATTTTCGGAGATGATTTTTTTTCCAAAAGAAAACCCAAAATGTTCCCGGAAAACCTGGTTCAATTTTCCTGGCAAAATAACTTATCCAAGCCACTTACAAAAGGAAGGTACGTGCCAAATTTGATCAAAATTGGCCAATTATTTTTTGAGTTATCTATGTGATACACATATACACAAATATATATATATATATATATATATATATATATATATATATATATATATATATATATATATATATATATATATACATAAGCATATAAAAATGGAAACTGACCCCGGATATGGGTTCTAGGGGCCCTAGTTTGTGCTCATATGAAAACATTTTTTTCAAAATTCAAAAGGCGGGATCTCCCCATTAGTGAATTTTTTCTAAGAAAATTCATTAAAATTAGCCAGTAGATATGTGGCTGCATCACACTTTATAATTTTTTACTTAAATCAGAGGTTTATAAAGATTCAATGTAGTGTTAATTTAAATAAACGCTTTCTAAATTGTCAGTGTGAACAAAAGGGATGGAAATCAATAGCCTAGAATACAAAAGAAAGTCAAGCTTGAGGAGACACGTAATAATTGGCATGAAACAGATCTGAAAAAAGAATATTCTAATTGTGTTTGCGATATCCTTTGAAATTATATATTCTATAATCTCGAGTTGGCGTAATTGATTTCTGGTTTTTGCGTTGTTACTAAAATAAAACTTCTAATATATTTAATATTTAAAGGTCGATACTTAAAAAAAATTCAAGTAAAATTAGTAATGAAATCCTGATGTTAAAATATGTGCTTTGTTTATTAGAAAAAATAAAAAGAGATATAGATCCTAATGTAAAAAATTTTCTTCAAAAAGCGTAGTTATGAAATGAAAAGCGTTTCTCCCATATTTTCGCATCATTATTTTATGAGATCGTAAAAGGCGAAACTGGTTGCAGGGCAGATAACAATCATTTGTGAAGCAAGAGTTAGTCTCTACGTCAGTATTAAGTATAGAACGGTTCAATCAAGCTAGGGAAACAACAATCAGTGAATTGAAATAATAATAACGCTGTAACTAACAAGAAAATATATCTACGTGCGTTATTGTACCAAATTTTCAAAAAAATAATGCAAATTGCAATAGCTCAATTTTCATGAAAATAAAATTAGTAGACAGAACATATGTACCAAATCTCATTAAAATAACATTATTATTTTTTAGGATATCTATATATCAAACTTATTTGATTAGACTGTACAAAGAACTCATCCAAGAGATTCGCAAGAGAGAGACATGTGCCAAGTTTCATCAGTAACTAAGAGTTAAATTAAAATACATAGCTTTTGCAATAATTGCTATATGCTAGAAACCCAACAATGTTAAGTATTATTTGGAAACTCTTTCTAATCTGATATTTGGTCAATTAATTACGATAGGAAGAACCTTTCCGCAAAAAAATTAGCGATCTTAGAATGAGTAGATCTAGTATAAAATCACAAACAAGTTAAATGTGTGTATTTGGAAGTTTATTACAAAACATATGCAGGTGTTTTTGTGGTTTGTTTTCCGGATTGGCAATAGTTGTTCCAGTGACAGACAATTTGACAATGAATGGACTTATGCCCGAAGAATGCTTGCAAAATGTACAAATTTATTTCGAAAATCGTGGTTCAGTTCGCAAAACTTAATGGGCGCTAAGTTGCTTTACTGGTTGACATAATCGTTCATCCCAGCAAGTAATTCAAATAACCAGGGATCGTTTTTGCACCAAGCAGGTCTAATTGATAATGCGCATACGCAGAGTTGCCATGGAGTGCGCACCGAAGAAGTTGTTGCTGCCGTGGAGCGTATTATTGAGGAGAAGCCCAATGAGTAGATTTGCCATTGTGCACAGAAAGTGGAGCTGTGCCAATCCACTTTATGAAAGATTTTGCGGAAAGATCTTGCTTTACAAGATCCAGCTTATACAGGAATATAAGCTGCTTGACCACCGTGTGCGTCGTACGTTGGTGAATGGGGTGAAAACTAGATCGCAGTTGATTCTCATTTTCATCACAAAATTTTGGTTAGTGATGAGGCTTGTTTTTGGTTGGGTGGCTACGTCATTAAAAAAATTGCCAAATTTGGAGTGGAGACATCTTTGCATCCACAATCATGAATGATGCCGGACAAAACGTTACAGTCAATGGATAGCGCTACAGATTGATGACTACTGACTTTTTCGTTCCTCAGTTGAATGGCATTAATGTGGAAGCCCTTTGGTTTCAACAAGATGGCACAACAAACCACACAGCGTACGCCACAATCAATCTATTGCAGGAAACATTTCATGAACGCATAATTTCGCGCAATGGACTTGAGATTTGGCTTTCAAGGTCTTGCGATCTAACGCCGCTAGATTATTTTCTGTGGGGACTTGTGAAGTCGCTAGTCTACACCAATCATCCACAAACGAAAGACGCCTTATAAGTCAACATTCGGCACGTTATTGCCGATATACGGTCCCAGATGCTGGAAAAAGTTGTCAAAAATTTGAGTTCCAAATTGTACTTTGTTAGAGTCAGCCCGCGCCCATATGCCCGAAGCCATATTTAAACCATAATGACATAAATTATCTTTCCAATAAAGGCAATACCATGGCCATTACCACGGCTTTTAGTGTGTGAACGGTCTACCAGTTTCAATCCAAATTTATAAACTGTTTTCAGTACAATCAACGACTTATATAACGTAATTATGGGCGTGGTCTTGCAAAAAAAGCACCCCTCTGCTCAGTTTTCCACAAATTTTCTCTTTCGTCCATAGCGACAAGGTGACCAAAAAGTTTAAGGGACTCTTCTTCAAAGCAGTAGCACCAGAATTTCCAAATGTTTGAATCGGAGCGAATGTTTTTTTTTTTGTTGAATGATCACGGCAATTAGTCTTCGAAAGCGATGCCCATCTTTAATATTTGATCGTCCTCTTTTAACCTCGGCAACCCACCTTTAAATAGTGACATACAGAAGACAATTATTACGTTAGGTTTTTACTAAATAAATAGAAATTTTCTTTATCCTAACCCACTTTCAAAAATAAATACACAGCAATTGACAGAAACTCGTTTTTATGCGTATGTCTCATTTTAAATCATATTTTTCTTTGTATTAAGTTTGAATCTAGTTGCAGGTAGATATTTAGAATATTTATCGAGTCTGGAAATATCGCAAACGCCAGACAGACGCAACGGCGCTGCATAATATGCAACAGACACAAGCGCGCAATCCAATAATCGGGAGTCGGGATCGCTTATTTCCCTTTGTCAACTGTATTTACTGTCTCTTTTCATACCACTGCAATCAGTGCAGAGGTTATTGTCTTACTCATGCAATTTGTATAATAAGAAACAACTATGCCGTCTCCAGTAGGCGCTTTAAAATCCGCTTGCGCGACTTAACTTTACGGTTAAGACTGTGACGACCGTTTTTTGGTGACACGGATTGACGGTTACTATCGGAGGATCTCATGCGCCAGATTTTGAAGGGTTTACTCCCTGTTAAGGATGTGTGCGACCTCATCACTTAACTCTAACCGATATAACGATCAAAGTACCTGGGTAACTCTGTGGAGAAGGGTTCGGTAGCCTTTAGGTGATACAGGCTAAATTTAGTGTCCCCGAGTGAGCGGGCCTTAATCGATGACTCGGCGTGATCCGACCACTTCTGTTTTAACGAAAGGTGTGGCAGATTTTGCAGGTTAAGGGGTTAGATAAGAATTAATTGAGGTATTTTATTTACCTAACCCTATATTTTAGATTTGAAACTATTTACAATATATATATATATATATATATATATATATATATATATATATATATATATATATATATATATATATATATATATATATATATATATATATATATATATATATATATATATAATATATATATATATATATATATATATATATATATATATATATATATATATATATATATATATATATATATAACAATATTTACCAACTATGTATAAATAAAATATGCGGGTACTTACATCAATCGAAACGTGGCTATTGCTAAAACGGTAAAGGTTAGTGAATGATGAAGCGTACTGAGTCATCAAGGTATACACGGTACGAGTGGTGTTTCACTCAAGCGAGGATATGGCAGGCGGGCGACGCATCAATAGACAACATCAAAATAGTAGCCATAACTTCTCAGTCAAAGCAGGGGAAAGCGGAGACGAAAAAGTGCAGACGGAAGAGAGGGAGTGACAGTTCCCGGGAGGCCTATGCGGACTGAGAATCCTCAGCATCTCCGCTAGGTCCACACCGGGACAGAAACATCTTAATTTCTTTAGCGAGCTGTAAATCCTCAGCGTCCTCACTAAAATAACACAAGAGCTTATACTGTATAGGGCGGAAATCCGGGAGCCCGACGAAGTCTACAGGGACAATTGAGAAGGAACGTATCACTTGGAGTGACCTAGATAGGCTGTGAATCATCAGCGTCCCCATCGGGATCAATCCAAGATGAATATATCTCGATTATTTAAGTGAGCTGTGAATCCTCAGCATCCCCACAAAAATAATGCAAGATAATCTAACATACGGGAATTGTTTAGGAATGACGGAAATAACTCGCTTGCGGTGATTTGGACTGAGAAGCATGTTAATTTAAAAATATAAAAATTCGCTACAAAATAATTAAAAAAAATTAATTAAAACGGATAACTTCTCACCTATAACAATATTTGCGGATACGGAAATTGGCCAAACCAGGTGCGGTCAGACGGCAAACGTAAGCGGACTCGGTACGGACTGGTGGCAACTCACTGTTCTCGGCTTATTAGCTGAATTAACAATGCTGCCTCTGCCCCGTGTTGCTTTTCCTTTTATATGATTTTCACAGCCGGCCAAAAACTCCGCGATGCTTGAAATTTATTCACCTTATCACAACCGGATAAGATTATAAGTACGAAATACACGTTTAATTAAATATAAATCGTCTTAAAAATTTTCAAGGTGAAAAATATTTTAGCAAATATTTATACAGTTTGTATTTAATGATTTTCTACTTAATGGATTATTTACTTAGTAATTATGCGTTTTGTGCCACAGACTAATAGAAAATAATACTTCATCACAAGATGTAATGATATAGCACGCAATGTGCTGAGTAAGACTCGAGTAACAGGAATGAAAAACTCGCTGAAGGCGGGCTGCCTATTTATAACAAGTCCACTCGGGAGTGGTTATATTGTTTTGTAGAGGTGACCTGAAGTCCTGCTGATTCGGTTTACTGCGTCGTTGCCAAGGTGTCCTCTACTATGCTGACTTCAAGGTGCCTTCTGATAATTATGCTGATTTTTATGTCTGCGTTCTTGGATGGTTACAATGTTGCATAATGGCCTATTGTTGGTGGTCCATTTATCTCACAAGTCAGTATTGGTCGGCGCATGATCTTTAGAGTAAGGTGCAATCGAATTCCCTCTCCCAGGCCCCTCTGCGAGTAGTGTCGTACAAGCTTGTGAATGTATTTGTGTTATATGTAACTTAAGAAACAGAATTTTTGGTGTCTCTTTTCGAGGAAAAACAGAAAATAAAAAATAATGGTTGACCAACGCCAACACTAAAAATTAACAAGGGAAATAAAAAGTTTTAAGCACCACTTTTTTGTAGCAGTGTTTACCAAACATATTAGTGGTTAACGGGTTGTGAAACAATTTTCAAGTTTTTTTGCGCTGGCCCTGTCTTCTATTTTTGCCGTGGCTGCACAAAAAGACAAACATTCGTGGAATACGTTCATGCTTTCAGACTTCCATAATTTGCACAAAATTGTTAAAAGACATAGCAACAGTAAGTGTCACTTGGAATCGTATTTTAAGAATTTAAAACGTTTCGGTTTAGTGCGTAAATATAATTTCTAACGATCTGAGAAATCTGGGCACTATAATCCAATGCCAACACCGCACGCCCTTGCAATAAGTTAAGATAATACAAATTTTTTATAGTATTTATTTAAAAAGAAGAATTTATAGTTTCCCGATTGTTCACCTTTATGTATTTTGAAAACAAAAGGATAACGGTGCAGTTTAGTTTAAAGTGTTTTATATACAATCAATCGAGAATCGAGTAGAGCTATAAAAATGCAAAAATGTACAGGTGCTACATTAGTTGCCATATAGATGACAGGGAAAATGGCACTAAATATGACAAGGCAACTTTTAGTTTTAATATTCTTAATATGTCTACTAATACGGCAGATATAGAGAAAACATGTTATTGATAAAGATTTTGACTAAATATGATTAATTATCATAAGGTTTTAGGACGTTACGTTTATCTACTCTCATGATTTTTTCAAGACACAAGACTACTTCAAAAAAAGTTACACAGTATCTAAGACTTTGGGGTCGAGGAGTCGGGGACCAAAGGACTACAGGGGGCAAGATGAGGAAGCGGAAATAAAAAAATGAGCTTTCGACGAAGCTTTCCCCAAGACCGTCATGCGCGGTGAAGAGCTGCATCCTGCACGAGGTGACCCTGTTTATAACTAAACATGACGGATCTAGACGTGGAGGTCGAGAAAACTCCCCAATTCACGGTGTCACGTGACCTGTGCCTAGGGATGGATGGCACCAGGGTGATGGTGTCGTGAACGGAACCTTTGGAGTACCGGGCAACCATCCAGAGTAACCCGCCTTGCACCACACAGGGGGTTCTGATGGTGTGAACAGTATTTCCCCATTCTCGTGGAAACGAGATGAAGAAGAGAAATTTAAATAAAACCAAAACCAATGAGGCTCGAGGAATGGCTCTGGCTACAGACTCGTGCCTTGAGTCTATTCCGGAAACGGAGACGAGCCAGGGGGCGGCAGCGTCCACGGATTCTGGGGATGTCACGACCGACGTATATACGGGGATCGGAGGGTAGCTACGGCCACAGACTTGTCCCCGACACCCAAGCTGGAGGCTGGGTTCTACCAGAGGGCGGCAAGGTCCGCGGGCTCTGGGGGCCCCTCCACCAGTGATACCCCTACTGCAGGGGTAGAGGGACTGTCCCGGCAGTCCAAGCGTCTTTCCGGGGCGCAAAGAAAGAAGCTTCGGAGGACGCAGAAAATGGCGACAGGGGCGTGGACGGTCCACACACCTGTAAATGCGCAACAGGGAAGTGCGAGCCAGAAGAGGCCGCGCTCAGACTCTAGCACGCCTACTACAGACAGACTTCCCAAAAGGGCCAGGGCACGTGTAAAGCTGCAAGAGGAGAGTGCGAGTCAGACGAGGCCGCGCTCCAGCTGTAGCCCGCTATTACAGACAGACGTCCCAAAAGAGGCAGGGCTGGAACACCGGCGCAGACTGGCTCGTATATGGAGGCTGAGGAGGGCCTCGGGATGGAGGTGATTGACATCCTGAGGTCACGCTAGACCAGGGGAAGGCGGACCTGATCCAGACTGCGGTGGTAGTTGCGGTGGACACTCTTCAAGAGGGGGAGAGCCCGCCTCAGTTCCACCGGGCGCGCCTGGCGGGAGGCATCCTCTGGATAACCTGTGTCGGCCCGCAGCCGCGAGACTTGCTGCGGGAAACGATCGGGGGCCTCGGTCAGATTTGGGAGGGGGTGGACTTGATAGCCGTCGAGTCCAAGGAACTCCCAAAGAGACGCAAGTTCCTCGTACGGATCACTGACACCGTCCCGCAGGAGACGGTGATCAGTAGACTGAAGATACAGAACCCTGAACTGGGGACACAACACTGAGAGAGGACAGACTCATTCCTTCTCGATCGACCAGGTGTCTTACAGAGCCCTTAAGGGAACCTCCTTCCAGACATTCTGGGGCCTGGGAAGCGTTAGCTTCCGCCCATTGGGAAAGCAACCGGGGGTTGATGGGACTTAGGTTCCTTCAGGTCAACCTCCAACACAGTAGGGCAGCCACGGCCGGACTACTGGTGGCTCTGAGGAACACGGACGTGGCCTTCATCTAGGAACCGTACTCTCCTATAAAGGATATATCAAGGCACTCGGCGGAGCTGCTGGAGAGCTCATCTACAGCAGATTCAGCGAGAACCCGAGGGCCTGCATTTTGGTCAGGGAAGGGCTAGAGTTTCTGCCTTTAATGAATTTCTGTTCCAAGAACCTGGCAACGATCAAAATCCGATGTGGAGGAGCGGATGGGCCGAGGGAGATCACTGTCGGATCGGACTATCTGCCAGCGGACAGCACGGACCCTCCTCCACCCAAGGAATTGGAGCAGCTGATGGTGGGAAGCAGAGCAGGTGGATGGCATCGGCATGGATGCGAACGCGCACCATGAGTTGTGAGGAAGCTCAGACACAAATTCTAGGGGCGAATCACTTTTACAATTCGTTATGAAATTTAATTTAGACATGTTGAATAGCGGTAATAAACCGACCTTCGTCACAACGTGAGGAAGTTTTAGATCTAATAGTTTCCACCCAGTTTCTGGGTGACTTTGTTAATAACTAACTGTGTCTGGGGAAGTGACTAGCTCAGAGCACATGTACATCCCGTTTAAAATAGCCAAAGTCGAAATACACACGGTATGGTACCGGGATCCTCGCAAGGCGGACTGGGAAGCCTACAGGGCAGACCTAGCAGCGGAACTGCGGGGGGTTAAGAGTACCATAGACAATTCAATAGACCTCGAAATTGCGGCGGTCCAAGTGCGAGACGCAATCACCTCGGCCTATAACGCCAACTGCCCTCTAAAAATAAGGGTTTCCACCAGAAATGTCTCGTGGTGGAACGAGGACCTCAGGCAAAGGTGGACGCAGGTTCATAAGCTGTTTAATGCTGCCAAAAGGTCGGGAGCATGGAATGAATATAGACATGCCCTAACGACCCATGACAAAATACTGAGGAACGCCAGGAAGAAGTCATGGAGGAGGCACTGCGAGAAAGTAGAGAACACATCCGAGAGTGCTCGACTACACAAGATCCTGTCCAATGGCACTCAGATCAACATAGGCTTCCTAAGAACATTCACGGGAGGCTTTCCAAGCTCGGGGGAGGAAACTATGGAAGTTTTACTCCAGGCGTACTTACCCGGCTGTAACGTAAAAAACCAATCACCTCCGGACTGGGAACACTCAGAAATAGAGGCGCCGTACAGGCGGGCATCTGGAGTAGAGTGGAGAGTCGCTAAATAGGTTGTTACTTGGAGCAAAATCAGATGGGCCATTCAACCCATTCAAATCGCTGGGATTGGATTGAATAATGCCCATCATGCTCCAACGGGGTATAGACATACTGGCGCCGGCGCATTACCTCATTATGAGGGCCAGCCGGCTCTGGGGCACATTTCGAGGGCATGGAGACTGGCCAGGGTTGTATTCATTCCTAAACCTGGGCGTCCAACAAACCATGCAATGTCCCTGAGGCCAATAAGTCTCATTTCACTCTTGCTAAAAACAATGGAAAAACTTCTCGAACGGCACATTGGGGACGGTGTACTGGAAGCATATCCCCTACGCTGGACGTATTGGACTATCAGCTAACCTGGAATGGTCATGTTGAAAAAATACTGCGTAAGGCAGTTATGACCCTAGCCGTCACTAGGCAGCTACATGAAAAAACGTGGGGACTAAGACCTAGTATGGCCCACTGGCTCTACACAAGGGTGGCCAGACCATCGTTAACATACGCGGCACTGGTCTGGTGGCCTAAGGTGACACAATCCAGTGCCAAACATAAACTAGGCAAGAATCAAAGAATGGCTTGCCTGGGCATCACAGGAGCCATGACTTCAACCCCAACAGCCGCCATGGAGGTGTTGTTGGATCTCCCCCCCCCCCACTTAATTATCATGGCGAAGGCCAGGCTAGGACTGCAAAATTCAGGAGATCGTGAATGAGCCCATGCTTGAAATGAAGTCAGTCCTCGCGAGCCCGCAAATCTGCAGGGAAAACAATCTTACAATGGAAACCCCCGACCGCAAGGCATGGCGGGAGGAGACGCCGAGCTTACCACTGGACGCGCTCGTCTGGGCCACGGACGGATCCGGCGGGGAGCGTGGGACGGGGACAGGTGTTTATTCGGAAGGACCGAGGGTAGGTCATAGTATTTCCCACGGAGCCCATGCAACGGTCTTTCAGGCCGAAATGAGCGCCATTCTGCACTGTTCACGGGAGAACAAGAGGAGGGGCTACACCAACAAGCAGATGCTCATAGTCACAGACAACCAGGTAGCCTTTAAGACCCTAAGTAGCCCACGGGTAAATTCCAGGCTGATAAGTGAGTGCCGAGACGAGACGAGGGACCTGGCTGGGCATAATGAGGTCACCCTCAGCTGGTTGCCGGGTCACTCGGGGTCAAAAGCAATGAAGAAGCTGACAGTCTCGCAAATAGAGGGTCAGCAGAACCATTTATGGGACCAGAACCGGTTCTGGGCGTGACAAAGAGCACAGCCAGGGGAGCCATTAAGTCCTAGGTCAGAAACGAACACAAGGTGTACTGGGCAGACTGTCCAGGGCTCAGACTTGCAAGTCAGTAATTTATGAACCCAGTTCAAAGAGATCTGTGAAGCAGCTAAATCTTATCAGTGGACAGCTCAGAAACATAACAGGTCTCTTGGCGGGACACATGGCAGTCAAGAAACACCTGCATAAAATGGGGCTGTTTGAGGGGGACCTCGTATGCAGACTCTGAGGCGAGGGGAAGGAATCAGCCCAGCAGATCTTGTGATCTTGTGCGAGTGTAAAGCTCTGGACCGCAAAAGACAACTGATCCACGGTCAGTCTAGATCGGAGATAGAGCAATATAAAACTTCACCCTACCAATCGCTGTGCAGACTAGTTCAAGGCACAGTGATTTTGGAATTGGTGGAGTAGAAAAGACTAAGGGCATGCACAATAAGCCAAAGGCTGCAGTCAATAGCACTGCGACAAAGATGAGGACGAGCCCTAAGGGAGAAAAAAAGACTTATATAAACACTCCAGATGCCTCGTAGAGGCGTAAATATTGTGGTCTTATGTCACTAGGCCACAACAAAGAAACCAACGAGGTGAGCTGACCAGCTTCATAATTATTTTATTTAATTAAATACCCCGTATATAAACAGTGATCGCTTCGGTCGACAATGTTTCATCTAGGTAATCAATTATTATGTGAATTTACTTGATTTAAAAAATTGTTTGCTCAAAATTTAATTACAATAAATAAATTAGCCAGTAAATACCCATTTTAATTGACGTTCAACACAAACATAGAACATGATTTATTTAACATACGTATTCAACGTACTGAAAACTTGCTGAAAAACAAACAGGTGTGCAAATACATTACAGATTTTAATTGACACAAGTCTGTTTTTGCACATCTAAATTACACAATATTTGTCATCGAGAAACAAGCGTTTTAAGTTATGCAGGTAGACATCAAAACTTTGCCGATTAAAATAAATGTTTTTTCTCACAACAATTATCAACATGCATTTTGATGAGCATGTAACTCTAAACAAAACTTTTTTTCTAATCCGCGGAAAGAAAAGGTTTTCTTCCCAGACTGAAATCTCGTAAATTCCCTAAGCGAGATAAATGGACCAACAACAATAGCCCATTATGCAACATAGTAGCCATCCAAGAGTCAGCATAATTATCGGAGAGCACCTTCAAGTCAGCATAGTAGAGGACACCTTGGAAACGACGCAGTGGAGTAAAACTAAACCGTGAGAAGCTGAGTCAGCAAGACTGCAGGCCACCTTTAAAAGTCAATAGAGCCACTCCCGCGTGGAAAGATTATATAATATTATATATTTTACGCTGCACATCGCGTGCTATATACTTATGTTGATATTTTAATTATTTAATTATTTTATATATTTTTTATCTTAAGTAATCATTGTGTAATAACTCAATAAATATTTGTTTGAAGAAGTGATACGTCTTAACCGTAAAGTTAAGTGGCGCAGTCGTTTGTATCGGTTAGAAAATCAAACGTGTATTGATGTTTACGTGTATTGACACCGAACGAAATCGAACCAAGCAGACCAAAGCAGAAGTCCAATCAGTAGCCAAGCAGCCAGATGATAGCAGAAGCAGAAATACTTATGTAAGTTGTTTGCTACTTCCCTTGTTTTCCTATATTTTTATATTTTTCATTTATATATATATATATATATATATATATATATATATATATATATATATATATATATATATATATATATATATATATATATATATACTGTATGTCTGATTCCAAAGACGATTTTCAAAGCCCATTAAATTTAGAATACAGACTCAAACAAATAAGTATCAGTGATAATTCTAATTTAGAAACACCTATCAGTGAAAATAATTCAGAAAATAAAATGGCAGATCAATTCAAAGAATTTGTTCTAAAAGCTATTCCAGAATTCGACTGGCAACCGGCCAATGTAGGCAATTGCTTAAAAAGCTGCGATCTGGTTATGAATAAAATTTGCGTGGAAAATGAAAATTTATATATAAATCACTTTCTGTTAAATTTTGTACAAACAAAATTAACGGGACAAACTCGTTTAATGATAAATACTAAGTTGGTAAATTCGTGGCTAGACTTAAGGAACGCTATCGTACAGAATTTCACGGATCAGCGAGACGATACAAGCCTGCTCGCAGAAATGCTGACATTAAAACAGCGTAACGGGGAAGATGCACTGGCTTTCTCGAACTGATGTAGGCGTATAGAACAGTTACTCATATCAAACTTAATAGCAAATGAAAACAATGACGCATTACCAGCGTTAAAGACGAACAAGTACCAGAGCCAAACACTTAAAGTGTAGGCGGATTAAGAAAACCTATTGGCATGGTATTTCGCTCAACAAATCCACAACGTATAGAGCAAGCACTACAATTTGTATTTTCAGATGAGAACTTTGACTATCGATATAGAATAATACATAAACAGAACTTTTATATTAATGAATATGACGGAGAAAACAAACCATTTACACAAAGACAAAACACCCTACAATTCAATAATGTACAATTTTAGATACCATTTTAGCCAAATTATCGACCCTATCAACAACAAAATAACACACGAAATAAACAAAACAATTTTCAAATCAAGCCAATCTTTCCAGAACGAAATCGCGACACCTCACCAAAAATTTTCAAATCAGTTAAGGAGACCCAATTATATAACCCTAATAATCAATCTCTCAATTCAGAACACAAAATTATACAACAAACAATAACATAAATAGACATTATCCAGAACCCGTGGAAATTGGAAGCAATAATACAACGCTTCTCATCAACCCCAAAGAAATAGGTCACAATTACATAACAAAGAATTTTACGAGACTGAAATAAATAATTATGACTACGAACTAGACCATGAACATTTGTCAGCAGAATTGTATGACGAACATAACCAGAATTTTCCTACGGCCGGAACGTCCAATCAAGAACCGTAATCGATATAAATAACTTTAATACATTATGTAGGTTACCGTGTGTAGAATTAAATGAAATTAAGGGGAAATTACTATTAGACTCAGGCTCTTCCTACAACCTTCTAAATCCCATAGTAGCATATTATGATTTTTCTAGTAGTATTTATGAAGAACTAACTTTAATAAAAACTGCTCACAGTATGTCCAAGCACTCAAAAAGGGCAAATATTATGTTAAATTCGATGTAACAAATAAGGCACAAGAATTCTGTCTTTTTAACTTCAATGATAATTTTAATGGATTATTGGAAATTGAGTTTTTGAAATGAAGCCAAGATAGATTTTAAAAAACACAAATTATATATAGGTAGTAAAAGTATAGATATGAAGTTTCGAAATAAAAATTCATAATCAGTTAATTAAATGCGGTCATACATCGGACAATGCCAACACAGATGGCATAATGTATCGAGACGATATAGAAATTAAAAATTTAATAACAAACGAGTGTTTCTCTCACGTGGAAGAACTTGACCTAGTTAACCATATACTTAATGCAAATATTACCGTAGACAGGAATGAACTAGAGAAAGATTATATAAGCAATCGTTTAATATTAACGCTGAAAAGCTCATGCATGCAGCCGTACCAGCAGAACGTGGTTATAATCAGAGACCGTGTTAACCACCCACCAAGAGAGTACTGATTAGTCAAGAAAATAAACCTTTAAAGAAATTACGGAACAATATAATAAATGCGAATAATACGAGGATCAGTCAAAACCAGTTGCAAACCAAAATGATATAATTAACCAAATAAATGTGAATTTCCTAAATGACGAGGAAAAACACGTACTATTAAATATTTTAACGGTATACCAAGATATATTTTTAAATAAAGACAAACCTCTCACACATACAAATGAATCAAACAGAATACGAACAACAGATGTTATACCAGTACATCCAAAATTATACAGGTACACATACGTACACAAACCAGAAGTGGATCGACAAATAAACCACATCTTAAGGCAAAAAATCATTAGAAAATGCCACAGCCCATATAGATTACCTATTTGGGTAATATAAAAACACTAGATAAACTAAATAAGCAAAAATGGAGGATTGTGGTGAACTATAGGAAGTTAAATGAGAAAACCATATTAAAAAGACACCCAATTCCCAAAATATATGAGATATTGGATGAAATAGGACCAATAAATTTAATACCAGGGTATCACCAAATCGAAATGGAACCACAAGACATAGACAAAACAGCGTTTACAACGGATACAGGACATTGGGAATATTTGAGGATACCGCTCGGTTTATCAGGGGTTTGGCGACATTTTCCAGATTAATGCAGAGTGTTTTGCAAGGCCTAATAGGTAAAACATGCCTAGTTTACATAGATGACGTCATAGTATTCTTAACACCATTACATCAAAACCTTTAGAGATATTACACATGGATACGTTTCAAATCGAGCAAGCAATATTTTAACCATAATAGATCCTTTCAGTAAGTTTGGTCAAGCATTTCCTATTAAAAGTAAAAGTGCAATAGAAGTTTCAAGAGATTTAATTAAGTATTTTTCACAAGATGGCGCATGCAAAACAATAATTGCCGACAAAGATACGGAGTTCTCAAATCTAGTAGTAAAAGAGCTACTTGCAGCTCACCAAATAGAATTACATACAACACCGCAAAACCCTATATCAAACGGCCCTATTGTACGATTTCACAGTACTATAATCCAACATTATCGATTATTCAAAGCAAAATTCAAGAAAATCAAACCAATAGATTTAATACCGTATTGCATCTTTGCATACAATTCCACTATACGCTCACAATTATTGAAACTTCCTTTTGACTTGGTATTTCGATATATACCAGAAATGTTTAATGATGACCCGGAAGTAATAATTACCCAAGAATATAACGTTAGACAAAAAGAATTAATGAAAATTATTTACGAAATAGTACGAAGTCGTATCGAAAACTCAAAAATTGAAACACTGCAGAGAGCTAACAAAAATACAAATCAACCGTTTAAAGAGGGTTGACTTCGTGCACAAAAAAATCGTCCATGATTTCATAAAAAAAAAACATAAAAATACATTCTCGGGACCGTTCTCAATAGTTTCACTTTAAGAGCACAATAAAGCCATTTTAATAAACCACAAAAATGACGAACAGACTATATCACATTTACGTAACCTTCGCCTTTCAAGTTCCTCACTACATGGATGAACTCCCAAATACATACTACCCCAAAAAATATGAACAGCTTACTCGAAAAATAGCAGCTGGAAACTACTGCACATACATGACTTAAAAGAATTACATGGCAAAATAAGGCAATATTATACCGAGACACTGAAGTTATTGAGAAAAGACTACCAATTAGAATACCAGAATTTTATATTAACTCTTAATTTTACGATACGTAACATAGATGTATATTTTCACGGATTTTTGCGAACATAGCTAATATAAGAACCAACACTCACAAAAAACGACTTGGCATTCGAATCGGGTTGGGATCGATTTTTAAACAATTACAGGTAATGTCCACTCAACAGTTGGCGAACACATATATCAACCATTAGAAATATGAACGAAAGACCAAACCAAAATCCATGAAGTAATGAGCTGATAAACCTCTCTGATGATGAAGGCAATTTCAGAATTTACTCAAAATTGAGTCATCAGGAAACAATATTAAAGCGGATCAATAAATTAGAATACACTATTGATAGCCTCAGGAGCGAACAGTTAAGACACTACCAGAGAATAAAACACTTGGAATCATTAACACAGGAAATAATTCTGACAACAGAAAATGCTATTACCTTTTGAATTTCAGGAATATTTCACACATCCATATTAAGACCCAAATTTATAATAAAAGAACTTGCCAAAGTACAAAATTTCCTAAAAATTCAAGACGAACAACCACAAACAATATAAACCTATAGGAAAAAAATATTTAAAATTAAAACAGTTCAGATTGTCTTCAAAATCATTTTTCAGTTAGAAATACCATCAGTAGACGAATCAGATTATACATATTATCAATTATATATCTTACTTATACCCAGAAGTCCCTATACATTCACGATGATAATTCCTAGAACCAAATACCTGATACTGAGTAGCAAACGATATGCTTATCGAAACGAAGAATGTCAAAATTTAAAGAATCAATTATATTTTGCGAAACCGACGATCCAACTACACTCGACAGCCAGAATCCATGCAAAATTAAGCCAATAAATTTTCAAAAACCAATAGATAATTGCAAATAAAAAAACGTCAAAATTAACAAGACCTCCGTCTCAAAATATGGAAACAGCCAATACATTGTGAAGGCGCCAGATGAAACAAGAGTCAGAGTAATGTGCAATGAAGAAGAAGAGATCAAGATCATTAAGGAAACCAAATTATTAACTCCTAAACCGAATTGTCATCTACAAACAGGAAACCGAATTTACAAGACGACTCCGACAACGTCAGAAATCCAGAAAATATTTAATCTACCGAAATTAGAATTCAATGAAGAAGAAAAACCCAAAATTCCCGAAGAACTAGCCGAATTAAAATTAGACAACGTTCAGCTGCACGACATTAACCATATCTAGAACCAATTCCAGTCAATAAAAAGATATATACCAGGCCAGATCAATATACCAATATATTACCTGAGTATATGGACCATCTTTCTATATGTATCTGTAGTAATAGCCATCGTAACAGCAATAGCCAAACTAGGGATGTAAAAATGGAAGAAACCAAAGAAGAAAATTCAAGAACCATCGAAACCAGATTTTCCATGAAAAACCGAAACGAACCGTAGCTTCGTACTTCAATTGGGGGAGGAGATAAATGGACCAACAACAATAGCCCATTATGCAACATTGTAGCCACACAAGGACGCAGACATAAGAGTCAGCATAATTATCAGAGGGCACCTTGAACTCAGCATAGTAAAGGACACCTTAGGATGATGTTATGAAGTGAAACCAAACCGTGAGAAGCTGAGTCAGCAAGACTGCAAGTCACCTCTAAAAGAGCCACTCCCGAGTAGAAGGGTTGGAAATAGCCAGCCCGCCTTGAGCGAGCTGTTCATTCCTGTTTCTTAAATTTTACGCTGCACATCGCGTGCTATATTCTTGTATCACACATTATTATTTTATATATTTTTATCTTAAGTAATCATTCTATAATAAGTCAATAAATATTTGTTTAAAAAGTAATGTCTTAACCGTAAAGGTAAGTAGCGACTAAGTCTTGAATTTGTTACGTCATTTTGTACTTTGGCAAGTTCTTTTATTATAAATTTGGGTTTAAATATGGATGTGTGAAATATTCCTAATTTTGACAAGGTGATAGCATTTTCTGTTGGTAGAATTATTTCTTGGGCGTTATTTAATAGATACCCTATCTATGTTAATAATTCCAAGTGTATTATTCTGTGGTAGTGTGTTAACTGTTAGATCTGAAGGTTATCAATGGTGTATTCTAATTGATTTATCCGCTTTAATATTGTTTTTTGATTATGACTCAATTTTGTTATGGTTTGATTAAATTCTGAAATTGCCTCCAACATTTGAGAGGTTTGTGAGCTCATTAATCCATGGATTTTGTTTTGGTCCTTCGTTAATATTTCTAATACTTGATATATGTGTTCACCGTCTTGTGAGTCGAGATTACCTGTGATTGTTTGAAAATCGATCCCAACCCCTTTATAATGCTACGTCGTTTCCTGTTAGTGTTGATATTTATGTTACTACTAGCTATGTTCGGGAAGATCCGGTAAATATATCATCTATGCTACTCATCGTAAAATTAAGAGTGAATATAAAATTCTGGTATTCTAATTGGTAGTCTTGTGTCATTAATTTTACTCCCTCGGAATAGTATTGCCTCATTTTGCCATAATCGTCGTCATGTAATTTTTTTAAGTCATGTACGTGCGGTATTTTCCATCTGTTGTAGTATGCATCGATTGTCTGTCAAGTCTTGTATCTGGCAGTTTATCCATGTAGTGAGGAACCTGAAAGGCCAAGGTTACGTAAATGTGATATAGTCTGTTCGTCATTTTTGTGGTTCATTAAAATGGCTTTATTGTGCTCTTAAAGTGAAACTATTGAGAACGGTCCCGAGAGGATTTTAAGTTTTTTATGAAATCATGGAGGAATTTTTTGTGCACGAAGTCAACCCTCTTTAAACGGTTGATTTGCATTTTTGTTAGTTCTCTGCAGTGTGTCAATTTTTGAGTTTTCGATACGACTTCATACTAGTTCGTAAATAATTTTCATTAACTGTTTGTGTCTAACGTTATATTCTTGAGTAATTATTACTTCCGGGTCATAGTTAAACATTTCGGGTATGTAGCCAAATATTAAGTCAAAAGGAGGTTTCAATGTTTGAGTGTATAGTGGAATTGTATGCAAATATGCCATACGGTAATAAATCTACTGGCTTCATTTCTTTGAATTTTGCTTTGAATAATCGACAATGTTCGATTATAGTACTGTGAAATGTTCAAAAGGGCCGTCTGACATTGGATTTTGCGGTGTTGTATGTAATTCTATTTGGTAAGCTGCAAGTAGCTCTTTTATCACTAGATTTCAGAACTCAGTACCTGCCTCGGCAATTATGGTTTTGCATGCGCCATATTATGAAAAACACTTAATTACATTTTTTGAAATTTTAATTGCACTTTTACTTTCAATGGGAAATGCTTGACCAAACTTACTGAAAGGGTCTATTATTGTTAAAAATATTGCTTGCTCAATTTGGAACGTATATATGTGTAATATTCCTAAGGGTTTTGATGAGGTGGGTTCATGTTATATTTACATAAGTCGCATATTTGTACGTATTCTTCTATATGTCTTTTCAAATTCGAAGCGTAATATTTCTTTTTCATCCTTAAATGTTTCTTCCGCTCCTCTATGATTGTTTTTGCCTTCATGGTACTGCATGATTTTTTTCCGTTAATTCGCCGTCGTTGATTTCCTCTCTTGTTTCCAAATATCTATAAAATCTGGGTGATTCCACATTATTAAAATTTTGATTTATTCCCGAACTCACTAACTTTTAATCCCGTTCATTTATGAAAACACAATAATATTTTCTTTGTGGTAAACAATATTCTTTTATGAATTTTTCTATTTGACCTGGATCGTTTAAATTAATACCAGCGTAAACAAAATTTCTCTTGTCCCTTCTAATTGAAAATATATTTGTTTTACTGTCAGTTATTTCTTCTTCGAGTATAAGTATACCGAGTGTCGAATATGAGTCTGCATTTAAATTTGCCGTGTCATAATTTTCTATACTTATAATTCGCTACTCATCATCGACGTCGTTTATCATGCATTGGTTCTCCTCATCCAGTGGATTTATTTCTACTCTAGGGACTGCGTCTGCTGCGCAATTTAGTTTTCTTTTTTCGTATTTCATTTGAAATTCATATTCCTCTAATTTTAACTCCAATCTAAGCAGTTTTGAATTGGACTGATTTAAGGAAAATAGCCATTTTAATGGTTTATGGTTTGTGTAAATGGTTTCCGTCCATACAAATATGGTCCAAAATCATTTGTTGTGGGTTTGTAACATTCGAAAAAATGTCTATGAATTTTCTATAGTACCCCAATGATTTAATTTCTTTGGTTATTTTTGGTATCGGGAATTTCCTTATAGCATCTAATTTTCGAGAGTTTGGTATAATACCTTCTGGGCTGACTACATGTCCCAAAAACTCCACTTCCTTCTTTAGAGAACTACTCTTATCTTATTGAATTTTGAGGTTACTCTGTCTCAATACTAATCTCAATTTTGTGTTCCTGTAATGATGTTGAGAATACCGCGACGTCATCTATGTGAACTAGGGATGTTTTACCTATTAGGCCTTGCAAAACACTCTGCATTAGCCTGGAAAATGTCGCCGCAGCTCTTGATAACCCGAAAGGGATCCTCAAATAATCCCAATGTTCTGTATCCGTTGTAAACACTGTTTTTTTCTGCCTCGTGGGTCCATTTCGATTTGATGATACCTTGATGTTAAATCGATTGTCGAGAAGTATTGTGCTCGTCCTATTTTATCCAATATTTCATCTATTTTGGGAATTGGGTGTCTGGTTTTCTCATTTAACTTCCTATAGTCCACCACAATCCTCTATTTTTGCTTATTTAGTGTATCCAGTTTTTTGTGTGTGGATATAACCCAAATAGGTGAGCTTTATGTGATGTGAATTTTACTAATTATTTTTTTGCTTTAACATGTAATTTCTTTGTCGCGCTCCCTCTGGTTTGTGTACGTATAAGTACCTGTATAATTTTGAAATTACTGGTATATCATCTGTTGTTCGTATTGTATGTTTGGTTACATTTATATGTGTGAGAGGTTCATCTTTATTTAGAAATATATCTTGGTATTCCATTGAAAGATATAATAGTACGTGTTTTTCTTCGTCATTATAATAATTCATATTTAATTGGCCAATTATATAATTTTGGTTTGCAACTGTTTTTTGACTGATCCTCGTATTATTCACATTTTATTTTGTGATTAATCGGTACTCTCTTGGTGAGTGGGTAACACGATCCCTGATTATAACCACGTTCGGCAGGTACGGCTGCATGCATGAACTTTTCAGCGTTAATATTAAACGTTTTGCTTACATAATCTTTCTCTGGTTCATTCCCGTCTAGTGCGGTATTTGCATTAAGTTTATGGTTAGCTAGGTCAAGTTCTCCGACGTGAGAGAAATACTCGTTTGTTATTAAATTGTTAATTGCTATATCGTCTGGATACATTATACTATCTCCGTTGGTATTGTTCGATATTTGACTGTACTTAATTGATTGATTATGAAGTTTTTCATTTGAAAACTTACTATCTGTATGTATATATATATATATATATATATATATATATATATATATATATATATATATATATATATATATATATATATATATATATATATATATATATATATGATTTGTGTTTCCTAAAATCTATCTTGGCTTCATTGTGTGTTAAAAACTAAATTCCCAGTAATCCACTAAAATTATCATTGAAGTCAAAAGACAGAATTCTTGTCTTACTTGATATGGAATTTAATGTAATATTTGCCCTTTTTGAGTGCTTGGACATACCGTGAACAGTTTTTTTAAATTAAAAATGGTTCTTCATAAATATTACTAGAAAAATTAGAATATGCTACTATGGGGTTTAGACGGTTCTTGGAAGAGCACGAGTCTAATAGTAATTTTCCCTTAATTTTACTTAATTCTGCGTACGGTAACCTACATAATATATTAAAGTTATTTATATCCATTACGGTTCTTGATTGGACTATTAGGACCGTACAGTTATAATTGTGGTGACAATGCATCTAGACTTACATACTTTGTCCCTATATTGGGGAAGAAAAGGGGCCAGGGCCGGCAATTTACTAAAATGTTAGTTGCTTGTGTACAGTCTCTATTTTATAACATTCTGTGTTATTTGGAGCTGCCGTGACAACATACTACTTGGTTCCGCAACCAGGTGGCGACACGTGTAAAAACGTGTCTTACATCTCAATTAGTTCTGTTTAAGAATATCCTATTGCCGACTGTTAGATTTTTATAGGAAAAACATTTGCATCTGCTATGGAATACATGAACTTACCCTAGCAGTAAGTTGATTTACTGCAACATACATGACAAACCAAGAGCAGCTTTGTTGGTTAGTAGTAATATACATGTTACTCCTATTTCAGAGTTTATCACTCAAGACCTGGCAGCTTCATTGGTAGAACTGCCAATAGGGGATTGCAAAGGAGTATTGTATTAGCCTTAGCCTATCTACCCGGAGATGATGAAAAGCAGTCAATCACCAATAAAGTTCGACATGTCATCTCATGGTGTAAAGAAAAAATAGGCATTTTAACATTGGATGTGACGCCAATGCTTATCAATACGTAGGATGGGGGACCTCATACACCAGTAGGAGAGGTGAGCTTCTATTTAATTACTTGTCTGCCAACAACATATATATTCATTCACTTATCTAGGTGTTAGTCATGTCTTGTGTAATGAATAAAATAAAATTTTCGCAACTAGCATCTTAGTTTTACTACTAAGAAGCAAAATTAATATCAAGCTAGTAGGCTGCGATATCAACAAAATCTCAGAAACGTCTCGAAGTATTGAAGGTTTCTCAATTGCATACCCAAAATTCACCTAACCCAAATGCTCGAATTGTGATGCACGTTTTGCGAGACAGTTAGAAGGCAAATTTGCTGACAGCAATTGAATGCGATACAAACAAAATCTCAAAAATGCCACGTGGTGTAGAGATACTTTGCATAATGAAATACAAAAATCAGCGTAAACCTTCCCGTCGACTAATGATTAAAAAAAGGAAAAAAAATGATGATATAATCGTAGAGGGCTGCAATATCAATGAAATCTCGAAAACGTCCCGAGGTATTAAGGTGTTCTTCTAAATTGCATACCGATAATGCACCTAACCCAACACTTTGACTATTGTAGTGAGCGTTTTACAAGAAAAAAACAATGTGTTTAAGAGTTTTATTTGACCTCAAAGACAAAAGCGATGACAGCAACGTAGTGGAATGCCATGTGAACAAAGCCTCGAAGAAGTCCCGATGGATATAAATATTCTTCAGCACTGAATACCAAAGCGAACATAATCCGCATCATTGACCAATGGGGCTTGCTTGCATTTTACTTTGTGTAGATTTGACCTAAAATGCAAAATTGATTATAAAAACGTAGCGGGTGTGATATTAATAAAATCTAGAAAACGTCCCGAGGTATCAAGGTATATTTCCAAATTGCATACGAAAAATATATCCCTTCTCGTAGACTAATGGCCATCATTTGAAATGTTGCTGAAAAAACATCAACTTATTCCACCTCGTCTCTCATAGCACGTAAGTGCAAATTTTGTTATTGTCTACCAGTTAGAAACCCCAAAAAACATCTGCCAACCTGTGAAAATTAGAGCAGATTCGGTGAACTTGATCTTGAGCTACTAAGGATCAAACAGCATCCAAAATTTAAGATGTTCCACTTTAATTAAATCCAGTTTAGATTAGTTAATAGGCATAGGCGGAAAATGTCGATAAGTAACATTACGAAATGAATCCTGAATCTGGTGAGCCACCCAAAAAGTTCGCTGTACTTCATTTATATCATTTTCTTACAAGTGGGTTAAGGCAAAAAATTCATTGCTGACTTCAGACGCGTGTACGAAGTTGATAATTTGAAGAACCTTTTGGGTGGACCAAAGGATACTATACTTATGAACAAAAATCAGGCATTAATCAAATATCTTGTAATAATTGCGAGAAAAAGCGGAGATCAATAACAAGGAGATTCAACGAGCGCACAGAATATTTCATATTAATTAGAGCAAAAAAACCTAGCATTGCTCAACAAATGTTTAACTCGGGACGTAAAATAGGCAATAGTAATCTTAAGTTGTTGACAGTAACCACGAATGATCGCAAGTAACATGCTTTGGAAAGTTTAGAAATCCGCCAATTTTAAGAAATTCAGACATGGGCCCAGTCAACTAACCACTTTTTGAAATAGCATGAAATATTCCATGGTTGATTTTAGCATCGACACAACAATCGGCTAGGGGTATTTACTGACGCAACAATAGTCATTGGATTACGTTACCCGGTATTAGGTCATCCGGTATTGAATCACCGTTGTTGCATCATCCGGTATTGCATTACCGGTATTACATAATTTGTAGTGTAGAGAGTTAAGGTATTTAAATTAAATAATTTTGCCCATACACTTCGTTTAGCGACAGCTACTGGTAAAGACAACTGCATTGTCGAAATACGTGTTTAGCGGATAACTGTGTTATTGTTTTGCACTTTTGGGGTCATTCTGCTTTTTGTATCAGTTTCCAACCACAGTATCCAACCTCATTTTTTAAAAACCAATATAACGAAAGACCACGAAGATTAATACAAACCAGATGGCCAGCCACTTAAATAAAAAGACTGGTAGTATTTTTGCCAATGGTGGTAAACGTGAAAAACAACTGAAAAACGGGGTCACGATGGTAAAGGTTAGACAAAATAGAGTGCTCACTAGTAAACATGTTGAATTGAAACTGGGTAAGAAATTCATCCAGTAATACATACAAAAGATGTTGTACATGTGGTGAGATGAAAGTTTAGATAAGCAAGACATAAACAATACGTGAACTTTTAATTGGTGGGGCTAAGAACAAATGATACAAAAGTAACACTAATACAGAGACCAATGAATGTGTAGTAAAAGAGGTAACATAAGGAATACGCTTAATGAAAGATATTGGGATGAAGTTAAAATTTGGTGGACTTATTGTAGGATACATCAACATGCTAACTAGAATATTTAAAAAATACATACTTAGAAAAGTGATAAGACCGGTCAAGATGGAAGCTTTTTGGAAAATTTGGCTGAATTGGTGTAGTTGGGAAACTACAATGAAATGAAAGAGATGCTAGAGACAGACAAACACAGTTGCGATAACAACGCTACATCGCCTTTAGACTGTGATGAGAATGGTAGAAAATTTAACTGAAAAATGAATTAAGCTTTTTAACTTAGTAAAATTTGTGTTCCGTTACCATTTGAAAAGCATAATGATTCGACTATTGACTGTGAATTGGGTACATTTGTTGACTTTTATAATGTAGCCACTTTCCCGACACACGATTTGAGGAGATGACCTTGATAAGAGGATGCTATTTTTGATGTATTATCATTATTGATTTGACGCCCCTCAATAAAGTGTGTTGTAACTGAGTTGAAAAATTAACCATATTTTTGACGAAATCTTTGAGTAAACTAATCTAAACATGTTAGACATGGCACTATGATTTTTGGTTACATTCTCGTTAATCTAGCTCTAGTTAGTAAACTGGAAAACGTGCAGTTGATAAATGAATTATAGTAAAAAAAATCTCACAATTTTATGATTTGATTAGAGGACTATGATCGGCACTGTTACAGCATGCAGATAACTTACTG
The DNA here is from genome assembly GCA_964006375.1 of Tillus elongatus. Taxonomy (NCBI): domain Eukaryota; kingdom Metazoa; phylum Arthropoda; class Insecta; order Coleoptera; family Cleridae; genus Tillus; species Tillus elongatus. Next base: position 103,847,589 of record OZ023264.1, on the reverse strand, counting down.
TGTAACAGCTTCATGTTGTATTCGAACTTTGTGTTTTTCATCTATACCTACAATTCTTGTTTTGCCTTTCTGTACTAGTCAAATTTTTTCGCTCTCATCTAACTGATATATTATGGTTATTTCTTCAGTTAAATTATTTTCGCCAACTGGAAAGCGAGAAAAGCAAATATGAGTGCAATATTTGAGATAAACATTTCAACAATGCATATATTATTAAATTACCTTTTTTGTAAACATTTATATATATATATATATATATATATATATATATATATATATATATATATATATATATATATATATATATATATATGTGTATGTATGTATGTATGTATTCACTTTACAGTAGACGATATGTACGCATTTCGCATATCCATTTAAAATATATAGGATGTTCTAATATTTCTTTTGAAAAATTAGAAAAATGCGGTCGAACCAACAATTCCAAGCACTGGTAAAAAATAGAAACAAGCTTTGAGAGAGTACAAATGGATATAGTTTAATAAATTATGAAAAGTTGGTACTTTTAAAACATAGAGTAGTACTAAAGGGTAAAAGACGAGGTGGGAGGAGTTTTGTAACAAATTAAACAAGAATCTACCAATCAAAAAAATATGGGAACAAATAAAAAACAGAAACACATGCAAAGAGTGATTCTACAGCCGAATTATTGTATGGAGTGTCCTTTCATAGACTGGCTTCACCATTGGTTAGTGAAACACTTTGTTTTGAGGAAAATAAACATGAACACATTTTGCTAAAATAATGTACACTAATAAAGTTCGAGAGGTCTGTCATTATTCTGAAAATATCTAGGTTAGGAAAGTTGTGAAGAGGTTTTTTTACGCGACGAATAAGATGTGTTGCAAATATCGCGTTGCTCATAGAGGACGCCATACGACCAATTTCACCGATGTTTACAGTTAATACCTTTCCACCCTGTATGTCTCACATGAAATTTGATTAAAAACCTGAAGAGCAATCATTTTTCAACTAGGTAATTATGTATTTTTGTTTCATCGATCGATCCGTTTGCGAGAAAAAACGATTTAACGAACATTATGTTTTGATAATACGAGAAATGAAAAGTGAAACAAACGAAATTGCATTTAGTGGGCTATGTCGGATAAAATAAAATATCATCTTTTCTGCCATCGAAACCGGTAAATAATGACGAGTGCTCTCAAATGAATAATTATTTTGTACAGTTTTGCCTGTGTTAACAATTATTTGGATTAAAATTGTAAAAATTCCGCGTCACAACGAATTTTCGAATAATGAAATGAAAGATATGATTTGTGTTCTTTCAACACACTGTATTTTTGAAACTATCGACTCTCGGATAAGGCATGTTTGCGCCAATGGTCACACTTTGACGTGTATATCTCCAGCTTTCGGATTTCCTATTGTGAATGAATCACTCCGTATATAATATAAACCCTCGATATGGACAATTATATTAAAAGTAGTGCTACAAATTGAATCATAACTTCCACATAGCTGTGAGAATTGTTTCTCTTTAGAAAGACATTTTCATGGAATGAGAATGAATGAATTCAGGGCCCATGACTTGACCACAAAGAAAATATCTGTATTCCTGTACCCATAAACTTTTTAAACGTTATATTACTCGACTTTTATTGAAAAAATGTCAATTTTCACCAACTCACCTTACCCCTGAAACGATCTTACCCAACAACAATTCGAAGCCTTTCTGTGTCTGGTGCTAACGGGATACCAAATTTGAAGATGATATCTCAATTCGTTCGAAAGTTATTGCGCTATTAACAGACAGAGACGTACCTACATGCCGAAGAACCGACAGACCGACCGACCGACAGACAAAAACATTTTCGTTCCAGAATCAAGTTTTCTATATGTGTAGAGACTTTTTACGCCGTTTTAGCAACAAAAAAAAACTTCGAAATTTTTGTCAACAATATTCCACCCCCACACATTTAACCCTTAATTAAATTTCAGCACAAAATACCAGATGATTGATGAAATTAAAAGTTTTCTAATAAATAAAGCCTAAAACGTTATATTACTCGAGTTTTAATGAAAAAATATCAATTTTCATCAAATCACCCCCCATTCATCCCCTACTCCCTAAAGCGATTTTACCCAAAAACAATCCGAACCATTCGTTTGTCGAGTGATAACAGTAAACCAAATTTGAAGACGATATCTCAATTCGTTCTAAAGTTATCGTACCTACAAACAGACAGACATACAGACCGACAAAAAATTCGTTTCCAAATCATGTTTTTTATATGTTTTGATACTTCTTATCACGTTTAAACAAAAAAAATTGAAATTTTTGTAGCTGATGTAATACTTCCGCACGTTGAGACGATGTGGAAGTAATACTAAAAATAAGTACAGTCTAGTACGCAGACAATACTTGCATATACGCCAGTTACCCTAGTTCTGAAAAAGGTGTGGAATAATTTAATGCTGATTCCAGAAAATTGTCAACATGGTACTTACACAATAGTTTATCCGCTTTAAATTCAAAGTCAAAAGTTTGTGTATTTTCTAGAAAAAGAAACATCCAGTACACTTATGTAGAAATCGTTAAATATTTGGGTATAAGTATGGATAGGAAATTATTGCACAGACGCCATGTAAAATATCTAATTAAGGGTAGTGAAAAATGCATAAATGTATTAACACATACAGTTCCTGGGAAGCTGATGTAGAAATCACATTGTTGGGACTTACCTAAAGTCTATTTAAAATTACGGACGCATTCTTCACCAACAAGAAGCTCGCATCTTTTTAATACACTAGGTAATATACAAAGTAGATGTATATAAATATGCTTGGGCGCCTTGAAAACAACTCTTATATGCATGCTTGTAGAATGCAACGAAATGCTCTTAGAGCATGGGAGAAAAATTATGGGTGCTAGGTTCATTACAAAAATATATGCAAATAGTGAACTTATTGGAAATTTCATGAACTATTTTTACGAGACATAACAAATTTATTTAGGATAAAAAATAAATCCCATCGTCTCGTAGATTACTAGGAAGCATTAGTTGAATTTGCACAAAGTTTTTTTCAAAATAATATTAATCCTTAAATATCCAAAAATAAAAACTGTCACTTAGGGGATTACTCAGAATGCCCATCTCAGATAAAAATATCCTGCTTAAAAGTAACCTAAGAGACTAGGGTAAGGTTGCTTACCAATTATTTACGGATGGCTCAAAGTCGCCTGAAAAAAAATCGTGAACTGCTTATGCCCCGCAGGATGATATAAAGATCAAACTGAGGTTTTCTTCTTTAACGTCGGTCTATTTCCGCGACTATGGCCAATCACCGACGCCAGCGAGCAGTTTAACCTCACTATCCTGGAACTTTTGCCGAACCCCTGCCTGTTTGTAAGTAGGGTAGGGATATTTATTGTCCCCAACATCGCACGGACAGGGGACGCCCCCTCCGAAGGACGAAACGTGCATACATGCAAATCTCTCAAATACAATGCCACAACCCCGATTGATGTTAATTGGACAGTGTGTACGAAAAAAGTTAAAGGAAAACCCTGGGAATCGAACCCAGTACCCCCAGACTGAGGTTAGGCAACACTATGTATATTTACATATACAGCAGAACCAGTCACAATATTTGAAGTCTTAAAATAGTAAAAAGCCCTAAAAAATAAGAACATTTTGGTTTTAAGTGATGGTAAGAGTTGTATGGATTCTTCAAAATATTTTTATTGTAGTTACAAAAATAATCACATATTAACAAAAATCATTCAAACCCTAATTGACCTAGAAAAATAAGAAGTCTGTGTTAAATTTGCTTGGATTAAATCACATTGCGGCAATAGAAGCAATGGAACAGTTGACAAAAAAGCTAAAGAGGCTATAAAAATAGACACGTTAGCTGATTATCGTTGTCTTGTGATATTTATTAGAGCAATATTGCACAAAAACCAAAGAGATCTTTGGGAGGAAAGGGGGCATTTTATAGGGTCTTGAACAATGTTTGCCACTTGTCCCGTGGTTTTCCGATTTTCCCAGAGACCTAGTAACAGAAGTACGCCTACTAAGATTTGATTATCCGTTGCTACCTGAACACCTACATAAAGTTAATATTAAGGACGATCCATATTATGAATATGGAGAAGTAGGAAATAGATAACATATTTTCTTGGAATGTTTATTCGGATCCAAATACAAACTAGAACTTTTAACTGATATACGTTAGATACAAGACATTGAACAACGTTTAAATATGAAACAGTTGTTACTCTCATATAATAAGGAACATGCATATGTGCTAATTTATAGATTAATTAAGAAGGTAAGGTTGAAAAAATAAAGCGGAGTCAACCTGTAAGTATATTTACTGTTACTGCTCATCTATCAAAGTCGTCATGAAACGCCCCATTGGCATGAAATATATGTATCCATTGTTTTAATTCCAAATAAATAAAAATAGTGCTGCAAATTGAATCATAACTTACACATAACTGTGATAATTTATTCTCTTCAGAAAGATATTCTCATGGAATGAATTTAGGGCCCATGACATGACCACAAAGAAAATATTTGTATTCCTGAACCCATAAACTTTTGAAACGATATATTACTCGAGTTTTATTGAAAAAAATGTAAATTCTCACTAAATCACTCCTTATTTATCCCCTACCTCCCAAGGCGATCGTACCCAAAAACAATTGAAGATGATGTCTCAATTCATTTAAAAGTTATTGCGCCTATTAACAGACAGACGTACATGCGGATAGACCGATCGACGAATAGACAAAAAATGTTCGTTCCAGAATCAAATTTTCTATATGTTTTGAGACTTTTACGCCGTTTAAAAAAAATCGAAATCTCTGTCACCTATATTCCACGTCGATACATGTAACCCCTAATTTAATTTCAGCATGGAATACCACATGTTTGATGATATTACAAGTTTTCTAATAAATAAACCCTAAAATGTTACATTACTCGAGCTTAAACAAAAAAATATCAATGTGAACCAAATCCCCCCTACACACATCACCCACCCCCTAGAGCGATGTTACCCAAAAATAATCCGAACCGTTCGTTTGTCGAGTGCTAACTGTATATCAAATTTGAAGACATCTCAATTCGTACTAAACTTATCGTGGCTACCAACAGAGACATACAGACCGACAGACCGACAGACCGACAGATCAACAGACCGACAGACAAAAAATATATTCGTTCCCAAATAATGTTTTCTATATGTTTTGATACTTTTCACGGCATTTAATAGAAAAAAAAATGAATTTTTTGTCGCGGTGCGATACTTCCACACGTTGTGACGATGTGGACGTAAAATAAATTATGTTGCGCCCAGCCGCAGCTCGGAGTTTTCAAGTTTATAGTCTGGGCCTGTTATCTAGCGCGCCCTAAAATTAAATAGGACAGCCTGTAAAACACGGGATTTTGTTGAGATAAATAAATGCGGTACCACAAAAACTTTTAAAACCATACACTTTAAGGGTTAGGAAATATTTAACTGGAACACTTACAAACCTTAAACAATTTAACATTACTTTTTGTACTGGTATACATTCTGATGTATATATATATATATATATATATATATATATATATATATATATATATATATATATATATATATATATATATATTTGTGTGTGTGTTATAGCAAAATTATAGATATGTTAATATAAATATTTTAAAACGATTAAAAACTAGTTGCTTCTGGTCCATGGCATCATTATTGATTGACATGGTATATAAATGTATCTTTAGAAATTTAGGTTCGTTATTTACACTTTTTTTAAATAAAAATTTGGAAGCTAGACAAAAGTAAATTAAAAAAATACCCATCCATTCTTGACGGTCTTGATAATGGTGAAAGAACCCATCCATTGACATTTATGGTATACTTGACAACTCCACGTATTTACCCTGATCGCATGCCGCCCCCCTTTCAGCGAATTCAGGTTAAGCAATACCCTCTACAAACACTGAAAGCCGCAGTTGTCTTAGGTCCAAGAAACGCGCTCTTGTGCCGAACAGAATCCATAAAAATTAGCGACTGTCGGTATACCGTAAGAATACGGGGTGGTCAGTATTTTAAGTAGGTATTCGCTATCGGAGAAAATCGGGGTGTGGGACTTTCAGAATATTTGGCCTCGGAGAAAGACCAGGTTAGTGGGTGTTTAATTTGGCCGGTATCGGAGCAAATCAGAAGGTGGGCGTTTCTACGCTTAAGGCACTTAGGTTACGGAAATTTAGAGAAAATAGCCCTTCTATCGACCCGTGCACTGGCCGACAGAACACTGCTCTATATTTTTTAGCCTGCGGGGTTTCGGTAGCCAAGTAGGAGAGGAGTCGTAAGGGCAAGCGGGGGAGCGATAACGCTAGCCGCTTGAATCTATCACTCGTGAGACGATGTCTTATTTAGACGTGGGGAAGTATTTCAATGCTGTACAAAGAAGCGGTTTGTATTTATTGAATTTTTCGAGGTCAATTCACACAAGTTTTTTCCCCGGTTTGTGACTGTGCTAATAAAAAGGCTAAGGGTGCGTATAGATATTAAACGAAAACAAATGAAATTAGTTATTGCACCTCTTTTTATTTGATGATGTTAATTAAAACGGGAGTGGTAGAATTAGGTTTAAGATACTATTAAATAAGAACAAACAAAAATATGTAGAGTAGCCTTAAGAAAGGCCATCGGTGTTAAATACCATATCAGGGATGCAATGATATGATTATAGAAGAAAGTGGTAGCAACTGAAGATACTAAAATTGTGCAATTGAAAAAGTACATGAGACCGTGGCTAACACGTTCAAAGCCAACATAACATCGAAAAAAAGTATATGTGAGTAGATAACGCGACGGTTGGGCCAGACAGACTAGCACATTTGAACTACACATTTGAATTGTGCTTAAGTACGGGCACTGAATTACCGACATGACAGCTGACAGTTTACGTTGACAGATGGCGGGAGTTTTTAAATATAGTGACTTTTTTAGTTTTGATCTAGGGAATTTGAATTAGGTGATGACGTTATTGGAGCTCTGATTTTCATATTTTTAACTGAATGTGTCGTGGCCTGGCACTATTTATTTAATTCTGCTAAAAAAGCAGAGTGACTACTAGCTGGGTGTGAACCCAGTTACCTTCGAATGAAAGTGGGGCAACGTATCAGCTGCGCTGAGACTTACTAGAAGTATTTTGTAAATTGTCAGCCCTGGCCCATTTCTTCCCTAATATAGGGACACTGCATGTAAGGCTAGATGTATTCTCACTAAAATTAGAACCGTGGACCGGTTTCGCTCTAATTAGAGCTGGTCAGTACGGTATACAATTGCAGCGAGAACACACCTATGAAGTAATTTGGCTATGGTAGCCAGCCTCACAGCCCAAAGTGAGATGTAAGACAGGAGTCGCCATCTAGTTGCGGAACCAAGTAGTATGTTGTCACGACAGCTCCAAATAACACAAAATGTTATAAAATAGAGAGTATGTATAACCAACTAACAATTTTGTAAATTGTCAGCCCTGCAGAAATGGGCCGTACTGACGAGCTCTAGTTAGAGCGAAACCGGTCTACGGTTCTAATTGTGGTGAGAATACATCTAGCCTTACATACATTGTCCCTATATTAGGGAATAAATGGACCAGGGCTGACAATTTACAAAATTGTTAGTTGGTTGCACATAGTCGCTTTTTTATAACATTTTCTGTCATTTGGAGCTGTCCTGACAACATACTACTTGGTTCAGCAACGAGATGACGACTCCTGTCTTACATCTCACTTTGTATCAAATGAATTGTTACACAGTTAATTAAAACAGTTTTATGAATAATTATTGCTGTAAAATAAAAATCCTTGTATCTGTTTTCATCTAGTTGGGAATAACGAATAACGTTAACTTTTGATTTTAAAGTATTCAATTAGCGCCAAATTAAAGTTGAAAACATGAGTATTAGCGCCAAATTAAAGTAGGTGATATGATTATTTTATGTCCTTGAAGTATGACATGCGCTGGGCGTCAATCAGCAGGTGGCCGGTGATCGTGATTAGTATCACGGTGAAGTTCATTCTGATAACACCGGTGCTAAGATATTAATTAAAATTGCTATACTTAACCTTATAGGTAGGTCTACATTTATATATTTAATTTAGTCCAACCCAATATCAAGATTTACTACTTTGCAAATATACCCGAATAAAAAATATGTTGGTTTACTCTCCTAATCACTAAGTCAAGGTTGTGATTACTATACAATCACCGCGTGAATACCAGGGTCAGGCTAGATCAATTAAAAGAGACGGGTTCGACTTAAATCAATTGTTTGCATTATAAAATGAGTATATATTAAGTATAATATAAATTACTAAATGCACCAAGTTTGTCGAGCTTCAAAGGCTTCAAAAAATTACGATCTTATCCTAAACGAATTAGGTATTCCCGGAGCAAAATAAACATAAGGAATACTAACAGTCGAACTTTATAACATATGTTATCAAATTTGTTGAAACCAAAAAGCTAAGTTTGTATTATTGGTTAATCCATATTACAAATAAATGTTCCTTTTAACATATATATATATATATATATATATATATATATATATATATATATATATATATATATATATATATATATATATATATATATATATATATACGCATGTGCTTAGTATATCATTTACTAAGTGTACTAAGTTCATCGAGTCTCAACTATTTTGAAAAATCATGGTTTTTATTTTTAAATCAAATTATGCCTTAAGACCTTAACATCGCATGTTCGGAATTTTCTCTTTTGTTTCAGATTAAGCCAATCCAAGAGGCTTACAACGATCTCTGCTTTACGAGAGAAAACTTCTAAAACTTAAAATAGTGCTATAGTTATTCAGACTTTAACTTTTATATTTAGAGCTACAGTTGACAGGTCTTGAAAACCTTTAACTGTATAAATAGACAAACAGTTTGTTTCTAGTTACTACGTTACTTGTGAAAGCTTTGTAGTATAAATAGAGATCATCAAGTGGGAGATAGTCAGTTGTGTTTTAACTTTTGTACTGCTAACACATATCCAGTGCTGTAGAGGAGTTACCTGAGAATATAAATAGACATCATCAAGTACAGGACAGACAGTTGTGTTTTAATTTTCGTACTGCTAAAACCGGTTCGTTCAGTGCTATAGATTGTATTTAAAATGGGTATTCAAATTGTTGGCGAATCAGCAAAAACCAATAAGAAGTTCAAAATTTCTCGTAGAAGTCTTTGCTTCAAAATTAACGACATACCACAAAATCTGTAAGATACAGAAGCATGGGTAAATGCAGGCATTCCAGATATAGTTGCACATGTGGTTTAGAATGTAGATACAGATGCTAAAGTGGGCTTTACCTTGGGTTCAGAGTGTTTTAAAAAAGGCGATGCTTACCTCTTATTTAAAAAAGCAAGTACCATCACTTTTGAAGAAGTGTGCCACCTGTTAAGTAAATTATATCTGTAGAAAATTACAACGATCTGGCAACGCCGACCTCGACTGAAGCCTCAGCGACACACGTCTGAGGAACACCAGAGTCTACCTGTAGTCCTTAACTATGTAGGATCTATTAATTGTTATTCGCAATAACGCAACGAATGAACATTAATTTAAAGATTATTAACGTAGAATTACCATTTGATTTATCGCTTAATTTAACTGTATTATTTATGACAATATATTTTTATATTAAAGCAACGTAACGGAAATTATTACATTTTGGTACCGAAAGACGGGAGTAAAGTGCGACCTTTAAATAACGAGATAACGAAGTCGTGTACACAACCGTTAAAAATTAAGTGAAAATGGAAAAAGCTCAGAGATCAGTTTTACGGGCACAATTAACGAGACAAGTTAATATCGCGAACGAAAAATTGGAAAACGCACAAGTTGATGTAAAAGACTTAGTGGTTTGTTTATCTAAAGTAAAGACAATTAAATCGGAATTACGCGAAGTAAGTGAAAACGTGATACGGGCTCTCGATCAAGTAACTGAAAACGAATTAGAACTAGAGTATGAACGCTTGTATGAATATGAAAATAACGCAATTACGGTGATAACGTTAATAGAGTGCCGTATAAATGAAGAAGGAAACCAAAAGCATGTGGTGGTGAATAGTGACAAAAATATAGAAAGGGCAGAATCACCAGCTACCCATGACGATGAGGAACTTCAAGCTATCGAAGAGGAAGCTGAAGAAGAACGAGGACAAGGAAGTAGTTTTTTAAACACAAAAATGTCGGTAAGATTACCTTATTGGCAATTGGAAAAATTTAACGGTGATGAAATCAATTGGCCGCAATTTTGGGAACAATATAAAACGGCGATTCATGAAAATAACAGTTAAGACGACCATGCTAAATTTTTGTATCTTAAGTCATTAGTAATCGGGAAAGCTAAATCGACAATAGATGGACCAGTACCTAATAAAGCTTGTTATCGCGATACTTAAAAACGAGTACGGGAGAAGTGAACAAATCGTGGATAATTACGTTAAACAATTAATGAACCTTAAACCCGTTAAAAATCGTAACGATGTCGCAGCCTTAAGACTTTTGTATACAACGGCAACAACTATAACGCGATCTTTAAATAGTTTAAATATACCGGCAAATGAATACGGAATTATGGTTAAATCTATCTTGTTAAAATTAATACCGTACAATATGCGAATTGAATTTAATAAACTAACTAATTCTAATAACGTATCAGATATAGAGAGTGTTGTTCCAAGTGATACACAATTAGTGAACGACAAAGTAAATAAACTCCTAAATTTCATTAAAGTTGAAGTAGAATCAGTAGAGATAGCTCAAAGTATGGATGAAAAAGTTAATGTTAACGTTTCCAAAAACAATCAAAGCAAAAAAGATTGGTTTTCGAAAAAAGACAATAATATCTCGACAGCAGCAGGATTATTAACTAGCGTAAAAGAAGTTTGTTTATTCTGCAATTCCAAAACTCATGAAACAACGGAATGTAACGGCCAGCAAAATATCGAACAACGTAAAAAAGTCCTAAAGGATTCTAACAGATGTTTTCGGTGTACAAAGAAACTTCATAACTCAAAAAACTGTCGTACCGCAGGCGTGAAATGTAAAAAATGTCAGGGAAGGCATGCAACAGCCTTGTGCGACCCTAATTATAATAAAAGTAATAACACACAAGTAAAGCACACTGTGAAAGATAACGTAATAGAATCGCAGGCTATAAACCAGCTATTTGCAGGAAATCGAGTCGATAATATTTTGCTGAAAACAGCATGTGCTTTTGTAATGCCTGAAAGTAAGCAATTATTTGTGCGAATGATAGTAGATGAAGGTTCACAAATTACGTTTATCAAAGAATCTATTTCAAGACAGCTAAATTTGCCTGTAACAGGAACGCATAGATTATCTGTAGTTCCATTTGGAACTAGTAAACGAACACCTGTTAAAGTATATAACAAGGTCAAACTACTTCTGAAGGGACAGTATTCGCAAGAAGTCATAGATATAACGGCAGTAGAAATACCTGAAATTTGTTTCGACATGCTGAAATCACCCAACGTTAACGATCCGAAAATAAAAGGACTATATTTAGCAGATACACAACTGCCAGGATATCAGACTGAAAGGGGTATTAGTATTCTATTAGGCTCTGATCAGTATTGGAAAGTTATAACAGGTGAAACATACCGAATAACAGAAAACATGGTGGCAGTAAACAGTAAACTAGGATGGATAATTCACGGCCAAACGGAAAATACAAGCTATGATGCTCAAATCAATCTGGCAACAGTGCTTCACGTGGAAGTCGAACAACAAGAAATGAAGAGGTAAATAGCATTAAGAAATTCTGGGATTTGCAAGCCATAGGTATAAACTCCCTAGACAAGGAAAGTGACGACTTCACCGATGTATTTATAAAAAATAATATAGTTTTTAAGGGGAATAACTACCAAGTTAGTTTACCTTGGAGAAAAGAACAAAAAATAAAAGACTCAAATTATATAGGGGCTATGATACGTGTAAACAACTTAACAAAGGATTTATTGACGAAGCCTCAGAGTTTACTGGAATATGATAAAGCTATTAGAGAATATATTATAAACGGGTACCCAGAAAAGGCCCACCCAACTAACGTAGAGGGAAACAACTTGTTTTTTCTACGACACCGACCTATAATACGTTTAGATAAAAATACAACCCGCTTACGTGTAATTTTCAATGGTAGCGCTAAAGGTAAACAAAGAGACGCAGAATCTTTAAACGATTTATTATATTCAAGTGAAAATATGATACCGTTATTATTGAGAATACTATTGAACTTTCGCTTAGGTCAAATTGGCTTAATAGCAGATATAGAAAAGGCATTTTTGCAGATATCCTTAAACGAGAAAGACAGAGACAGCCATAGTTTTTTATGGTATGAAAATATAATTGATATAAATGCACCTTTACCGAAATTAGCGAGATATAGAATGACTTGCGTAAGGTTTGGAATAACGTGCAGTCCGTTCTTATTGGCAGTAACTTTATGAAAACATTTTACGACAATGAAAGAACGATACCCTGAAACATGTAATATTCTCGAAAGAAGTTTTTATGTTGATGATTTGGTAGTAGGTTTGAACGATATAGAAGCAGCTAAAAAATTATACGCCGAGTCAAAAGAAGTATTGTTCAAGGCAAATATGAACTTAAGAAAATGGAATACCAACAGTAATGATGTAAAAAATGTATTTTCTGAAAATTGTAAGGAAAGCAAAGTAACGAAAGTCTTAGGTATAATTTGGTACACTGAAACTGATGAGTTATACTTTGACATAAAAAACTGTAAACCAGAAGGTAGCGTAGTTACAAAAAGAGTAATGTTGAGAACTGTAGCAAAAATTTATGATCCATTTAACGTATTAGGACCATTTGTATTGAAAGGAAAACTTTTAATACAAGACATTTGGAAAATGAAGTTATCGTGGGACGACATACCGCCAGATATAATAGTGAAGGATTGGTTAAAGTGGTGTAATGAATTTGATATATTAAAAGTCTTTTCGATACCGCGTTGCTGCATAAAAGATACAACAAATGAAAACGTTCAATTACATGTATTTGCAGATGCTTCAACACGCAGTTTTGGATGCGTATGTTATTTGAGATATCGAAATATTGACGAAAAATTTGAAGGCTCATTTTTAATGGCTAAACATCGTTTAGCGCCTATCAGCGAAGAAGGTGATCCAACATTAACTTTACCAAAGCTTGAATTAACTGCAGCACTAACTGCCGCAAGACTTCAAAGTTATGTAATCAATAATTTAAATTTAAAAATTAGTGACGTGTTTTTATGGTCAGACTCTAAAATCGCTATATCATGGATTCTAGGTAGTGATTATAAATTAAAACCTTATGTTAAAAATCGGGTTAAAGAAATACGTGAATTAACGCGAAAAGACCAGTGGAGACATTGTCCTGGTGTTTTAAATCCCGCAGATATGCTAACGCGACCGGTACGTGCAAATGCTTTATTAGAATCAAAAGTTTGGGTACAAGGACCTCAGTTTTTAAAACTTGACGAGCAACAGTGGCCAAAAGATAATGACAACAGTGACAATAAATTAGTTTTAACCACTTATACCGAGAATAACATTACTGAAAATATCGCATTTTGTGAAGTAAAGCCAATACTATCGCTTAACGATTATAGTGACTATGAAAGAGTATTAAGAGTGACCGTTTACGTAAAAAGACTTGTAGACAATTTAAAAACTAAAACACGTAAAAATAATAAAATTATGGTGGAAGAACTATTAAACGCAGAACGGTACTGGATACGTGTAACCCAACAAAGTGAATATTTTAACGAAATAAAGTGTTTAACAAACGGTAAAACGCTAGATACTAAATCTAATATAATGTGTTTAAATCCTTTTATGGACGAATGTGGTATTCTACGTGTCAAGGGAAGATTGCAGCAATCAACGTTGGCGTATGACGCCAAACATCCAATTATTCTTCCAAAGAATTCACCCTTAGCAGCCAAATTGGTGTGGAAAGCTCATAATGAAATTGCACATGCAGGTGTCAACTCTACTTTAGCCAGAGTAAGAAGTAGGTACTGGATAATCAAACGTAGGCAATTAATTAAGTCATTGATTAAAAAATGTGTTTTGTGCAAAAAACTCAAAGGACCTAATGCTAACGAACAATTTGCTCCATTACCGTCATACAGACTATTAAATAATGCAAAACCATTTACAGTGACCGGTGTAGACTTTTTCGGACCGCTGTATATTATTAAAGATAGACTTAGGCAAAAGGTGTATGTAATGTTGTTAACGTGTGCGGTGATACGTGCGGTTCATCTAGAACTCGTTAAAGACTTAACAACTGAAAGTAGTCTTTTAGGTTTGAGAAGATTTTTTGCAAGAAGAGGTATCCCTAAAATGATTTATTCCGACAACGCAAAGACTTTCAAACGCGCGTCCTTAGAAATATCGAGGTTATGTAGCTTTATGAACAGTGATACTATCCAAGACTATGCGCAACGTTACCGTATTAAATGGAGATTTATTGTTGAACGTGCTGCATGGTGGGGCGGTTTTTGGGAACGCCTAGTACGTACTGTAAAAAACTGTCTAAAAATAACTATTAATAAAAGAAACTTAATGTGCGATGAACTAGAAACTGTGTTAACGGAAATAGAAAGTGTCGTAAATTCAAGACCCTTGACCTATATCAGTGATGATGTTGAGAACTTGAGTGTTTTAACACCTTCACATTTTTTATTAGGTACCGACTACACGAATTTGAACTTTTATTGTAACAATCCCGTTGTTAATCGAGATGATGTTTTAAAACAATGGAAAACGAGAATCCAATTAATGACCAAATTTTGGAAGCTTTGGTCATCTGATTATCTGCAACAATTGCGTACGACACATCACGTCAAGTTTGCCAACGCTAGAAGACTCCAAGAAAACGATGTTGCCATACTTCACGACGACAATTCTCCACGAATTCATTGGAAGTTAGTACGAGTTGTCGAGGTGTTTCCAGGAAGAGATGGTCGAGTACGGTCATGTGCAATCCGAACGTCCAATGGAACTATCCAGAAACGTCCTGTGCAGTTACTCTATCCGCTGGAAATCCAGTCTTCGCCCGCGGAGGATGTAGAAAATTACAACGATCTGGCAACGCCGACCTCGACTGAAGCCTCAGCGACACACGTCAGAGGAACACCAGAGTCTACCTGTAGTCCTTAACGATGTAGGATCTATTAATTGTTATTCGCAATAACGCAACGAATGAACATTAATTTAAAGATTATTAACGTAGAATTAACATTTGATTTATCGCTTAATTTAACTGTATTATTTATGACAATATATTTTTATATTAAAGCAACGTAACGGAAATTATTACAATACCAAAGTAACTCTGACGGATTTCATTCTGATACGTTTAGGATAACTATGACTCAAGTGAAGCCACACAGGAAGGCGCACTACGTATTAAAGGCTATACCACAATTAAAAAGAATGTAGGAAATGAAGAGGGATATTAACTGTAAATATTAAAGTCAACCTTTCCCTTCCTAGAGCTCTAGTTACAAAAGCATATGCAGTCAAAAGCCCGTTTATCAAAAAGATACGTGAAAAACACGCAAAAATGCAAGATATAGAAACAGAAAAACTGTTACAAGAATCAAATATTATTATACCACAGGGTAGCTGTGGTACAGAAGAATTGAGAAAGTTTCAAACTGTTATGACTAATTTTAAAATAACTGTTTATGACTTTGGGCCCAAAGGACGAAAGGTTATTAGTGAATTTTCTTTAAAAAATCACTAATGAGAAGATCTATGTCTATATATATATATATATATATATATATATATATATATATATATATATATATATATATATATATATAAACACACACATATAAAATTTAGTAGGTGCCTTCCCTTTGTAAGTGTCTTGGATAAATTCGTTACCCAGGAAAATCTGAGTTTTTCCTGGACACTTTTGGGTTTTCTTACGGAATTTTTTTTGTGTCTCCGAAAATAATAAAGCTATTGTACTTAGGTTTACACTACTAAACTTACCCTACATGCCAAAATTCAGATCTCTAAGTTGAAAAAAAAATTATAGACATTTAACAAAAATTGGGTGCCGCTGATGACCAGAGAAATGTATAAAACCAAAATATTTTGGATGTATAACAAGATCTATTGTATATTACAGACAAAGATTAGGGTTTCTTGTCGCAAAAAGCTCAATAAATAACTTTGAAGATTACTTTGAAGATTTTGTAGTTTTTCTTCTTAAAATGCCAGTTTTTTACATTTTGGAACATACCAAAAATTGTGATAAGGCGTTTTTACCAATGAAAATCAGAGTTCCATGAAACTCACGCATTTAGGGGGGTTTTCAATTATATTATTCTTCAAAAAATCGAGATGTCATATACAGGACTCTCTCAAATGACTTAGCCAATCATTTTAAACAAAAAATGGAGAATTATCATTAAACAGATTGTTTACAATTCTGCATGTAAACATTTTTTAAATTTCGGTAACAGAGCTTCCTGTGAATAATTGTATCTTGGCTAATGTAGTTTTTGTGTAAATTACGTGGATAGCGTGGATAGATTCGTTGGCCAGGAAAGTCAAACTAGTTTTTTGGGAAAGTTTTAAATTGATCTTCGGAAAATGTTTGTACTTTTTCAAACAAAAATATAGTTTGATGAAATACAGTACATTGTTTCTACTATTGAGGTTACTCTGTCTACTAAAATTCATGTCTTAAAAAAAAAACATAGTAAACATTAAAAACCGATATGAAAATTCGTTACCAAAACGCACTTGCTGCGTCCAGACTTTAATGAATTTCATTTAAATAATTCCAGAAAATTCATTTCAAATAGGCTCTTTCTCTGCTGCTTTGACAGTTGGAGTTTATGGTTTAATAGTCTATAACTTTTAGGGATATATCGTATAAAAACACCAATATATCTGTTAATATACAAAATACGAGAAAAAGTTGTATACCTATGTTAATTATAGGTTGTCTTGAGCTGCATCTTATAAAATTAATTTTACAATCACAGCGTGGTCCACCCGTCGTTGGAGATCAAATTTTCTTTTTTTAAATAGAACACCTCTTTTTCATTGAAATATATATCTTTGTGAGAAAAGAAATTCTGGACGCAGCAAGTGCGTTTTCGTAGCGAATTTTCATTGAATGTTGTAAATTTCAATGACTCAATTTGCATCTAACTGAAGACTCGTTGGCTGGGAAACCAGTTTTTCGGGAATATTTAAAGTTTATTTTATGAACCTCTTTGTACATTTTCAAACAATAAACTTATTTTGATGAAATATAGTACATTGTTTCTACTATAATATAGGCTATACTGCTAACCAAATTTTATACCTTATTTCATTAAAAAAAATACATATTTGCTATTAAAAACATTTTAATGAAAATTCACTTCAATAACGCGCTTTCTGTATTCAAACTGTTTTTAAGGACCAGATGCTTCACTAAAAGTTAACCTTTTGCGTCATAACAATAATTATAATATAATCACAAACCTAAGGGATGCATTTGCCTGTGCGTACTTCTGTGAAGCTTGTCATGAACCGTATGATCACAAAAACGACAATCGATGTGCCGCTTCATGCCCTTTCTCTCAACAGAAACCATTCTGTCAAAAAAACTAGAGAAGAGGTCGTCTGCGTAGACTGCGACCGCAAACTCAGAGGCCAAGAATGTTACCACAACCACATACAAAATGGGTCCTATGGCAAAGGAACGGTTTGCCAATTTGTGAAGAGATGTCCCGATTGTTTAAAGATAGAGCTAACAACAAGGTAATACACTTTTGAGGAAGTCGATTGTAAGATGGGTTCTGCATATCAGCCTGCTGGTTATATTAAGCCCAACAGCAGACAACAACATTCAGAAAACGTGCTGTCAGGTTTTATGATCTCGAAGCAAGACAAGATCAAGAAGGCATTAATGGTGAAAATATACGTTTACCCAACCTATGAGTTTTTCAGCAAAGATGTTTTTCTTGTATTGATGATGGTAACGATGTTTTAAGATGTGACATATGTTGTATCAGAAAACAAGTTCTCAAAAAGGAGCCAGTTTAGGAATGTTTGCAATATCTGCTTAGAATAAGAAAAGCATTTAAAAATGTAGTCGTGATAAAGCTTATGATCACATATTTATATTAAAACATTTACTGGAAAATACAAACCTCAAGGTTGAATTCATTATGCGAGGCACTAACATCTTGAATATGGGGGTTGACAATATTAAGTTTATTGGTAGCATAAACTATTTTCCAGTGGCCCTGGCTGCACTGCCCCAAGCTTTTGATCTTCCAGGTGAACTAAAGAAAGGTTACTTTCCACATTTCTTCAGTACAGTAGCAATAGCAAGTTACGAAGGGTCACTTCCTGATATAAAATTATATGATCCAGATAGTATGAAAGAAGAAGCGAGATTTAAATTTATGAAGTGGTATGAAGAACACAAAAACGACAACTTTAGCTAGCAGAGAGATCTGGTAGGCTACTGCATTAATGACGTGGACATACTAACAGAAGCTGGTATAAAATTTAGAAAACTCTTTATTGATAAGTGGGATGTCTGTCCATTTACTGAGGTGATTACAATAGCTTCTGCATGCAACATTGTGTATCGTCAAAACTTTCGCAGGCCACATACCATTGGAATCATTCCACGAAATGGTTACATGTGTGTTGACAATCAGTCAAAAATAGCCACCTTATGGCTGATCTACGAAGAGATGCAGCGTGGTATAAATATTAAACATGCTGCTAAGCAAAAAGAAGCAATAATTGATGGGGTCAATGTTGATGGCATTTGAGAGGAAACGAAAAAGGTTTTAGAAAATCATGGCTGCTACTTTTATGGCCATCAATGCATAACAACAAATAGAGACAGCCCTCTTCGCGAAGATCCTTCTAATACTCTAAACAATAGTCTCGAACGAACTCAAAACAAAACCAATAGATTACGTCAAACAGGTCATAACGTTACTCAAATGTGGGAGTGCGACTTTCGTGACATGTTGCAAAGAAACAACTTGAAAGCAGTTCCGTTATATCATGCTTACCTCTAAACCCTCGAGATGCATTTTATGGTGGTCGAACAGGTAATACAAAGACATACTATAAAGCCAAAGAGAATGAAAAGATCAAATATATAGATGTATGGTCGCTCTATCCATGGGTCTATAAATATGGAAAGTTGACAGTTGGTCATCCACAACTTTATATTGATATAGAGTGTTACTAGCTTGACCTGTGAACAACAGATGGGCTCATAAAATGCAAAGTTTTACCTCCTCAGTACTTGTCATCCTGTCTTACCAACCAAAATGAACAGTAAGCTGATGCTTGTTTTGTGTAAAACATGTGGCCAGACCCTTAACCAAAACGAGTGTGATCATAGTGACGAAGAAAGAGCTTGAGACACATAGGTAATAGATAAAATTAATAAAGCAGGTGAAAAAGGTTACAAAATAATGGAAATATATGAAATGTGGAAGTACCAAGTTGAACAGTATGATCCTAAAAAGAAGATTGGCGGTCTGTTCACAAAAATGATGAATAAGTTTATAAAGATGAAGCAAGAAGCATCAGGGTAGCGATCAAACTGTGCAACGCAAGAAGAAAAAGAGGCATATGTCGAGGCGTTCCTAAACTATGAAGGTATTCAGATGGAGTTTGAGAACGTTACAAAAAATTTAGGGCTGAGATCGTTGGCAAAGTTAATATTGAACAGTTTTTGGGGCAAGTTGTGTTCGAAAAAAAATTATCTAAAAAAATAAAAAAGCTTTGATAACCAAATTTGGTAGGTAGGTTTATGATATAAAAAGTAAACTATACACCAAAATTAAGATTTATATCTTACAAGAAAAAAAGTTATAATAAAATATTTGGTGCCAGATCATTTCTATGAAAATTTACTACCATAACGCACTTGCCACATCCAGACTTTTTTTGCCTGTTTTCTAGAACCAGAACTAGCCCTCATAAATATAGAGAGTAATTATTTTCGCAAATAATTAACAAACAAGACAAACCCTTAAATTATTGGCGAGCGCAATAACAAAAAAAGTCTGAAGGCAGAAAGTGTGTAAAGGTAGCGAACTTTCATAGAAATTATGTTCGCTAAAGTGTTTTTTTGAAAATTCCTTTAAAAACTTTTT
Source organism: Tillus elongatus (assembly GCA_964006375.1). NCBI lineage: Eukaryota > Metazoa > Arthropoda > Insecta > Coleoptera > Cleridae > Tillus > Tillus elongatus. Next base: position 103,827,317 of record OZ023264.1, on the reverse strand, counting down.
ACTTACAAAAGTTGGCCAGAATAGCTTTTTTTATACGAAGTAAAAAAAAACCAAAAAACAGACAGAAAATGTTTCTCCAAAATTAAAATGTCGCGATCATATCATAAGTGTTTTTTTCTACAAAAATTCACTTAAACGTTTTTTAGTGAAGATCCAGTACAGTCAGCAAAAGCTGAATTCTCAAGTCCTGAAACGTCAAATTTTAAATAAGATTTTCAGGTGATCCCTTGATTTAATTCCAATTTGGAGAATTGTATCTATTTGCTAACACAAAGTTGATGTTTATTTGTAACGATACATTGTGTCTTTAGGGAGAAAAAAGTATAAGCAGCTATAAAGAATAAAGTATAGTTTTTCAAAATTTTATATTTTTAGTAATGGTTAGTTCAGAAACGTCTTGGTTTGCATTGTGTCATACACCTGTCAAAAAATGCAGAAATTTGCATTGTACAAATATCTCGAAAACAGCTAACGATAGAAATCCAAAAAATGCGATACTATGTAGGCCGTTTCATTCAAAATTACCAATTTTATTGCCCTTTTAATAGTATAACCTAATGTATCGCTTGAAAATATTTTTTTAGAAGACTGACATCGACTACTGAACATTTCAACTTAAAACTTTTATTATAAGTATAAAGAATTCTAGCGAACAAGTTGACTGAATCACCCTGTATCCTAAAGCGCAGCCGTTCTATGTGTATATTGAGAAATACGAGACTAGAAGGCGCTGAAATCAAACATTATAAAACATCTAGTTATATGGTCTTGGTCAATCCAAAATCCACGCAACATTTGTGAAATCAGATAGACACATTATCTGTTTTACGATTTTAAATCTCCAAACATCATAATGGCGATTAAAATGCAAATACGTAGATAAAATTCATTTTTGGATTGTATGTTTAGGATCACTCAAGTGCGAGAACGGAAATGAGATACAGTTTAAAATTCCATAATGATCTATTGCCTCGGTAAACAAAGAATACAAATTGCAGAATCTTCTGACAATTTTTAACGTACAAAGGGATCGATACGATTCGTTAGCAGTGGCCGAGTTTCTGAATAAATTTATATGTGTCTGCAATAAATCTCGCAGAAATTCTCCAGAAATATTCAATTGTGAAGGAATTATACGTTCAAATATTTCCTTACATTTGAATATTATTACATCAACGTCCAGGCGGTAATTGAGAATACAAGGGGAGACCCAAATATTGCTATTTAAAAAGGGCCCAAAATCAGCATTTAAAATTTTTCAGGAAACACAAAAAATTGCATGAATGCCAAGTTTTCAAAGATGTTATAGCACTCATTACGTCATATAAGCAAAAAATACAAATAAAGCAACGCAGATAGTTGATAACGTATTTTGGAAAAAAAAACATGGGCCCACAAAAAAATGTGATTCAATTTTGAAATTTTAGGGACATATTCTGATTTTCTTACACATTTTTTAAAATTTACCAATGTATCATTGTGTGAACTTGACAAATTTATTTAAAATTATAGTTATTACAGAACAATAAACATTTAAGGATGTAGATTCCCTCTCTTCTTAAAGAAATTCTCAAGTCTCTTGATCTTTTTCATAACAAGCTAGTTACCATGTACAGGAACCAAGTTCACCATGACATAAGAGGAAATGCATATTTATGGCTAAAAAGCTAACTTGCTGGAAGGAGTCAAGCTGTCGGGGTATTTCAGGCAGATAAGAACTATATGTCTGGTTTTTCAGACGTGTCAAGCTGCCTTTCGCAGGGCAGCATACTGCGCCCTGTTTGTTAACGATATTGTTTATCATGTACCAAAATACCACTTCACTTTGTACGCAGATGACAGCACTGATTCGATCTCAGGGAAAAGTTTCGAAGAGATTAGTGCTGCAGCTAATGTTTGTGTGTCCCAGGTGCAAACTGACTGGTGCTTACGAAATGGTCTGGTACTTAACACACAGAAAACTGAAATGCTTCTCTTTTATCCGGTGGGTGTGCATCCAAACGTAAGCCTATATGTGTGATCTGACAATGGTTCAATAAGACATTATTCGTCTGTAAAGTTTTTGGGCCTCCATCTGGATTCTTACTTATCATGGGGTTTCCATGTTGACCATGTGGTGGCCTCTCTTGCATCCAGTTATTATGCATGGCTGCTGCTAAATGATTCTTTGAGTGCCCAGGCCTTGTTGACTTGCTACTATGGTAGTGTCAACTCTCTCCTGGCATACGGTTGCTCTGTTGGGGTAGCTGTGTGAATAGGAAAGGTTTTGTTAATGCAAAAGATAATTGTCCGTACCACGTCTAGCCTGCCGTCTTTGGGATCTCGTAGACTATTTTTATACAGTATGGTATACTAAAAGTGACGAGCCTATATATGCTTGAGGTACTTTATGCATTAAAAATAAATATTGCAACCTTTGCTACCTGCGGTAATATTATTGTGTATAAAAAAAGAGAGACTAACAAATTGTATGTTCCCCCTTACAGGACTAAACAGATTAGTCGGGCACGTCGCAACACTGGAATACGCTAATTTAATCATTTACCTGGTAACATTAAAAATTTGAGTAGCCTCAGGCAATTTAAACTTACTTCAAAATCGTTTTTTTTAGAGCGCATTCTGTTTAATCTTGCGGACGAGTATTTTAATTTTAAATTTCAAAGATGATAAACTGTTTTTGTATTTTATGTATTATATATATATATATATATATATATATATATATATATATATATATATATATATATATATATATATATATATATATATATATATATATTTCAGTATTTGATAGTGTGTTTTGTTTATTTTGGTATTTGTGCAGTTAATGCCTGTAATTTAAGAATGCTGATTGTGGACTATTTCCTTCATCTTGTAGAGGTCTATGGAGCAATTTTAATCAATAAATAAATAAAGTTGTGAGAGTAAATAAACTTTTAATTTTTTTATTCTATTCTATTCTATTTTAAATCCTGTTGGTTCAAACAGATTACTTGGTTTATGTGCATCAATAGGTAACACACGGCTACTATAAGTGATTTTCAATAAAATAGTTCACTAATAGAGAGGCCACGCTGGTGAGACATTCGAAAAATGTCTTAAAATGAACAGGAATTAGAGCCCCCATAACCCATGTTTGGGGTCCGTTATTATCTTTATACCAACACCGGCCCGAATCCACTGTGGGTATTAACGAACCACAAGGCAAGATGTGGAACAAATATGGCTTTTGAAAAACACAATTATCTATGGAAGAACAAAATATTGCGTGCTGTGTGTTGAACAAGTTCCTAGATTTATGTTTAAATTATTAACGTATTTCATTTGTCTAAAATATTCGCAGAAAATTGATTAACTTAAAAAAGACTTCTTTGCCAGTCTCAATGAAAAGTCACATTATATTACCAGTTTCAAATAGTCTGGATGCAGCAATATAGTAGGGAATTTTCAAAAAATTAATTGATTTCTTCCAAAAATTTTCAGCTAAATAGTAGTTAAGCGTTGAAAAATATCTGGATGCCGCAAGTGCGTTATAATGCAACATTTTCGTAAAATATTTCGAATCAATATTGATAATAATAATAAGTTATTACTCAGTTTTGCATTAAGCTAGAATCTTTGATGTTGATCCATAATAAAACGTTTTTAAAAGCAGCATGGTGACTTAATCTTATAAAAATAACATAATGAGCTTCGGAGATACAAACTTATTTTTTAACAAACTTTTTTACACCGATACGACTGGATTGGCTAAAATGAAATCATCCCGCGATTAACAACCATATTTATAGCTACGCTCGTACAGGGTTTGTTCTTTATAATCAGTGCAGTTTCTGCTACTTTTGTTTGGGGAGATAGAAAAAAACTTTCCAAATGGAAGTTGTAGAACTTTTCGTTTTTCACAAGTTGTGAGATTTTGCTTTTGTAGAGACCAAATTAACATCGCAAAGTCAAAAACAAAACCTAACCTCACTAACAAAAAAAAATAACAGCTTATATGCAATTGCTTAGATTGGAAGTCCCTTGTCTTCTGATTTCAAAAATATGATCACGGGTGATGTTTAAGTGAGCCATTTTAGAAATATTCCATGTCAAACATATTGATTCCACAGTAATAATTAATCATTAGGCAAAAGTATCCAAAGAATGCCTTGACTGAAATGATACAGCTTAGTAACCACGGGAACCTAGTGAAAATAGACAACAAAAGGTGTTAAACTTGAATTTACTAAATCTTGAGCTAGATCAATACCTATATGATAAATTAGGGTGTATACAGAAAAAGAGAACTGTAAAATTATGCGCATTTTAAAAAAGAATTATAAAAATGCCATTCCTGCACAAATTAAATACCGCAAATTGCATCCCGCTATACAGATAATAATTTTTGATGAACGCAAAAGCTCAACGGACAAAACGGAGCGTTACGGCAAACGAGATTGAAGAACTCAACATTCTGTTATATTTTAAAGGTAAAAAATAGTTTTATTTATTATTTACGATATATATATATATATATATATATATATATATATATATATATATATATATATATATATATATATATATATATTTTTTTTTTTTTCCTTCATAAAATTCTACGCGTTTTGTGGTGGTGGTTAAAAAGAGATGGTATGGCCTCGACGGAATTGTCATTAGCCACAGATTTTTTAATCTACGCGTTTTATTATCGATGCCACTAGATTTGTTAATACCCAATTGAAGAAAGAAAATCTGTCGAACATTGCAAAAGTATGAATATTATCCATATAAGATATTACCTGTTCAAAAGTTAACCGAAGGTCAGAAAATCCGTAGTTTGTGTAGTTTTAGTGTTGTATAATTTATGTAGGGTATTGTTTTGTTGTTAGTATATTTTCTAACGTTCAGAGAAAACAAAACAAAGGGTAAATGTTCTATTTAAATTTGTAAGCTTTATGACATACATTTACTTTTGATTATTTGTTCTCTTAGGCCGACTCTGTTGTTCTCAGGGGAGGCTGAAAGGTCACCTAGTTATCTCTTTATTTTATTGGAACAAATAATTCCCCTCTAATCTCGAATACTTATTATTAAATAAGTAGTTAGGTAAATGTTTTGAAAACTTTCATTTCAAATAATAATTTTTCTTTTAAAATTAAATTACTGTGAGATTGTTTTAAATTTTCTTTATGTATGTCAAATTCAACTGACATGATCTCTCATAGACTCAAATCTAGTCAATGATAGACTTCATATATTCAAGGAAACAAATATATTTAACATTAACCCTTGTTCCGTGATCACGTTTCTAACTCTATATAATATATATTTACTTATAACTATAAATACTTTAATACATTTTCTAGAACCTGCCTGTATCTCTTTGTATTCCTCAAAGCACATTTTTTCATCGTCAAGATCAGAACTAGTGTCTTCGAATAACGTTACCAAAACTATCAAAACCAAACAAGCGCCTTTGGTTCGGATGGAACTAAGTGGCAATGGGTTCAATGACTAATGAACTTGATGGAAGAAGCCGCCCTCAATCGTTACCCATTATATTGTATATTATCTTCTTTTTCACCCCTTTCGTACAAACGTTCTACCTCGAAAGGACGCTGTTTTTTTCCTATTAAAATCTTTTCAAACTAACATTTCCTTTCAAATTTCTCACACTTATCAAAATATTTGTTTTCATGACAGTCCGCCTTCTAATTATTATAGTTACTATCATAATTACATCATTACAAATTGTTACAATTAACATCTTATTATATTTAGCAAATTATTGTCTGTACATTTTAATAGCTAAACTTTTTTGTTCTCTATACACTTCATTTTAAATAAGTTTCTTTTTAAGGCGTTCAGCACTTTCTTTTTTCTCTGGATGACCTATATACAACTCATTAAAGTCACTAAAGTCTTTTCTGCTTGCCCGACTCCCTCTGATCATTTCAGATATGTTACCTTTAGTGCTTTTTTTACCTATATTATAATTTTGTATGGTGTATTTCAGCTTGTTAAAGATTTACTTTCACTTATTTACACCCTTTGCCGCTTATTCTATTTTTTATTATTTACAGATTCAGTATCACTAGCTATTTGAGTCCATGTGGTGTTTTGTTGAATTTACCTTTTTTTAAAATCAAATATACACAATCTCGGTAGTGCATGGCATTGATTCTAATTTGTTTAATGTTAAGTCTTTCATAGCTACTAAATTTGCTGTACCTTCTCTTTTACCACTTTTTTTACTGATAATAATAATAGTTGTTATGTGTGTATTTATGTATGTTTGTGGGTACGTGAGCCTGTATAACACTACAAATTCCCCTAATATATAAACTAAATTTTGGAATGTTCATTTTAAAATGTGGATTTTTACATTACCTTTTTCCGTCGGTGTTACATACATTAGACTTGCATTTTCGTATTTAATATACATTTTTAGACGTTTTAGAAGTCTTATTTTTATTGGTAAAATTGCTTAAATTATTATTATTTTTTTTCAACTCAATGCTTTACCTTTGTTTTTAGGTTTCAATTTGTATCTATTTTTATCTATAGAATATCCTTATTTTCTGGTTTCAATTTTCTTTAAATTTTACTCTGTTCTCTGTTCTGTTTCTTCTGTGCCGCTGCACCTTATACTATCCATCTGTTGCTTTCTGGCCTTTAATATATATATATATATATATATATATATATATATATATATATATATATATATATATATATATATATATATATATATATATATATATATATCCTATATCCCCTGTCCTTTTTATTATTATTAGAGCGTACCCGTTATTCATTTCAAATTTGTAGACATCTGATACGTTAAATACTCCTCTTATTTGATCTATCACATCTTTTACTTTACAACTGTTTATCGGATCGTCGTTGACTATTTCATATGGACCTTCGAACAGTGGTTGCAACTTGGCACATTTCCCCAATTCTGGATTTCCAACTCGTGCTCGTATAATTACTAGATCTCCCTTTTTGAGACGCACCCTTTTTCTAATTTTCTTTCTCTCTCTGCTTTCAGATTTTTCTGATTTTTTATGCTATCCCTTACTTCCCCAACTACTCTCTCATATACTTTTTTTTCACTTACTCTCCACTTTCTTTCTGATCGTCTACCCGTCATCACATACATGGGTAGTTGGTTCTGCATTCAAATTTGGACATTCATTCACCACTCTTTCAACAGTCACTATTTTATCTTCCCATTCTCTCTGATCCTCATCTATTAATATTCATAAGTACTTCATCACTTCCTGTATAGATCTCTCTGGGGGGTTACTACAGGGATGCCTGATGCTTGTGAACTGCATCGTAATATTCTCCCTTGCACATAAAAGTTGCACTACTTCGCTTTGAAAGTATGTGGCATTTTCAATTAGGATTTCTTTGGTTTTCCCACGCACCTAATGTAGTATCTCAACATCTTCACTACACATGTTTATTTGTGCGTTTAGTTGGATATAACTTAATGTACTTAGAGAAAACGTCCCCCATTACCAATATGTGCTTGTTGTGTTGCCTATTTGGTACCAAATCACTGACAAAATCAATTGCAACGATTTCCAAGCATTCTTTGGCTATGACGGACTTTGGAATTCCTACATGATGTTTATTTTTACTCTTTTTAAGCTGGCCTATTCTATACTTTTGTAGTGTGTTTTTTGTTAGTGTCAGGTCTCTTTTGGTCGTATAATTTTCCCTAAATATCATTCACGTCTTTCTCACTCCTATATGTCCATTCTTCTCATGTATTGCCACTATTATTTCTTTCGACAATCCATTTGTTATTATAGATAATTCATACCCGCTTACAACCTTGACACATACTTACTGTTTTATTCTAGTTCCTCTCTTTTCAGTCTTAATCAGGCCGCTCTGATCATTTATAATTGTTTCTTTTGAAAACAAATCCACTTGTTCCTTTAAAACATTCAGTCCATCGTCTCTTGTCAAAGCACCTGATACGACAATCAAACTCGCTCTTACATGACTGATCTCAAAATCGTACTCTTGCTTGACCAACACTCATCTATATATTCTGCTGCTGACGAATTTATTTTTGAGGATGCTGATCAAAGCCTGGTGATCAGTTTCAATGACAAATTTGTGTCCCAAGAGATAAAATCGTAGCTTTAAACACAAAATACTACACTTACCAATTTTAACTCTATCAAACTATATTTCCTTTCATTCTGCTTGGTCACTCTCGATACAAAGCATATTACTACTTCCACTCCCTCTTGCACCTGCTCAAGCAATCCTGCTAATTTGTTCATGGAAACATCCGTCCTCACGATAAACTCTGATTCATATCGTGGATGATAAATTCTCAGACCGCTACAAATTCTTGTTTGATTTCATTGAATGCCAGCTCTTTCTGGCTGTCCCATTTCCACTTCTGGTTCTTCTTGAGCATACCAATCAAAGGGTACAGAGAGCCTCGGTGGTTCAGTGGTAAGAACGTGTGCCTCTGAACCGAAGGGTACTGGGTTCAATCCCAGGGTACTCCTTTCACTTTTTCAGTACATACTGTACAACTAACATCAACCGAGGTTGTGGCATTGTATTTAAGCAAGTTGAATGTATGCACGTTCCGCCTTTTGGAGGGGGCGTAAAGCCGTCTGTCCCGTGTCCATGCGATGCTGAGCACGTTAAAGATCCCTACCCTCCTTACAGAAAGGCAGGGGTTCGGCAAAAGTTCCAGGATAGTGAGGTGAAACTGCTCCCAGGCGTCGGTGATTGGCGATAGTCGCGGAAACAGGCCAAAGTTAAAGAAATAAAAACAGACACAAAGGATACAGTTTTTCGCTCAAGTTGGGAATCAGTTGTTTGACGTAGGTTATCAGTCCGATAAATCCTCTTAACATTTTAAGTTGGTAGGACGCTTATATTCTCGTATTGCTTCTACCCTTTGTTCGTCCGCATGTATGCCTTCTTGATCGATGACGTATCCCAAGAAAACTACTTGTGTCTTGTAAAATTGACATTTTTGAAGAGTTATTTTTAAACCAGCCTCGTCTAATTCTCGGAGAACTGTTTCCACATATTTATAGTACTCCTTTTTCTGGCTGTATATAAGAATATCGTCCACATAGTGTACGACAGATTGTTAATACATGTCCAATATATGATGTAATGCTTTCATAAGTACCGCAAAACCGGATTGACCCCACACGGCACTACTGCAAACATATACACGACGCCGTCGATAGCAAATCCTATATAATCTCGACTATTTACATGTAACGGGATCAACCAAAAACTGTGTTTCAGGTTTATTTTTTAGAACACCTCTGTATGTGTAATTATTTCAAAAATTGAACCAATATTTGCTGTGGCTTCATATTGTGGAATTGAACATTTATTTATACTCCTGGCGTCCAAGTAAAGTCTGAGCTCGGCACTTGACTTTTTAACCACTAAAATTGGGTTTATATACGGGGTGTTACTGTTTTCAATAATTCCCCTTTGTTTCATGACTGATCATTCTTCGGCTACTTCTTTTCTATATTTTTATATAGCATTGGGTATGACTTGTCTTTACAGTTTTCTAACTCTCTTACTTCTATTTTGTGTACATATTTCTTGGCAACTCTTGTTTTAGCTATTACGAGATCTCTATATTTTTTAATAATTCCCCTATTTGTATTATGTATTTATCATCGCAGTCTATGTGGTCAGCTTTTATTTCTTCACAACTAACATATTTTCTACCTATATGTTTTGCTTCTTCACATTTGACGTACCTCATATCGTTTATATTTTTATTTTGACCTTCATCGTCAAACTTGCTAACCATTTCTTCTCGTGTCTTGCTCATTTTGATTTTAGAATTCCCCAGCATTACACACTTATTTAGATAATCTATTATTACTTTATGTTTCTCCATCTCGTCTGTTTCCATTATGATATCATAGTCCATATCAGCAATTAAGAATTTGTATGGCTGTTCGACAGTCCTACTTGGATTTCTTGCTCTTGCCTCATTCACGGTGCCAATCATTCTCTTATTTCTTTTAATGTGCCATTTTGTTTTCTCTCATCCAATTCTCTCATACTATGGATGCCCATTTCTCTTTTTCCTGATAGCTCCACCACTTGGTTTCAATTCGATATTTTGTTCCCTGACGTGTTTTGCCGTACGTTCCCTATTGAAATTGTCATTTCGGTACTGATTATCGTTCCGGTACCGTTTGTCTCCCCTACTATTCTCTCGGTTACCATTATTATATCGATTATCATACCGATTATTTTAATCTTGCCTGCAATCATCACGATTATTGGTATACCTTCTCCCTTGGTCATTCCTCATGTTGTCGTAGGGTCTATATTCTCTTCTATAGTACCTGTTTCCCCCATCTAAGTCTCGTCTGTAAGTTTGTCAATTTCTTTGGTTCTCGTCATAGATTCGCCTTCTATTGTCTCCCCTATGATTGTTCTCCTCCCTATTTCCTTGCTTATTCATAGTCCTTTGCACACTCTGTAAATAGTTGATTATTTGGTCCAGCGTCCTTATATTCTGGATACCTATTGTCTCAGATGTTACATTTTTGAAGTGTCTCGCTATGTACACGATGAGTTCTTCTTCCCTCATCTTTGACGTTAAGTGCAGTGCCATACCGTAAATGTGCCATACGTAACTCGATAATTCTCTAGGGTCGTTTGGGTTGTGTTTATCAAAGTATAGACTCTCTCTGACTACGACCTGTTGCGATTCTCCCCACTGATGGTTTAAGAATTTATTTTCGAAGCCCCCTATGTCTTATATGCCTTCTTCTTTACTCTTAAACCATATTAAAGCATCCCCCTTTAAGCTTTCTTTAATTATTTCTTTTATGTCCTGTAAGTTGTATACGTTTTTCAGTTTATCTAGCAAGCTAGTAATAAATACTTTGGGGTGTAGCTTGTTTACTGGCCCGTCAAATTTAAGTCCTGCATCGTGCATTATACCAGTCATATTTTGGTATACTATTCTTTCATGTATAATATTTTGTTTTATGTATTTTAAAAATTTTCCCATTTTTCTTTTATTGTTTCTTCGTCACCTTGTTTTATTTTCATATTGTCTAAATTGAGTCTTTGTTCTGTCCTGTGTCTTAAATTTTTAAGTTATATCCATTTACTCGAGTTACTTGTTTAACCTTCCCTTTCGTTTCCGTCAATTTTATATTAATTTCACTGTGATAATTCTCAACTTTTCTTTCTATCACCGTTTTCAGAAATTATTCTCTACTTGTATTATACTACTTACCTCGTCACCAGTCGCTTTCATCTTCTCCATTAATACCTTGCACGTTTCATTCTGTCTTCTATTCTCTCATTTACCTTTCTTTCTTTTCCTATTTTCATATCGTGCATACCTTTATCCACTTCTCTGTGATTTTTACATGCATTTCAGTTAATCTGTCATTCATTTCTTTCATATTTCTATTAATATCTTGTTTCATACCACTTATATTTTTATTCATATCTTGTTTTATACTATTTACATTTGCACTCATAATTTGTTCTTGTTTTCCTATTTTGTCTCCTATACAATTCATAGTTTGCATTGATTTCATTAATACTTCATTGTTCCTATCAGGTTTCTGTTTAGTCATTGTTTCGTCTGTTTTATTTTGTTCAGGTTCTGACACTTCCCACCTGTTTCTGCAGTCATATGTACAGTCATTTCTACGTGTTCTTCCACATTCCCTCTTAGTTTTTGTCCATCCGTTCTTTCCTCACTCATTTCAACATGTTCCTGCAGTTCATTTTCTCTGTCGTATCTGTCTAGTGTCTCTCTCGATGTAGCTGTCTTTCTAGTTACTTTTTTGTTAGGCATGTTTTATATAGTTATTCTTACTTATTTTATAATTTAACAGATTCTTGTGTAAAATTTCAAAGCCCTCACGTTGTTTGTGAATATTATTAAAATTGTAAATGGTTTAACTATATATTTCATAAGGTTCTGTTTATATTGTTTAGTCTAATTTTTTTATAGGTCCATACATGTATTTTCGAAGCCCTCACGTTTGGTTGCCGTTTATTAATTTTTAGGGGGTTCCGTCATATTTATTATTATTATTATTATTATTATTATTATTATTATTATTATTATTATTATTATTATTATTATTATTATTATTATTATTATTATTATTCGATTTATATTTATGTAATTTTAGTTGTGTATAATTTATGTAGAGTATCGTTTTGTTGTTAATATATTTTCTAACGTTCAGAGAAAGCAAAACAAAGTGTAAATGTTCTATTTAAATTTGTGAGCTATATGCCATACACTTAACTTTGATTATTTTCTCTTTTCGGCCGACTCTGTTGTTCTCAGGGAAGGTCCAAAGTTCACCCAGTTATCTCTTTATTGCAACAAATAATTCCTCTCTAATCTCGAATACTTATTATCAAATAAGTTGTTAAGTAAATGTTTTGGAAACTTTCATTTCAAATCATAATTTTTCTTTTAATATTAAATTGCTATGAGACTGTTTTTAATTTTGTTTGTGTTTGTCAAATTAAACTAAAATGCTATCTAATAGACTCAAATCTAGTCAATGATAGACTTCATATATTCAAGGAAACACAAATATATTTAACATTAACCCTTATTCCGTGATCACGTTTCTAACTCTATATAATCAATATTTAGTATAGCTATAAATACTTTAATACATTTGCTAGAACCTGTCTATCTCTTTGTTTTCCTGAAAGCACATTTTTTCATCGTCAAGATCAAAACTAGTGTCTTCGAATAACGTTACCCAAACTATCAAAACCAAACAAACGCCTTTGCATAGCAAGAATCTTGAACTAAGTGGCGATGGTTCCAATGACTAACGAACTTCATGGAAGAAGCCGCCATCAATTGTTATCCATTATATTTTATCTTATCTTCTTTTTCACCCCTTTCGTGGAAACTTTCTACCTCAAAGGGACGCTGCTTTTTTTCCTATTCAATTCTCTCCAAACTGACATTTCCTTTCAAATTTCTCACCCCTATCAAAATTCTTGTTTCGATGACAATCTGCCCTCTAACTATTATAGTTACTATCTTAATTACAGCATAACAAATTGTTACAATTAAGATCTTATTATATTTAACAAATTATTGTCTGTACATCTTGATAGCTAAACAAGTTCATTTTTCAGGGACTCAGCACTTTTTTTGCTTTTTTGAGTCTCTGAATAACCTATATACAACTCGCACCTATTTTATCATTTTAATGTCTTTTCTGCTTGTCCAACTCTCTTTTATCACTTCGGATATGTTACCTTTAGTGTTCTTTTACATATACTACAATTTTGTATGGTGTATTTTTGCTTCTTAAAGATTTACTTTCACTTATTTACACCCTCTACCGCTTATTCCATTTTTAATTACTTACAGACGTACGAACTCATCCAAGCTATTAAGAAAAGGAAGGTACTCGCCGAGTTTCATCAAAATCGGTTAATTACTTTGTGAGTTATCGGTTGGGTATATATATATATATATATATATATATATATATATATATATATATATATATATATATATATATATATATATATATATATATATATATATATATAATAACAATACACGAGACAATGTTAAATTAAATATTTAATTGTTGAGCATCAACTTCTTGACAATAAGCAAGACGATTTTCAAATTCCTGAATTACTTGTTTAATAGTTTGTGGCGGGATTTGCCTCTATTTCCATGATTATCCTATTTTGCAGTTCTGCGATATTTACCAGTTGATCAAAATAAACTTTAGATTTTATGTAACACCACAAAAAAACTAGAAAAATTAAGTCCAGAGATCCATTTGATAAATTCTCTTTTCACAATCCACCTATTCGGGAAAAGTCTGTTGAGGTAATTACGTACTCTTCGCGAGTAGTGCAGAGCTCCATTATGTTAAAACCAAAATAAATCAGGGGTAATATTAGAGTTTGCTCCATTTGGATAAAGCATAGTTAGATTAGGAACTATGAGTTGGTGAAGCAGAACCAAATAATTATAGGCACTGAGTGAACCACCAATAAAAAACGGACTAGCAATTGAGGTACCCTCAATTCCTGTGCACATTTTTTTGCGGAAATTGTGCATGGCACTCCCTTCTACAATGTGGATTTTCTAATGCCCAATATCGACAATTTTGCTTGTATACAGATCCATTTAAATAAAATGTGGCCTCACCAGAAAAACGCATTTTTTTCAGAAAATTGGGGAATTGCACTAGTGGCAAGTCTGCATCATCACCTGCAAAAGCCTAAGCGGCGACGGTAATCATCTGCAGCAAGTTCCTGAACTTAGTGCACCTTGTAAGGATGCCATTTATTCTTCTTTAAACATTTATGAACAGAGGACATACTTATTGACTCTTTTCTCGCCACTCGTGTAACTGATTTGTGCGGATTTTCTTTCAAATTAAGTACAACATTTAATTCTGTATTTTCTGGAACGGTAGTATGGTTTGTCTTGAATATGTCTCCTCCATGGCCAAAATCTCTTTTTTTTTCTCGATTTTACTAATTCTTGATCATGCGAATAGGTCTGTAGGGACACTTGTTATTTAACAACAGGCAAGCTTCAGTTTGTGTTCGGGTCTTGTCTTCATAGCCTATTATTATCAAAATTTCAATTCGCTGTGTCTCAGTAAGGCTGCCATTTTAAGCGTTACTTACCTTACTTAAGCTTATTACAAACTGTCATTAGGTTGATGGTATTTTAAACTGTCATTAGGTTGCTAAGCAACAAACCGGGGATATGCCAAATTAACAATAATTGAAATTACGTAGAAAAAAAAACCGTACGGTAGTTAGGAGGAGCCTCGGCAGGAGCATAATACAAGTACGTATCTTGAAGTAAGAAATACACATTTAAAAAAATATCCTTATGTAGTATGTCGTAAAATTTGATGATATTTGAAAAAGCCGCTCTTTCCAATAGAACTGTCAAAAGTAGGGATCATCTGAAAAAATTGACAATGATGTTATATCTGCGAAACCGATGACGTCACAAAAAATGCTTAAATCAAAATGAGCATATTCAAAATTTACGTTTGATGTCTCTTAGCGATTTTTGTGTGCTTCCCCTTAAAGATTTTACGGAAACGGTTCCATTATATGCGGACTCACTGTATGTATACATGTTTCCCGTGTATAAACCAACAAACCAATTTCGTGTAGGGAACCATGAGTCGTCATAATATAACCCAACTTATACCAAGTTTTGCCCCTAACGAGTTTTAATGGTTTGAGTTGCCACAAAAATAAAAGAAAATGTCATATTTCGAACACCGTTTGTATAAAAGAATCAAGCTATGTAGGTGAGAAAGAAATAAATCCAAAGTTTATAAAGGGTTGATATGGGATAACATTGCACAAAACTTTTTAACACTAGGCTAATATTAACATGAGTAGGCTGTTTAATGTAGCACTCATTTAGAAACTTTATTTATTTCTATAAAACCATCATAAAGTTTGGTTTTGAAAGGAATCGGAATTAACTGATAGTCCAGCAGTGTTAAGCGAAAAGCACCAATAGAAAGTCCCCTAAATCCATTTTACATTATTTACAATTAGCGACTAAACAAACAAATTATTTAGGGAACACAAAATTATTTTGTTTATACTTTGCCAATTCTATCACGAGGAGATTTGACGAATCGCATAACGACTAAACGCAACTTAATTACAACTTTCATTTACGGCAAAAAATAAATTTATCTCTTAAAAAGAATGATGATCATTTTGAACACTGTCGTTAAATATATTCCCTTTTTTTTAAGTAAATATTTTTATTGTTACATTTCGATGTTTATTTTAGACGTTTTCTTATTTGTCAATGTAACGTTTACTAAACGTTTGCTATTCTATCAACTTAATTTTATTTGTGTTTTTTAGTAGAAATGACAACTCTACTCAATTTAAAAAAAAAACACGTTCGTTCCTTTTAAAAACTACCTGTTTTACTTCCACATCGCCAATTCGTAAAGGAAGTAAGCCATCGGCGACAAAAATTTCATATTTATTTGGCTTAAAGGTCGTAAAACGTGTCGTGTGGAGACATAGAAAACATGATTTGGAAACGGCAATTTTTTGTCGGTCTGTATGTCTGTCAGTTTGTAGCCACGATAACCTTAGAACGAATTCAGATATCGTCTTCAAATTTGGTATACAGTTAGCACCCGACAAACGAACGATTCGTAATATTTTTAAATCAAATCGTTTCAGGGGGTATGAGATGAATGGGGGACGATTTGGTGAAAATTGATATTTTTTGGTTAAAACTCGAGTAATATAACGTTTTAGGGTTTGTTTATTAGAAAACTTTTAATTTCATCAAGCGTCTGCTATTATGTGCTGAAATTAAATAACTTAAAATGGGGGTTAAATGTGTGGGTAGAATATCGGTGACAGGATTTTCGATTTTTTTCTAAAACGGCGTAAAAAGTCCCAAAACATTAGAAAACTTTATCCTGGAACGAAAAATTTTGTCTGGCGGTCGGTCAGTTTGTCGGTCTCTACGTCTGTCTGTTAGTAGGCGCAATAACTTTCGAACGAATTGAGATATCATCTTCAAATTTGGTATCCAGGTATCACCCGACAAAGGAACGCTTCAAATTGTTTTCGGCTAAGATGGGGGTTGGCCATTTTGGTGAAAATTGACATTTTTTCGATAAAACTCGAGTAATATAACGTTTTAGAAGTTTATGGGTACAGGAATACGATTATATTCTTTGTGGTCAAGTCATGTACCCTAATTTAGTTTCATGAGAATATCCTTTTGAGGAGAGTAAATTATCACAGCTATGTGGAAGTTACGATTAAATTCGCAGCACTATTTTCAGTTGTTATGCAACTTGTTGTTTGCAAAACTGGTAGAGAATTAAAACCAAATAAAAAAGTTATCAATTTTTAAATAGGATAGATGGATTTATGGCATACTATTGATTTTTTGGTGCTTTCTGCGTAACATTTAAAAGATATTGCCGTAGTTAATCTCGCTTTTCTTGAAAACTAAAGTTTTTGTAAAATACAGGAAAATAAAGCAATTCACAATTGAGTGCTACATTGAACTATCTACCCTTATAAAAATCAGCCCAGTGAAAAAGTTATGTTCAGTTTTCAAGGTGTATCGTCCCGATTAACCTTTCTTATATTATCCTCTGTTAATAATGATAATGATTTTGGCAATAATTGTACAATGTTTTCTATAAGAAAAGCACGAGATCCTCAATCTGTTATTTTATTCAAAACCTCCGTTATTTATGTATCTAATATTATGCAATACAAATCTTCGTGTACAATTATTTTGTTAATAATCCATATTTCTGCTAAAACTAGAAATTTTTGATATAGTCAAATATGGCATAATTATGGGTGCCCAGGTTGAGGTCATTCCATGTACAGAAATTATTTTTATACATCAAGTGGTTTCCGAAATATTAATTTTCTTTAAAATTTTTGTATCAACTTTGCCTTTATAACTTCCTAAAAGTGTAACTTGGTATAAAAGTGAGTTGGGTTAGATCATCATATATTAGGGTCGCCGACACGCACCTGCTTTTTGCTGGATCTTACGCGGGACCCCTGTATAACAACGCTGTAGTTCCAACTGTGTTGTACAAGTGCAAAAGTTGTGCGTGTCGGACAAGATGTGTAAAAAAATTGAATGCTATTTAAGATGGGTGACGGGTAACCCAGAATATAAAGTTATAAATGACTGGGTATTATACAAGTGTGAAATGGAAATGACTTTTAAAAGGTAACATGAGATCCACTGCTTAGATAGCCTGGCCGCACGTAACGCATGGATAATGGTATTTAAACAAGTAGAATTAGCAAAAAGCATATGTATGATAAAATAAGTCTTGTAAGGCATATTGGATATTGTATTGTTTAGGAAATGGTATATCCTCTTAGGTTTGCCTACTCATTTATAGAAACTGCATGCAAGGTAATAGTTGTAGTAGCAGCTATATCAAGTTGATGTCACTACCACTTGAAGCGTAAGCGAGAAAAAGGAAATAATGTGAGTTTTTAATTTCTTAGCGAAAACACTCAGGTTTTCCCATACATTTCACTAACCCTGCATATAAAAACA
This sequence comes from Tillus elongatus, assembly GCA_964006375.1. Taxonomy (NCBI): domain Eukaryota; kingdom Metazoa; phylum Arthropoda; class Insecta; order Coleoptera; family Cleridae; genus Tillus; species Tillus elongatus. The sequence goes on along the minus strand of OZ023264.1, from coordinate 103,809,205 downwards.
CATTAAATAAATAGTACGGAAATCAGGGCAAAGCAAAATCAATTAGCAGTTTATTCTTACCTCCGGCTGCTGGCGAATAGTTCTTACTGGAAGCAGTGTAATGTTTTAGTAAGAGTCTGGGTAATTCCCTATTGAACGTCAGATAAATCCAGGGATTTACACAACTGTTCAAGCTGTACAACAATGATAGGATTGTGAAGACTGATCCTAAAATAAAATAAAATAATTACATTGCGCTGTATAACCCTAGACTAAGAAAATGCATTTAAAAGCGTTTCATTAATCCATTTTCTTTAATTACAAAATAATGAGAATCTTTGCACAAAAAAGGTGAAAACAGATAAAATCCACTACACCAAAATCGTGTCAAGAAACACAATTCTGGATATAATTAAAGTATTCACCACAATTACAGACAATAAAGCAAAAAAGTCTGGACGCAGCAAGTGCGTTATGGAAGTGATTTTTCATAAAAATGTTTTTAATAGCAAATATGTATTTTTTAATGAAAGCTGATGTCAAATTTGTTTACCAGCACCTATATTATAGTAAAAACAATGTACCATATTTCATCAACATCAACATATTGTTTGAAAATGTACAAAAAGTTCCCTAAAATAAACTTAAAATGTTCCCGAAAAAACTTATATCCCACCCAATGAACCTTAAGTTAATAGCAAATTAAGTTATTGAAATTAAAAGCAATTTAATGAAAATTCGCTACCAAAACGCACTTGTTGCGCCCGGATTTCTTTACACACAAACAATATATTTCGATAAAAAATGCAAAAGAGCGTAAGAGGTGTTCGATTTAAAAAAAGTAAATTTGCATCAACAACCACTTATGGGCCACAAATGTAAAAAGTTGCAAATTAATTGAAATAACTCAAAAAGGATGAACGCTATCAACATTTTTTTGCTTGCAAACATGTATTATGGCAAATGCAAAAATGCAATAATATAAGGGGCGTTCGATTAAAAATAAAGGAAAATTTCTATGGGCCAGACTGTGATTGTAAAATTAATTTTATAAGATGCAGCTCAAGAACCCTATACTTAGCATATACAATAACTTTTTCTCGTATCTTGTATATTAGCGGATATATTGAGCTTTTTTCTACGATAGTTCCCTCAAAATTATAGTCTACCAAACCATACACTCTAACTGCGAAAGCATCAGATCAATGGTCTTTGTGAAATGAATTTTCTGGAAATATTTTACTAAAATTCACTAAAGCCTGGACGCATCAAGTGCGTTATGGTAGCGAATTTGCATAGAACTGTTTTTAATGTTAATTATGTTTTTCTAAAGAGACATGAATTTTAGTAGATAGTGTAACCTTTATAGTAGAAGCAATGTGCCGTATTTTATCAAACTAACTTTTTGTTTGAAAAAGCACAAAAATTTTCCGAAGATAAATTTAAAATTTCCCAAATAAAATAGCCTGACTTTCCTGGCCACCGAACCTATCCACGTAATTTACACAAAAACTAAACGAGCCAAGATCCAATTATTCACGGAAATCTTCTTGCTAGAAAGCTTTTTGACAGAAATTTAAAAAATGTTAAATGCAGATTTGTAAACAATCTGTTTCACGCTAATTCGCCATTTTTTTTACAAAGATTGGCTAAGTAATTTTAGACGTCCTGTATATGGCTTCTCGATTTTTTTTGACGAATAATATATTTGAAAACTTCCCTAAGTGCATCATTTTGATGAGACTCCGATTTTCATTGGTAAAAACGCCGTATCACAATTTTTGTATGTTCCAAAATGTAAAAAAGTTGAAATGTGAATTGAAATAACTCGAAAACGATGGGCGACCTATATTTTTCTCCTTACAGGCATGAATTAAAATTGTAAGGAAAATGCAATAATGATGCCGCTAAGTCGCGATCTTCTCAATAACGATTTTGTCTACGAAAATTCGCGAAAAATATAGACTATTAAACAACAAACTCTATAACTGAAACTACTGCCAAATCATCAGAGAAGGGGTCTATTTGAAACGAATTTTCTGCAAATATTTTAGTAAAATGAAGGACAATGATGATTGAAGCTGTAAGTTGATCCTTTGTAAAACACATTTATTATGACATTTCTTGTACATACTTGTTTCAGGTCCTCCGTCTAAAAATTGCAAATTTTGACGTTTCAAATCGCGACTTCCACATTTTAAGAAAAAAAAACTATAAAATTTTCAATGTAATTTTTCTGTTAATTCTTGACCATTTTGCGCCAAGAAAACTTAATTACCAAATTTATAATATAAAATACATTTTGTTATCCACACAAAACATTTGGGTTTTGGGCATTTCTCTGGTCGTCAGTGGCACCCAATTTTGTTTTGAATGCCTATAACTTTTTTCCTTTTCAACTTAGAGATCTGAATTTGGACGTTGTGACGTGTATGGTAAGTTTAATAGTGTTAATCTGACTACCAAATTTGGTTGACGTATTCTTGTTATTTTCGGAGATACAAAAATTTTCCGCAAAGAACGGACCAATAATAATGCTGTGTGGTATACCGGCTCATATATAATATTTTTATGGTCGTTGGGTTTGAGCCCACAGTATCCAAAAACAATAATTTTGTCTATCAACAAATCTAATCAGTGTAAACGTAGCTTCATATGAGAGAATAATGTTTCTACCAAGTCCCGATTCTTATTAAATTTGTCTATCATTTGACAAAATTCAACACACCTCTACAAGCTTCTGTACCAGCCGTACTTTGTACGTTAAGTACGACCAAGTTAGTCTGCACGTTCTGTCCTTCGGAGGGAGACGTAAAGCCGTCTGTCCCGTGTCCATGCGATGTTAGCATTAAACATCCCTACCGTCCTTACAGAAAGGCAGCAGTTCCGCAAAATTTCCAGGATAGTGATGTGAAACTACCCCATGGCCTTGGTGATTGACCATAGTAGTGGAAATGGGCGAACCAAAAATAAGAAAGATACATTTTTTAAATACAATGGGCAACTTGGTAAGAAATTGAATAATAAAGTCTAAGTGAAGGAAGTTGAGACCCCTTGAGTCAAGTCAGTTAGAGAGCGTTTGAAAACTGAGTGTACAAAATTTTATCAATTCATATTGCAAAATAAAAAAATCCCCACCAATAGCAGATGCCTTTGCTCAGACTAATGATTTTTGTTATATATACCAAAGAGGTTGTACCGAGGCCTGACTTGCGGGGTGAATTATACGGTAAAACGGATCAATGGATTTACAGGAACGGTTCCGGGCGCCAGATTTTAGAGGGTTTACTCCCTACGAGGGTGTCTGCGACCTCGTCACAAGACTCCGACCACCGACGTGGCCGGAGTGCCTGGGTAGCTCCGTGGAGAGGGTCCGGCAGCCTGTGATGTAGCAGGCCGTATAGATACCTCCGGGGTTGCGGGCTTTAATCGCTCCCCCGGTATTTACCTGACCTTCCGAAAGTTTATAAGGGTGTAGCAGATTTATTTAAGATTATGAAACAGACTGAACGTAGTTTCCACTCTATTTATTACATTATAAGATTTTACAACACACTGGTATGCTCACAATATGAAATGTACTTATCGCTCTAACTTACTCTAAGACAAGTCGTATTGCTGGTGACGGGCCAACGAAATCACTTATTCCCCACGGAAAGAAAATGCGGGAGTCACGCGGACGGAAACCTCGAGTGCGGTGGTTTACAACCCGTGGATGCAGCCGTTAAAATGGGTCAATTGGAGACGCGCTCCTCAAATAGCTGAAAAGGCGCCTAGCCGACGGAGTCGACAACAAGAGATCCAGCGCCTCGACGTCAGGGCGTCGATAAGGAGCGGGAGGGTTACAGGGGAACACCCTGTAAAAGGATATTGTCGTATCCCAACTCGATCTTGGCCTGCTTGTGTACTACAGCGTCCAGACCAGAGTCGACTTGGAACAGTCGTAGTTAATACCCTTAGAAGGTCTGTGTTAAATACAGCATCACCTTCCAAAAGTATTACGACACGCTAACAATGAGGGGATAGGATCGTGAAGGGGAACGGCACTAAATCTCGTGGTCTCGACGTCGACGGGTAGGTACGTGGGGACTGAGGGAAAATATCCGAAAATTCGCTACAATTATATCAAATAAGGCAAAACTAAAATATTCTTACCTCGACGGCGTTAGATAGGTTTATTACGCCACGGACTTGTCTCTCACAACCACGGACAAGAGGGTACGGTATACTGCTGTTCCTCTACAACTTCTATAAACTGACTCTATTTCTTGAATATAATTTCCAGCTAAATATTTTTCAACACGCTACGGCAAACGGTGAACTATCTACCTCAGTAGTTAAAAATTCTCTCTGCAGTCCCCGGCTGAAACATCTTAATCGGTGGAAGATACCTTATCCTTATCTCTGCAGATATGTTTTCACACCGCGGCGATAATTCGAAAATGCGTACTTTTAAGAAATGTTAATGATGAAGATAATAATTTTTACTGCGTGGAATTTTTATTTGTATGAATTATATTATATTTATTTTCGAACAGCCGTTTCCAGTACATACAGCTGTTCTGAAAATATAGACTTCGTCACACGCCTCCCCTTCGTACAGAAAAATATTTGCCTACAAATATTTTATCCCTACCGACTTGTTGGCCGTCACCTACCTACAACTAACAAAAGATTGCAACTTTCAAAAAAAAAAAATTACTCTACCAACTAAACCTTAACCTATTGTAAAATTAATACTAGCTATTGTGTAGTAGTGTACATTGGGGTCGGTCACTTACGACAACGTTTGCTGGCGGTTGCGTCCCAAGGTTTGGAGTGACACGGTGCCTTCCTTGTGGTCGACGCCTCGTGGTGTGTGCCTGGTGATGTCCTGGGCGCCTGGGCTGAGGTTCACCTGCACTACGTAGTTGACGGACGGGGTTCCTCCTCATGTCGACCGGGAACAGCGGAGACGGTGGGTGGTACGGTTTGAGGTCTTTGATGTGGATATTGTGATACCTCTTACCCGCTTCGTCTTTCAGATCGTAGACCACCCGCGACACGACTTTGCTCACGGTGTACGGTCCCGTATATTTCGGGGCCAATTTTGCCGCAAAGCCCCGGGGTGCCGAAGACAGTGGACGATCTACCCGTAGGACGCGGTCACCTACGGCATATCGCCAGTCGCGACGCCTCAGGTTGTAATGGCCGCTCTGCAGAGAAAAGGCCCTATCGAGGTTGATCTTTACGAGTTCGAAGGTCTCCCGCAACTTCTCCACTCGATTCAATTGGCGGTTGATTTGGGGAGCGTCCACGATGGCGTCGTCTCCGTCTGCTGGTTCGGTGGTCGGTATCATGTTCGGTGCCGACAATTCCCGCCCAAAATTGAGGAACGCCGGAGAGAAGCCGGTCGACTGCTGTTTAGCGGTGTTTATGGCGAACACTAGCTCGGGTAATCTCTCATCCCATCTGGCCTGTTCGCTGTCACAAAACAGCGATATCATGGTCTTTAGCGTGCGGTTGCTTCTCTCCACTGGATTCGCTTGGGGTGTATACGGGGGTGTTAAACGGTGTTTGATGCCCATTTCTTTGAGCAACCCTATAAATATGCGACCGGTGAATTGGGGGCCATTGTCGCTAATAACTATTCGTGGTGTCCCGAAGCGCATCATAACCTGTTCGAAGAGCACGTCGGCAACGGCTTTAGCCGACGATTTTCGCAACGGTTTCGCTTCTACCCACTTAGTGAACCTATCGTGCATGACGACCAGGTAGCAGTTACCCTTCTTGGATCGGGGTATTGGTCCTACCAGATCTATACTCACGACCTCCCATGGCCCCTTGCTGACAAACGGCTGCATTTTCCCAGGATGTTGTTGTTGCGACACCTTGTACCTTTGGCAACGATCACACTGCCGGACATAACGCGCGATGTCTCGGAACATGCCGGGCCAGTAGTAGTTGTGGGTTATGCGCGCTATGGTCTTGGCGCCTCCTAAATGCCCCGCGGTGGGTGCATCATGGTTTTGTTCCAGTACCCTTGGCCTGAAGTTTTTCGGGACGCATATTTTCCACGGGTTGTATACTTCGTTGGAGTCCCAGAAGTGCCTATAGAGCTTCCCCCCTTACACCCGGTAGTACGGAAACGCGTCGGGATTCTTCTGCACCTTGGTGATTTTGTTTATGAACCACGTGCATTGGGTATCTTCCCGGCTGAAGCAAGCATGTTCCTCCGGCGTATCCGTAGCTGGTAACGCGTTTCGCGATAACGCGTCGGCCACCCGGTTCATGGCGCCTTTCCTGTATTTTATGGCGAAATCGTATTTCTGGAGGAACACACTCCAGCGTGCCAACCTTCCTGAAGGACTATGGATTGACTGTAGCCACCGGAGGGACATATGGTCGGTTATTACGGTGAAGCTATAGCCTTCCAGATACGGTCGCATCTTTTCTATGCCCCACACTATGGCCAGACATTCTTTTTCTGTTACGGAGTAATTCTTTTCTGGGCCGGTCAGAGTACGGCTAGCATACGCTATTACCCGTTCCCCCTCTTCCAGGTTTTGCGTCAGCGCTACGCCCAGTCCGTCGTTGGAAGCGTCGGTTTGCAACGTGAAGCGCTTCGTAAAGTCTGGGCACGCTAACACTGGGGCCTCGGTGAGTCCGGTCTTTAGGTCGTCGAACGCCTGTTGTTGGTGTACGGTTCAACTCCATTTCTCCTTCTTCTTTAGGAGCCTGGTTAGTGGGGCCGCTACTTGCGAAAAGTCCTTCAGGGACCCTCGGTACCAAGAGCAGACTCCCAAAAACCTACGTAGGCTACGGACGTTGTTCGGCGGGGCATAGCGCGGATCGCCGCCACCTTATCTGGATCGGTGTGTATTCCCTCCTCGTTCACCACGTGTCCTAAGTATGTGAGGGAACGGCGGCAAAAGTGGCACTTGTCTGGGTTTAGCTGTAGGTTAGCGTTACGGAGTCGGCGGAATACTTCCCGGAGGTTGTTCAGGTGCTGTTCGAAGGTCTCTCCCAACACAATTACGTCGTCCAAATAGGCGAACGCGATGTCGTCCATGTCAGGAGTTATGATCCTATCTAGTAGGCGTTGGAACGTCGCGCTGGCCGAGTGGAGATCGAAGCACATTACCCTGAACTGGAATAAGCCTCTTCCGGGGACGGTGAACGCCGTGATCGGTCGACTTTCCGGCGTCAACGGTATCTGCCAGTATCCCTGCCACAGGTCGAGGGTGGTGATATACTTAGCTCGCCTCAGTTTGTCTAATATGGCCGAGATGTACGGGAGGGGATACGCATCCTTAACCGATACCTCATTAACTTTGCGGAAGTCTACGCAGAACCGTGGGGTACCATCTTTCTTTTTGACAATCACGATTGGCGAGCTCCAGGGGCTAGACGACGGCTCTATGACGCCTTCCGCCAACATTCTATCCACCTCTTCATTAATTATTTCCTGCATTTTCGGGTTACGGGGTCTATACCTTTGCTTGATAGGCGTAGTCTTAGCAAGCCGTATACGGTGTTGTGCCAGGTGAGTAGGGCCTTTGATATCTGCGAAAGCTGGTAACTCCTCAGCTAGGAATCGCTGCAGCTCCTGCTGTTCGATGGCAGATAGGTGTGGCAAGGAAGGGCCTTCTGTTGATACTTGTTCCCCAGTCGTAAGCTCTGTGCAATCTGCGACGGTGGGTGGTATCAGTTCTCCATTTAGTCGGCACTGAGCGGTACGGAGGTCTATCTCAAACCCGTGTTCCTTTAGCACGTCCATTCCGAAGAGAATATCGACTAGCAATGTGGGTAAATATAGCATGCGGCGCCTGATAGTCCGTGAGCCAATCCTCATCACCAGGTCGTAAGCCTGTCTGATGTTGATGGCATTGCCGTCGGCGACCCGGGTGGCCACGTCGCCTATGGGGATCGCGGGCATGCCTTTCGCGTGGCAATACTCAGCCACTTTGCCACCCACGAATGAGCGCGTGGCCCCGGTGTCCACCAGCGCCTCGAAGGTCTCTTCGGCGATGCTTATCGCCATAAACGGTCGGTTGTCTGTTACGACGCTTGTTTCCGAGGGTTCGTGTGACGGAAACTGCGGGGTCCTCGGTCCGGCGCAGTCCCTTAATAGTTTCCCTGATCTGATAAGCAAGGGCATTCTCTCGACAGGGTGTCGGGACGCCCGCAGCGCGAGCAAAACAACCTGACTGACGGCGCTCGACACTGGCCTCTCATGTGCCCAGGTTGGCCGCATCGCCAACAAGTAGGAGCAAATCTCACTGCTCTATAGGTGTTGTTTCCGGCTTGTACCTCATTTGGGCTAGCTCTCCTGGAGGCTGGTATAAACGTGCGGCGTCGGCTATCGGGTGCTGGCGGTGTTGCCCTGGCGGTGGGGCTCGGTGGGGGAGAGTAGTACGGAGCATGATTTGACTGTGGCCTCGTCGATAACCCGGCCCAACGCTGGTTACCACGGGTTTCTTGGACGAGGGATTCGACGGACTTAACCTTCTCTATGAATGTTCTAATGTCCGGAATGTCACAATTCCACAGCATTTGGCGGTATTGAGGCAGAAGATTTCTTCTAAGCCATGTTAGCTCCTTTTCCGGGGACATATTCCCATGTCTCCTGATAAGCGTTTGGAGGTCGGTGGCATACCTTACGACCGGCTCATCCGGTAGCTGGAGCCTCCGGCTTATTTCCGTTTCTATGTCCACCAAATAGTTAACTGGGAAGTAGAACTGACGGAAATCAGTCAGGAAATCATCCCATCGCTTCCACATGCCCCGGTTGTTGCGGTACCACAACAGGGCTGGTCCATCTAACCATTGTGGGAGGGCGGATAAGAGACGGTCGCTGCTGACGCCTGAATATATGCGTATTTCCTCCAAACGTTCTAGGAAGGCAGCTGGGTCGGAATTTCCGTCAAACTGTACCTTCCAGTTTGGGACATTTTCTTGCGGTGTGGACATAACGGTGACGGTTTTTGTTAAATAACTTGCAACGGAACGATATCGGAACGGGGCGGTATTGGAACGGAACGATATTAATACGGAACAGTTAGCTATTTTATTTAATAATATGTAACGGAACGATATGGGAACGGGACGGTATTGTAACGGGACGGTATTACCACGGAACGGTTAGCTTTTTTGTTTAATAATATGTAACAAAACTGTATCGGAACGGGACGGTATTAGAACGGGACGGTATCAACACGGGACGATCGGCTTTTTATTCAATAATATGTAACGGAACTATATCGCAACGGAACGGTAATGTAACGGGACGGTATCAATACGGAATGGTCAGTTTTTTTAGTTACGGCTCCCTGCTCGGCTAAACTGCTCGGGCGCCATTTTGTAACGAGGCCTGACTTGCGGGGTGAATTATACGGTAAAACGGATCAATGGATTTACAGGAACGGTCCCGGGCGCCAGATTTTAGAGGGTTTACTCCCTACGAGGGTGTCTGCGACCTCGTCACAGGACTCCGACCACCGACGTGGCCGAAGTGCCTGGGTAGCTCCGTGGAGAGGGTCCGGCAGCCTGTGATGTAGCAGGCCGTATAGATACCTCCGGGGTTGCGGGCTTTAATCGCTCCCCCGGTATTTACCTGACCTTCCGAAAGTTTATAAGGGTGTAGCAGATTTATTTAAGATTATGAAACAGACTGAACGTAGTTTCCACTCTATTTATTACATTATAATATTTTACAACACACTGGTATGCTCACAATATGAAATGTACTTATCGCTCTAACTTACTCTAAGACAAGTCGTATTGCTGGTGACGGGCCAACGAAATCACTTATTCCCCACGGAAAGAAAATGCGGGAGTCACGCTGACGGAAACCTCGAGTGCGGTGGTTTACAACCCGTGGATGCAGCCGTTAAAATGGGTCAATTGGAGACGCGCTCCTCAAATAGCTGAAAAGGCGCCTAGCCGACGGAGTCGACAACAAGAGATCCAGCGCCTCGACGTCAGGGCGTCGATAAGGAGCGGGAGGGTTACAGGGGAACACCCTGTAAAAGGATATTGTCGTATCCCAACTCGACCTTGGCCTGCTTGTGTACTACAGCGTCCAGACCAGAGTCGACTGGAACAGTCGTAGTTAATACCCTTAGAAGGTCTGTGTTAAATACAGCATCACCTTCCAGAAGTATTACGACACGCTAACAATGAGGGGATAGGATCGTGAAGGGGAACGGCACTAAATCTCGTGGTCTCGACGTCGACGGGTAGGCACGTGGGGAATGAGGGAAAATATACGAAAATTCGCTACAATTATATCAAATAAGGCAAAACTAAAATATTCTTACCTCGACGGCGTTAGATAGGTTTATTACCCACGGACTTGTCTCTCACAACCACGGACAAGAGGGTACGGTATACTGCTGTTCCTCTACAACTTCTATAAACTGACTCTATTTCTTGAATATAATTTCCAGCTAAATATTTTTCAACACGCTACGGCAAACGGTGAACTATCTACCTCAGTAGTTAAATTCTCTCTGCAGTCCCCGGCTGAAACATCTTAATCGGTGGAAGATACCTTATCCTTATCTCTGCAGATATGTTTTTACACCGCGGCGATAATTCGAAAATGCGTACTTTTAAGAAATGTTAATGATGAAGATAATAATTTTTACTGCGTGGAATTTTTATTTGTATGAATTATATTATATTTATTTTCGAACAGCCGTTTCCAGTACATACAGCTGTTCTGAAAATATAGACTTCGTCACAAGGTAAAACAACGTATTTATACAGATATTCGTTTCGAGTTCCAATTTTGAGGCCAACGGTCATAGTTTCCTCATCCTCAGAGTCAGATACTTTTAACCACGTTACTTTCCAAGTTGTACTGAATAACTATGTTGCCAGCACCTTAGTTTATACAGGCGGAACAAAGACAAAAGATTGGGTTGGATATTCAGTTTATGCGCCACATGTCAACTTTAAATTTCAATGTTGACTTCCCAAAGTCTGTTCGATATATACGGCTGAGATAACCGCCATAGAAAGTGCATTATTCTGATTTCACAAGGCAAAAATTAGAGTGGGTGTTATTATAAGCGACTCATTATCTGCACTTAAAGCGATTTCTAGCATTAAACCTGAAGGACTTATATGTCCAATTCTATTTAATATTACAAATATGATTATGGATCTTGATATAACATTTATTTGGGTCAAAAGCCATTGTGGGATACATGTGAATAAAGTGGCCGATAAACTAGCCAAAGAAGCTGTCCAACCAGGTGTCTTAAAAAAGTTGTTTGGAATGGGTGGAATGAAGAGTGGAACGATATATCAAAAACACCAAAACACGCATATTTCCCGTTGCACCCTACGTTACCCAATAGTGTCGCAAATATATTCTTCTTTAGCATCCCAAAACATTTTGTGTCAACAGGTATTAGGCTCAAAACGTGCATGTGATGATTTGTCTAGTGCAGATCTTAATCATATTTTCTTTGGTTGACAAACATACTACCCATTTGCAGTAAAAAAAAACCTTATGTAAATCTTCTGAGACTAAACAATTACTTTCCAACCAATGTTTTACATTTATTAAGTCTTGAAAGATTTGAGATCTTCAACGCTCTGGTTGAATTTTTGAAACAGGTTAACATCAGTATTTAAGAATGGGATGAAACTATTTAACATATAGTAGGTTTATGTGGATGTGTATATGTATGATTTTTTTTTGTGTGGCTAAAATACCTATTTCCAAGCCAACACTCTCTTTCACACACACACAAAGAAAGTGATTTTTAAAAAAGTTAATTGTTTCTCAATTTTTTTCTGGTGGAAAGTTGGTTACGCTAGGAAAACTTTCATATCGCTAGCTTGAAAAAAATATGTTGAAAAACTTTTGTAAAGCGTTTTTTTTTTTGAATTACGAATAACTCAGGAAATATAAGTGCGTTCCATACTTTTCTCTCACTCTAGATATATTTAGTTGTTGCTATTGAGTGAGTCTAAATGCTTAAGATGGCATGAACACATTTGTACATTCACCGCAGATTTAGATATAATTAATTAGGGTAAATGAGACAAAGCTATTTATTTGGGAGTATGAATTTGGGATAATTCTTGTCCATTATTTATTACAGTCACCTGATCAAATACAAGTTAGTTAACAGTGCCCCTTTAAATATATGTGAAAGGGTTGGCTTTACCTAACAAATATGTCTATAGATGGGTATCATGAGGGTAAAATTAAACACTGACCCAGTCAACACAGAATGCTAAGACAATATTTGCATTATTTGCACATATATGTATCTGAGCGTGCTAAGCAGCTTATATTCTTTAAAGATTTGCATACCCGAATCAGTAGCGCTCCGATTCTCCTTCTGTTTCAGCTGCTTTGATGTACCTACCACAATTTGCATTTTCCTAATCATATAAAATATTATTTAATTGAGATGAATAGGTGTATCTCGTTTCCATATAATCGTTTTAAATATTTGCCCTAAAAAATGCTGAAATGAGTATAAAACGTGCTGAACAGGGGGGCTATGATAGGTCACGGAAGGTGAAAATTAACCTCACCTGAACAACCCCTAAAATATACCGAATCTACTAATAAATTTCGTTTTACAAATTACAAAATAAGTACACTTAAATAATACAAATCACCACAATACATATTTTTAAAGACCTGACGATCGTTTCACTAATCAAGCGAGCATCATCAGAGGATGAACAATTCTAAACTACTTACAACTAAACATCACCTTTTATATTAGGTCTTAGGTAAAGACCGATAAAGAGAGGAACGAAATCCCAAGCAAATTTTCTGTGTATTGTATTTTAATTGCCGGATGAGGTTATTGAACTTCTCTTATAACTTTACCTGCCGAGTTTCAGAATATTTTCTATGTCAAAGAGAGAGCGCAAACAAAGGGCTATAAATCGATGGCGAAGCTCGGTTTAAGGAATTTTTATTTTTTATTGCCTTAGAAATATAAATACTTCCCTACGCATCTAACTTCCCTGGTTGTCTAACATTTTTGATAAGTTGCTGCAAATCCGATTTCTTAAAACGGCTCTCGAGTCCCCTTGTCATACGCGGTTCAAATGGTAGGCAAACAAACTTTTTTTAATTTTATCTTTCCTGAATGTCGTTGATTTCCATAACATTTTTTCTGTTGTGTGTCTATTAATTAATTTTTCCACTAACCAATCCGAATATCCGTTATGTTTTTAATGTACTCTAATTCTCTATTATATCTACCTTGACTTAAGCGAAATTGTATTAATCTATTTACTATAAAACTTAAACTGGCCATTTTTTGTGCAAACGTATATGCGAGTCATTTGGAATGTAACTTAGAGTGGTAGTTTTCTTTATGTGGACATCGAATCCAAGAGAGACATTATTTTTAGTAACTAGTACATTCAGAAAGGGTTAATGTTAATTTCTAATTCGTGGGTGAATTTTATTTAATCAAATTGACAGTGAGTCTATTAATAAAATCACCTACTTTGCATATATTTGTGTTAACATTACAAATATATCGTCCACATAACGAAACCATACTCTAAGGAAATACTCACTTTCATTTTTTAAATCCCTTTCAAAACTACTCATTAAAAGGTCCGGAATGACTGGAGAGAAAGGATTGCCCATTGTTGTATTTGGGTTTGTTCGAAAAATTCATTGTTAAATTGAAATATATTTTGTTTTATACAAAGGTTTGTTAAAGTTAAATATTCTTTGAAAACCTCTTCACTTATGTTGTTCAATTTCAACAAATGTTCCAAATACATTAGCGTTTGTTTCGTGGGCAAGCTAGGAAACAGAGACGCTACATCATATGATATTAAAACCTTGTCTTTAACCAATTTAACATCTTTAACTTTCACTATGTGAAAACTGAAAGCTGTGATGAGCACTGATAAGTACACTTGAAGAACCCAAATCACGACAACACATATTTTTAAAGACCTCACGTTAGCATCATCAGACGATGAAAAAATTCTGGGACTTTTGGTTTTGTAACTTAGATCTTTTTCCTAAGTCTTCTGTCATACGGTTGTGACAACTCTTTCGCGTATTTTTTAATTCCTGTTTCAATACTAGCAATGGCATTTACTAGTTCGCCTTTTTGTAACTGCAAACCGAATTTCAGCCCCTTGTTTAAGAGGTCAATCTCCTTTCTGTTAAGCGACTGCGAAGACATATTTTCTACGAGGTCAAATTTCCGAGAAACTGGTTTTTTGTTTTTAATCTGACACTTTACAAGTTGCTTTAATATTTTTATTATGTACATTAATTTTCTTAATTAACTTTGCGTTAATGACTACAAACATGTTCCTCTGAAAATTGCACCAGACTTCATATTCTAAGTTCCCTAACCTAAAAGCTAACTTTTCAAACAAACTACATGCCTCTAATCTACTACGTCTTGAGTACATATGTTGCATTTTTAAATCCAAATATTGTTGTTTAGCAAAGTGTATAACTTTTTGACCTACTTTTCTGTTAATGGAAATTTTCAAATTGAAATTAATGAAATTAGGAAATGCTCATTACGGTTTGCAAGATTTCAGAAAGGCGATATCTGCACTTATTAATCTAATTTTGTTTACTTAGTAAATTACAAAATTTTCATTTGTTGTAAGTAAGAATGGCAGTTGAAAAACCATACAACCCGGAAAAAAATACAATCCAGAATCATATTTCACTTAAATATGTTGCGCGGTATTGTAAAAAAATATTTCTTGGTTTAAAGTGATTTGGTGGGTGACGTACTCGCGATCGGTATTTAAACATTTTGGTGAGTTAATTAAAGAATTTGCTAGATAACGGTAATCTAATAAAGTCTAGAAGTAGCAAGCGCTATGGTATTGAATTTTCAAAAAAAAGTTTTTAATTGCAAATATGTTCCTTTTTAATGAAAGCAGGCATCAAATTTGGTTACCTGCCTATATAGTAGAAACAATGTATCATGATTCATCAAAATAACTTTATTTTTTGAAAAGGTACAAACACTTTCCGAAAAATAAACTTAAAATGTTCCCAATAATACTGGTCCGATCTTCCTAACCAACGAACCTCTTTAAGCCATTTACCCACCTGGCAAGATACAATTATTCACAAAAAAATTCTCGACGAATTTTTTTTTTCAATAACTTATTAAACAGTTATGATTAGTTACCAAAATTTCACAAAGATCTTAGAAAAATGATTTCTAGGAAACAATTTTTTTTGCGAAAACTGACACCAAAATTTGCTAAAAGAATACATAAAAGTCAAGCTATATACCAAATCTGTAATTAAAACGAAAATGTAAAAATATTTTTTAACCCATCAAATTCACGTAATTTTATGGGACTTCGGTACCTATTGACAAAAACGCCTTACAAACATGCATGATAGTCCGACGGAAAATGCAGAAATGCAGTAATATCGTATAAGGAGTGTTAAGTCATAAAAACTCTATAACTAAAACTACAGTCAAAGCATCAGAGGAGGGGTCTACTTGAGGTGAATTTTCTGCAAATATTTTAGTAAAATGAAGGACAGTGTCGGTTGAAGCTAAAACTTAGAGCTTTGTAAAACACACTTCTTGCGACTACACTACATAACCCGTATTCGTTTCAGGTTTTTTGCCCAAAAGTTGCCAAGTTTGCTGTTTCAAGTCGCGATTTTGACGTTTTAAGAGAAAAGCTATAACATTTTCAAAGTAATTTTCTGGTATTTGTAGACATTTTTGGGCCAAAATACCTAATCTTAACGGTATTAGGGAACAAAGTGCCAGTGCTGACAATTTACAAAATTATTGGTTGGTTGTACACAGTCTCTATTTATAACATTTTGTCTTTATTGGAGCTGCCGTTACAACATACTACCTGGTTTCGCACCAAGATGGCGACCCTGTTGTGCATCTCACAAAGTTTTGGCAGGCTGGCTACCTTAGCCGAATAATTACTTATAATAAAATAACTAAACAATAGCAGTAATAAAGTAGACTCTATACAATGAAAACAACGACACACATCAACTCATTATCTTAGTACAACTTTCTTGAAAAAATAGCTAAATTTATTTTGTTTGCTTTATTTAACTAGGAAGAAGAATACCCACGAAAGGGAAATCCGTTAAATCAGTTTGCTCATTTAAAACAAGGTAACTATTGTCGTGTATGTGCTTTTTGACTTCCATAGATTTAAAAAAAGTCTAGTTTACGCTTCTCATTACAAAAATGTTGTGATTTTATGCGGTTATTTACTGTGGGTCGATGTTGGGTATCAATAATATGTCAAATGTAAATTTATCAGCGTGGTTATTTCTAAATGCAGAGATATGTTATTTGTATCGGGTGTTCAAATAATAGATAAAATGATAGAGAGAAAATAATACAAATTAGCGATTAATTTAGTTTCTCCTAATATTATAGACAAAAAAAACACAACAGATATGTTTCGATGACTTATTTTGGAACCATTTCAGAAAACATTTCAAAAATTTTATATACCTGTTCAAATACAAAAGTAGATTTTAAATCTCAAAACACGACGCGTGATTTGTTATTTAGCGCGAAAAAACTCTCATTACTTCACAAAAGCTGGAGTTTATAAATTAGCTTGTACACATTGTAACGCAAACTATATCGATCAAAGTTCTGGAAATTTTAACACCCAACCCGAGGAACATATTTCTCCATTTAGAAGTAACCACGCTAACAAATCTACATTGCAAAAAACAATATTGGCATCCAATATAGACCACAACATTTTGGTAATGACAAGCGTAAACTAGACTCTTTTAACGCTTTAAAAGTAAAAAAGGACATACACGACAATAGCTACCTTGTTTTAAATGTGCAAACTGGTTTGATGGATTCCCCTTTTCGGGCATTTCTCTTCCTAATTAAATAAATCGAACACAATAAATGTAAATGTTTTTCTAAAAAAGTTGTAATAAGATAATGAGTTGATGTGTGTCGATATTTTCATTGTATAAAGTCTAATAAGGAAACTTGGAGAACCCAAATCACTACAACAAAATTTTTAAAGACCTGACGATCGTTTCACTAAAAAAGTAAGCGTCATCAAAGATTGAAAATTTCTAAACTATTTACAATTAAACATCACCTTTCATACCGTCTAGACTATCGTTCTTTACCCACGACTCAGTATAAAAGGTAATATATAGTTGTAAGTAGTTTAGAATTTTTTATCCTCTGATGGCTCTAACTTTGTTAGTGAAACGATCGTTAGGTCTTTAAAAATATGAGTTGTGGTAATTTTGGTTTGCCAAGTGTACTTGTCAGTGCTCATCACAGGGTCCAATCCTCACTTATTGCGTAGAGTCTACTTTGTTAATGTTATTGTTTAGTTATTTTATTGTTGTAATTGTTATTATAGTTGTGTGTGTGTGTTTTGTTTTTTTAACGTCGGCCTATTTCCGCGACTATGGCCAATCACCGACGCCAGGGAGCAGTTTCACCTCACTATCCCAGAAATTTTGCCGAACCCCTGCCTTTCTGTAAGGAGGGTAGGGATATGTAACGTGCCCAACATCTCATGGACACGGGACCGACGGCTTTACGCCCCCTCCGAAGGGCGGAACGTGCAGACATTCAACTTGCTCAAATTCAATGCCAGAACCTCGGTTGATGTTAATGTTACAGTTTGTACTGAAAAAGTGAAAGGAGTACCCTGGGATCGAACCCAGTACCCTTCGGTTCAGAGGCACACGTTTTTACTCCTGAACCACCGAGGTTCTGTTATTATAGTTATTAATGTTATAGGATAGTTCTGTCTTTATGTTAAATATTGACATACATCACGTAGACATTTTAAAGGCGTCATCCATCATTTTTGTTTTATTTTATTTTCATTTTTATATAATTTTTTCATCAAAACATCATAACAGATCTTCATTTGTCGTTGTCATTTCGTATTAATTTAATTTTATTCCGTCTGAGGATGCTGCCAAGCAGCGGGACCGGTTACAGAAACGTTGAAGAACATCCTAGAATATCTAGAATTTAGAATGTCCATTTGCTCGAGTTATCTTAGGCGCTAGCTACGTCCTTCACTTACAAAAACCAAACCCAAAGAAGTAGTCTCCAAGTCCGTATGTAGTATGGATCAGTTTCACCAAGTAAGGGCAACAACAATCAATGAATACATACTCTTTGCTAATTTAAATAGAACGAAGACAAAATGTTAGCCTTTTGTGGCTCGAAACATACAAAAACACGATGGAAACATTCTTAAAACTTTTTTGTTAATGACTTACTGGATTTAGCTTGTACTTCTTTCATGAAAATGTCTGTAATAAATTTTAATCTGCAATAAATTAAAAGTGGAGGAGTTTATTTAAAGTTATCAAGCCATAAGTCACAGGGAGGAGTTTTCTCATTAATTCTGACTCCTTGCCTTTATTTTAATTTAAAAGTTACCAAGTAGTCGCGGTTTCATAACACTTGTTGATAATGTTTGAGTTTTAAATGGAAGCTTGAAAAGATTTAATTTAGATAATTAGTTATGAAAAGAACTGAATGAAATTTCCATTTCGATAGAGAGCAGAAAATAGCAGCAGTGATACGTTAGTATGTCGCCTTTATATTGATAATTGTGTATTATTATGTTTTTGGGTTAACTGGTATACTGAACTTGTTTTATTCCCAAGCCTATATAATTTTGTTAACAAACTACTAAGATAAAACTTTGACTCTTAATAAACACCATGTGACACAATTACATTGCAACTAACTTTAATAAGTTAATATTACCATACAGGTTCCCACATAAGTAACGGAAGAAGACCATAAGGTTCAAACCGAGAAAGGAATCCGACTGAAAAAATGTAGGGTTGCATAACAGATTATTTTCGACTATTTGGTTGCATTATCGGCATTTTTCCAAGCAGCTCCTTTTTGGAGGGTGACAACTATTTAATGTCTTAAATAGCAGCATGGGTCATGTGACACATTTTTGGAAAGCGTATTCAGCGTACTTTTTGATGGTATTAATTATTTTTAGGTCACCTTTGGCAAGAGCGGAAACTATTGGATTTTCATGAAATTTATTTGAAAAGATGGTAATATCTTACTTTATGGAAGAAGGTGCTCAATGTGGGCTTCTTAAATTACTTGACAATAGTAAAACTGACGAATTGTGTTCCGCTGTGATCCGTTAGGAACTTGTTGAAAGCTATGTAACCTTATATTTTTGTTGCACTGACAAGTAAAACCAGCATCTCACTTTTACCAATTTGATTGCCGAATTATTTAAAAGAATTGGATATAGAGTGATTATTTGTTTGTTGAACATCATAGTTGGAAAGGTTTTACTCTGTGATCGATATGATCATGGTCAAACTTCATTTGTGGGATTATTCTGTTTTTCTGCGGAAAGTATCTTAATGTAATATTAAATTGATCGTTAAAGGTGTAGTGCAAATAGGATTTTTAAGTCGCGGAATAATGTTTTGGTACCCACCTGTTTGAGTGTATTCCAGCTTGATGAGACAAATTTATTTCTTGACTGTAATATTGGACAGTTGATTCATATCCATTTTCGCATGTATTTTATATTTATGTTTATGGCTGTCGGTGAAAACAAACGTCATCATTCCCTAACGCCACTATACCGAATCGGTTTCGACGTTAGTGGATTCTCGGCTTTTGACTTTCGATGTTCGTGCCGTTCGTGTGGTATTTCACGTTAAATTCGGTGCAGCAAAGACAATTACATGCGCATTGTGAAACAACTAGTTTCTGTCTCCTTTTGTGTTGGTATGTGGAATCTGGACGGGAACAGTTTTTATCAGAACTTTTTGTTGAAGTTGCGAAAATAGTTGTAAATGATCGATAAGATAAAGTAGCATTTATCTGCCTTATTCAAGTGATTATTCTGTTCTCTTGAAGGAGAGTGTTGTAAAATTCTATTGGAAGTGTAGGAATAAGATATCTCCTCGTAGTTTGTGGAAAACTTTTAATGGAAAGTTAGAAACTTTATTGATTGGTATAGTTTTGCCACATATCTTTTTTTTTGGAAAAAAAAGGATTAAAAATTAAAATTCACATAACTACTACGAGGCCAAACAACAACCTTAGGTAACTATATAGTGCAGAATTAATTGCGCTGGGCTACCAGTGATGTTTATATGGTTTTTATAATGCTGTTTCTATTTATTTTAGTCCTTCTTGTTTTTACTGCCTACCACATCCCCTTTACTTTGCATCTTATATTTTTCGAAGTCTTTAGAAACTTCATATCCAAGTACAACTAGTACAAGATAGTATTGGATGCTTGTTCGTCAAATATTCCGTATCATTACTGGAAACAACTGTTTTACTGTTACTATTTCAATTATTGGAAACTAGTTTGGTAGACAACAAAATTAAGGCATGTAATTTTAGACTTTATCGCATCAAGAAATCATATGAAGGTCTTCAAGCTCCAGCACATTACCTTTGAAATTTATTAAATTCAATGATTGTAAGGTTATTATCAGTTGCTACTTTCAAACTTTTCATTTCTATTTCGCTTGTTAAAAGAAAGGTATAAATTACGAGTTATAAGTTTAGTTGGCATTATTTTAATAAACCAGTGTAATTTATATCGTGATGGGCATCCTTTTTAACCATTTATGAGTTATGATATTTTGTTGCTGAAGTAGTATAATTTGATTATTTATAGTATACTTGCAGTGAAATAATTTGAAATTATAGCTATATATTGTACATGGGCTTCATCCCGAGTAATGGTTTGACTGCTTTGAGACCAGTCAACTTAACTCTATTCAAATATACGTCTTTATCACTTCGCTTAGTATATCAATCGCTTGAAAACTAGAGAGCGGAGGATAAAATGAAGGTTATTTTTGTTATTCCTTAACATGACATAACCACTTTATCTCTTTGAGTATGTAAATAGTACATTTTCCAATTCCACTTGTTTTAAAGAATTACTTAGTACCGGTCAGATTAAAACTCTTTTGAAAAGCTATGTTTTGTGTTAATTCTTACGTTAGTGTGCCATCGTACCCCCTATTTGGCACTTATCATCTGGACTTGAACTTAAAAAGGGATATAAATAATTTGAAGCAAATTATTTGGTAGTTTAAAGATCCAATCAGAAGTGGTACTCCGAGAGGTAGCCTAATATGCAAAATTATCTGGCGCCCGTGATGTAATGTCAGTGTGTAGGCTACATTGAATGTATTGTTGTGAATTTTAAGAACCACGATCTTCTCCACTGTAGCAAAACCGGTTGCTCAAGCCTCTTGGGTAAGTTAGATCGTCGCTTACAAAAATAATCCGGTATCTAAATGTTATGTACTCTGTGTATTGAAGACTATGATTGATTTGATGCTGGGTTAGTCCTACTAGGTGAACACTCCTTTGTGACCACTAGCCTACTTTAGGGTTTATTTTAGAAACCCTTTAAAAGGGAGTTATAGGCCTTCACAATTCGGTCTTGCAACTGTTACAAATTCGCTGATCGTTGTGAAAAAAGCTTGTTAAATGACCCCAGAATCCCACACAATGGGCCCGCTTCTACCTATCCATCGGTTAGGAAATGTCACAAAAAATATTGCCTTACTTTTCGACCAGAATGCGGTGGGGCGCCATCTTGTTGAAAGTAGACTTTCGGGAAATCATTGTAAAACAATTCTCTTATACAGGGGATAATGTCTTCTCGTTATAATATTACATAGCGTTGATCTTTAAAGTCCCTTCAAATAAGAATGGTTCAATTACGTTCAATTTCGGTCCATACGTTCAGGTTTTGAGGATATTGGGTATGAATAACAACAATCGTGCCTGCCGATACTACCATTAGGGCAAAAGGCAGCCTAATCAGCGAAAACAACGTAGTTTAAAAAATCTCCATTTTGTTGAATAATCTGAATTATTTGTTCACAAAATTAGATCCTTTTATAGAAATACCCTGAAAAGGGTTGTTGCAGGTTATGGACCTTGCAGGGAAACACTTTTTTGATGCAAAATCCGCTGTAGAGAAGGCTTGGAGATCACGTTCGTTCTAGCAAGTTCCAATGCAGAAGTTTTGGGAGTTTCTTGTGCAGCAGCAATGCATCCAGAGTCTTTTTGTCCAAAGTAGCAGTTACAAGCGGCCAGACTTGGGGCAATTTTTAACGCTCACTGTTTAATTAAATTTGTAGTAAAGTCTGCTTACCGTAGACGTGTTGATAGGTGGACGGTCGGGATAAACGTCGGTAAATAAATGACAAGCGTTATAATAGGTCCTTTCACGATCACCATAACCGATATTCATTAAAACTTTCATACTTAGGGGAGCCATATTACAAAAAAAGTGAATAAAGAAAAACGCAAATCTTTTAATTCCCAACCAAAACGCTTGCTACTGTGGAATAATCAGGATAATCATTTTGACAAAATTGATTTTCTGGGTGAAATTATTAAAGTGTAACCTGTCATAGTGTAATGAAGAGCGGATTTATTTAGGCTACATGTATTTCAAATATTCGTATGTAATTGCAGACATGCTGTGCGCAAGCCAGGTTGTCATGGTAGCGCCGTAATCGACGCGAAAGGAGAGATGCTCCAGGTTCGCTGTGCTCGAGACTAGAGATGGGAAATTCGGATCTTTTCGAAGAGTCGGATCACCGGCTCCAAATCTTTTTGAAGATCCTGATCTTCGAACCAGTTCTTGAATCCCAATGAATCTCTGTCTCGCGTGACTGTGACTTGATACATACTGCATTCAGTAAGATCGACCAAAACAAAAAAGGTGATCAAGAGCGAGAACCTATATTATACGGATTGAAATATATATCCAAGATTATATGAATGTGTTAAAAAAAGATTATGTCTTATGGCTACTTTAGTGCCATGTGCAAGAATTTTTAGTAAAAGTGGTCAAATTGTTACAGAAAAAAGAACTCCATTGAGAAAAAAAAATGAAATTATATTTTTACATGTTAATATGTAATAAATGTTTCAAAAAAATTGAATGTATAATTATATTTTTATTGTTGCTATTATCACCTACTATTGGATAAACAAGTAATTTACACAATATGTGAGTACAAGAAAAATAGATTCTACAAACGATATAATATATACCAAATAAAAAAATGAAACCTTCAATAATCTAAATACTTAAATTGCAACACGCAGGCTGAGCGTTCTAAGTTGAATTCTGAATGTTTCAGGGTTGGGATCTCGGATTGTGTTATTTAGGTGTGCCTTATTGAACCCGAATCTTTGAATTCTCAGAGCGCCGTGATCCGAGAGCCGCGAACGTAACAGCGGATCAGCCGGATCAGGTCAGGTCAGAGTCAGAGTCAATAGCGGTGGGTTCGTTGCCTCACGACTCACGACAGACCAAACACGGATTCAGAATCCGTCATTCATAATTTTAAGAGTCAGTTCATTCCGATCTTTTTAAAGATCCGAATCTTTGAACCGGTACAGATCTGATCCGGACATCTCTACTCGAGACAGAAGCCTCTCGTACGAAACATATAGTGAATTTTAGCATACACCACGGGTCAAAGGTTTCTTGTGAGGTTGTTAACTATTTCTGTTCGCTTGCTTCTATTAATATAATATAAGCTACCAGAAAGGGTTGGAGCGGATAAGTTGAACGTGATTCTGGTGATTTGAACGTGTTCAGATATTTATCGCGACTTAACTTTACGGTTAACATGTTTGAATTTTTAAAACAATTTATTAAATACTTTACACAATTAATACTTAATACAAAAATTATAATATAAAAATAAAGACAAATATGAATATCAACATAAGTGTGATATATGTAAATGTTTAGCACGCGATGTGCAAGGCCTGGAAACAAGATGAACAACGCTCCGCAGGCGAGCAGTCCATTTATAACAAATCCCCCAAGCTTGGTACTATTGTTTACCCGAGGTGACTTTCGATTTAGCTGACATTGTTCCCCACGTGTGATATTCCGTCTACTCCGTCGTTTCCAAGGTTTTACTATGTGCTTACTTGAAGGTGCCTTCCATCTTCCTGCTGACTCGGCTTTCCTGTTCATAGGAAGGTGACTTGATGTTATAATGGCCTACTGTGGTTGTTCTATTTATCTCCTCCCCTTTTTGAATAACGAAGCTACGGTTCGTTTCGGATTTTCAGGGGAAATCCGGTTTCGGTGTTTATTGGATTTTCTTCCTTGGTTTTCTTCTACTTCTTCAACCCCATTCTTGTTGCTGTTGTTATGACAGCCACATTATGACAGCCACATATAGTACTATAATCCATATACTCAGGTGATGTATAGGTATTTTGATTGGTCCTGGTATATTTTGTTTGATCGTTTGAAATTGGTTTTGTATCTGATCGATGTTGTGTAGCTGTACGTTTTCTAGTGTTAATTCAGGTACCTTTTCTGGACTTACATGATCTTCTTGATTTGGGGATTCTAATTTCGGTAGATTGAACAGCTGTTGAGTTTCCGATGTTGTTGGGCAGGTCTTATAGATTTTGGTTCCGATTTTCAATTGGCAATTTGTTAGAAGGTTGACTAATTTGGAACCTTCTATGATATTGGTCCACTCTTGTTCCTGGCAAGTTATTCTGGCATTTGTTTCTTGTGGTGCTATAACAATGTACTGACTGGTTCCATATCTCGAAACGGTTGGTTTATTGATTTTGACTATTTCTTGTTTACAGTTATTTATAGGTTTTTGAAATTTGATTAATTTGATTTCGCATGGGTTTTGATCATTCATGGCTGTTGGATTGTCGTCTTTGCTAAAATATATTTGGTTCTTTAAATTTTGATATTCTACATAACGATAGGCATATTATTTACTGCTTAGGATCAGGTACCTGGTTCTAGGAATTATCATGTTAAATGTGTGTGGATTTCTAGGGACTGGTAGATTGTATAACTGATAATTTATATTCCGATTCATCTACTAGAGGTATTTCTATTTGAAATATAATTTTGAAATTGTTTTGAACTGTTTTTATTTTAAAGATTTTTTTTGTATGGATTTAGATCAGTGGTGGTTATTAATTTTGCATTAGTTACATAATTTTGTATTCTATTAATTTCATTTATTATAAATTTTGGTTTCAATATTGACGTGTGAAATATTCCTAATTTTGAAAAAGTGATTGCATTTTCGGTTGTTAAAGCTAGTTCCTGAATATTGTTTAGTAAATGACTTAACTGTGTGAGTAATTCTAGAATTTTAATGCGGTGGTAATGAGTTAGTTGTTCGCTCCTAAGGCTATTAATTGTATTGCCCAATTCGTTTACTCTATTCACTATTGTGTCTTGATTATGACTCAATTTAACTATCGTTTGATTCAATTCTGTTATCGCTTCAAGCATCAATGAATTTTGTGATTTGAAAAGTTCATGAATTTTATTTTGATCTGTCGTCAAAACCTCTAGTGCTTGATATATACGTTCTACGTCTGGTGAATCTAGATTTCCTGTGATTGATTTAACAATATAACCTAATCTGTTTATCATACCATGTTTGTGTCTGTTATTAAAAGTATTCATATTTGGGAAGATCCTATAAAATATATCATCAATGTTACCTAGAGTAAAATTAAACGTTAGTATAAAATTTTGGTATTCAGAATGATAGTCCGTCGTCATTAATTTAATAGTGTTTGCGTAGTGTTGTTTTATCTGGTCGTAGCCTCTATGTGATTGTGTCAAGTCATGTACATGCAGTAAGTTCCATCTGTTAGTCTCTGAGTACGTTGTTGCGATTTTCCTGGGCGGCATGCCTAGATTGTCTGTCAAGTCTTGTATTTTTCCATTTATTCCTGCTGTAAGTAACCTCAAAGGCGTAAATTTTGTAAATGGGCTATAGTTTGTTCGTCATTTTTATGGTATATTAAAATAGCTTTGTTATATTCTAATAATGAAATTATTGAATATGGTCCTGAAAATGGATGCTTATGTTTTTATGGAATCCAAGGGGAATTTTTTTATAGACAATGTCGCCTTCCTTGAATGGTTGGTTAGTATGTTTGTTCGTCCGTCGTAATGTTTTTAATTTCGAGTTTTCAATCCGGTTTCTTACTATTTCATAAATAATTTGCATTAGTTCTTTATGTTGTACGTTATATTCTTGGGTAATGATTACTTCGGGGTCGTAGTTGAACATTTTCGGTATATAGTCAAATATTAAATCGAAAAGTGGTTATAGTGTTTGTGAATGTATTGTCGAGTTATAAGTGAAGATACAGTATGGTATTATGTCGATTGATTTCATAGTTTTAAATTTTACTTTAAATAAACGATAATGTTCGATGATTGTGCTGTGAAATCTTTCAATGGGTCCGTTTGATGTCGGGTTTTGAGGTGTGGTGGTATGTAACTCTATTTGATATGCCGCAAGTAGTTCTGTCATTACTAAGTTCGAGAACTCCGTACCTGAATCTGCAATTAGGGTTTTACACGCTCCATATTGTGAAAAGTATTTGATTAGATTTTTCGCAATTTCGGTGGCACATTTACTTTTGATAGGAAATTCTTGGCCAAATTTACTAAATGGATCTATTATTATTAAGAATATGGCTTGTTCAATTTGGAATGTATCGATATGTAGTATTTATAAAGGTTTGGATGCTGGGGGGGGGGGGTGGGGGGTGTGTTTCTAATGCGATTTGTACTGGGTTTCTGTTGTACGTGCGCGTCTTGCATAAGTCACAATTTCGTACATACTCTTCTATATATTTCTTTGAGTTTGTATAGTATTATTTTTTCTTTATTCTTAGGTATGTTTCTTCCACTCCCAGATGATTACTCTTCCCCTCAAGATATTTCATGATCGTCTCGGTTAAATCGTCCTCGTTAATTTCATCCCTAAATTACAAACATTTATAAAGTTTGGGTGATCCTACGTTATTAAAGTTTTAATTGGTTGCCGAACTTACTAGTTCGTAATCTCGTTCCTTTACAAAAACACAATAATATTTCCTTTGGGGTAAACAGTATTCTTTTATAAAATTTTCTATCTGACTGGGTTCATTCAAATTAATATTAGCGTAGATAAAATATCGTTTGTCTTTTCTGACCGA
Organism: Tillus elongatus; assembly: GCA_964006375.1. Lineage (NCBI taxonomy): Eukaryota > Metazoa > Arthropoda > Insecta > Coleoptera > Cleridae > Tillus > Tillus elongatus. The sequence goes on along the minus strand of OZ023264.1, from coordinate 103,782,206 downwards.
GAATTTTTCCGGCGTGTCCGTATTTTTGAAAACTATCTGATTAGTTTTGCTGTTAACGATTTCTTCCTTGAGTATCGGTATACCGGGAGCTAAGTATGAGTCTGCATTTGAATTAGCTGTTTCGTTATCATCGATCTTGGTTATCTATATCAAGTAGGTTTATTTCTACTCTGGAAAGTGCATCGGCTGCGCAGTTTAACTTTCCTTTCTTATACTCGATCTTAAATTCATTTTCTTCTAGTTTTAATCTCCAGCGGAGTAATTTTTAATTTGGTTGTTTTAATGAAAATAGCCATTTTAATGGTATATGGTCTGTATAAATGGTGAAGTTCCGTCCGTACAAATATGGCCTGAAATAATTTGTTGCCCACATAACTCCTTTTCTATAGTGCTGTACCTAGATTCTGTTTCGTTGAATGTACGACTGGCGTAAGATATCAGGTGGTCCGAATTTGGTTTACCCTGGCTCAATATCCGAGATATCGCTACATTGGAAGCGTCGGTTGTTAACATAAAATCTTTAGAAAAATCTGGTGGTATTAGCACAGGTGAATTCATTCAACAGTACTAAAGCAGACTCCATACAATGAAAGTATTGACATACATCAACTTATTATCTTACTATAACATTTTTGAAAAAAATAGTTAAATTTATTTTCTTTGACTTGCTTAATTAGGAAGAAGAATATCCAAGAAAGAAGAATTCGTTAAATCAGTTTGCTCATTTAAAACAAGGCAGCTATTGTCGTGTGTGTACTTTTTGACTTCTAAAGCTTCAAAAAGTCTAGTTTACGTTTGTCATTACAAATATGCTGTGGTTGTATGCAGGTATTTACTGTAGGTCTATGTTCGGCATCAATAATATATTTTGCAAATGTAGATTTGTCAGGGTGGTTATTTCTAAATGCAGAAAAAAAGTTGTAATAAGATAATGAGGTGATGTATGTCGATACTTTCATTGTACAGAGTGCTATATTACTGTTATTGTTTAGTAATTTTATTGTTGTAATTGTTATTACAGTTATTACTGTTATAGGCTAGTTCTATTTTTGATGTTAAATATTGACATACATCACGTAGACATTTTGAAAGCCTCATCCGTTATCTGTGTTTCATTTTATTTTCTATTTTTATGAATTTTTTTATCAAAACATCATAACATAGCAACAGATATTTATTTGTAGTTGTCACGATTTCGTATTGATTCAATTTTTATCTGCCAGAGGATGCTGTCAAGCAGCGATGCTAATCCTAGAACATCTAGAATTCAGAAGGGCCGCTTGCTCCAGTTAGCTTACGCGCTGGCTACGACCTTCACCTACAAAAACGAAACCCAACAGTGAAGCCAGATAAATAGTCTCAAGTTTGTATGTAGTATTAACGTAGCATTTGTGTATTTCATTGTTAAAGAATTCCTTATCTGAGATAACTTATCTGGCATGAGATAAAGCTTAAATTTAGTCACATTATTGTAGCGAATTTTTAGTTTTCATATCTCATTGATTTTATGAATCCAACCTCTTGCTTGTAAACCTATTTAGTATTAGAAGTTTTAATAGAGTAGTTGTGTTACACTGCACCATTATTAGAAAGAGGCACCGATGCATGTGGGTTAAGCTAAAATCCTGCGACGGATTGTAATTAGCTAAGGTATATATCCTAATTGGTATTTACCTATTTACCGTATTTCTGGTTCGATCTCTGCAAGTTAGGAGAACGGCCATCATCCGGGAGTAATAATAATTTTTGACGCCTGGCTATAGTTTTTCTCCACTAAGCTGCTCTAGGACAAAGCTGTTATTAAACAGTAGTCTGTGGTGTTCTACGGGGTCCTTAATCGAAGTCCTTACCTGGATCTTACCTCGTCCTATTTGTAGGGAATAAAGATGACGCCCGAGGGAATATAATTTAGAAGATTTAAGTTCACGCCCGAGGGACGGATTGGAAATATCTGTCGGGTGTTTGCTTAGCCAAAGTTCATCACAATAGCTAAAATAAATTCCATGTCTGATAAGGCCATGTATTTTAGGTTGTTTGGACAGAGATAACTTGAATATTCTTTATTTTACTTCATTAACTTTAATGAAAATCTGATTGTGTTAGTTCTTGGCAAAGGTAACTGAAACATAATTAATAATCAAAAACTGCATCAAATGCGCTTTCCAGAACAGTGTCGCATGACCCATGTTGCTTTTAAGAAATTAAAGGGTCAGCACCCTCCAAAATATGGGGTACTTTAACAAAATGAATAATGCCACAAAATAATTGCAAATAATTTGTTATGCAATCCTACATATTTTGATCCCGATGCCTTTCTCGACCTAAAGGTTATGACATTGTTGTATTACTTATGCTCAACCCTGTATGCTGATCAGGCAATAATTTTAAACTAATATTGTTTACAATATAATCAGATTTGTTTACAGAGAGACAGTATTAGAATTTGGACCATAATAAGTTGCAGACAGTGGTATTCAAAATGTGGGTCGCAACCCACAGGAATGTCGCGTCAAGAAATTAGGGATGGGAGGGTGCCTGGAGAAAAAATTTCCAGCATAAACAAAAATAATTAACTTAGAGGTTAATATTTATCTTTTGCATCGTAAATAAAATATAATGTCTTAATATTCAGTTCCAGGCGATTTCTCATTTTTGTATTTCAATGAGAAACTTAGCTCGCATAAATCTGTTGCTACAAATGAAACCAAACATGTATAGAGCTTTGTTTGCCAGTCATGGGTATTCTTCCATTCTTTTGTCCTAGATATGGTTTCGTGATGTGGACCATATTCTTGCAGTGTTTAACACAAATACATGTAAGGTAAACGGTTTTATTAAAATACTAAACTGTCAATTTGATTCAATAAAATTCACCCACGAATTAGAAGTAAACAATACACTTCCTTTGCTAGATGTACTAGTTCTAAAGAATGACTTTTGAACTCGATGCCTACAGGAAGGAAACCACCACTATAAGTTACATTCCAAATGACACATCATACGTTTGCACAACGGCAGGTTTAAATTTCCTAGTAAACAGATTGATAAATGTTCCCTTAAATAAGAGTAGATATAGTATAGAATTATAGTACCTGAAAACGTTGTTAAATATAAGGGATATTCGGATTGCTTAGTGGAAAAATTGATTAATAGACAGAACGATGAAAATGTAAGCGAAATGCATGACACTCAGGAAAGATAAAATAGGGAATAACTTTGTTTGTCTACATTTTTAATTACGTATCACAAAGGGTTTTCAGATAATTTTTCAGAAAGCTGATTTGCAGCTAACTTTTTCGACAAAAAATAATTTCAGAAATTTTTTAGGTAATGTGAAAGATAAAGACAAAGCCACTGAAAAGTCGGGTATCTATGAGATAAGTTGTAAAGATTGTAATCTTAAATACGGTGGGCAGACTAAGAGAACCATAAGGACTTGATTTCGTGAACATCTGGCACATTTGAGATACGGTAGTGTAGACAAGTGATGCGTTGCACAACATATTTGGGGATAATAATCACCACATTGATAAGGAAAATCTGAAACTTATCAAAAACGTTAGACAACAAGCGATGCTTGATGCGTAGAAGAGCATTTATATTTCTAGAGCAATAAAAAACAAAAGTTCCTTAAATCGAGCCACGCCACTGATCTCGAGCCACTATTTTCGTTTTGTTTTTGAATCAGATAAACATTCTTAAACCTGTCAGGTAAAATAATAAAGGAAGTTGAATAACCTTGTCCGGCAATAAAGATACAATACACAGAAAAAGTGCCTGCGACTTAAAATCTCCCTCTCGGTTTCGTTCTTTACCTAATAAGCAATATAAATAGACGGTGCTGTAGTAGAAATTAGTTTAAATTTTTCATCCTCTGATGACGCTAACTTTGTTAGTGAAATGATCGTCAGGTCTTTAAGAAGATGTGTTGTGGTAATTTGGGTTCTCCAAGTGTACTTATCAGTGCTTATCACAGGTTCCAATCTTCACTTAGTGAATACATCTACAATTGTCACAACTGGTTTTAATTTTGTTTGGAAAAATTCACAAAGTGGTTGGTAAATTTTACGAAGTAACTTGCAGGTCTAGAAAAACTTGCTCAGAAATCATCATTATGCACTAAGCATCTCCCCTGAGTTTTTGAACACCCTGAAATGAATTAAAATTATTTTTCTGGTTTTAAGTTTTTCATATGTCGTCAAGCTTTTTCAAAAACTTAGTGATTTTGTTTGTGGCCGATATTAAATTCACATCGCGGCCTGAAAAACTTTCTACAAGATGTTGCTTCTCAAAAGACCTTACTTTTGTGGGATAAAGAAGATCTACATATAAAGGACCCACGTCTTCGCAAATTTTTTTACAAATACAAGTCTGTATCACCTTACCTTTGATAGAATTTACATCTTTACTGACATAGCCCTTTTTGGAAGATTAATATTTGAGACAAGAGCTTCTCGGTGTAAAAAGTTGTGCAGCCATTTGGAATTTTGCATTACTTTTTGTAATCTGAAAATCAGACAAGATCGATATACTGTCATATTGGCACCATCGGTGCATGTAACAACGCATTTCGTTTAGTCAATATCGTATTTAGATGTTCATTTCATAAAGGTATCAAGCAATTTGTTTCGGTATATTGGGATCTAATAGCGTTCAAAATAAAATAACTTCTGCGATATCATTGCTTGTGTTGTTCTTATGAATGCTATTAACTGGACACTTCATCCATCTGTAGAAAGAAGCATGTGCATTTAGGGATACTTTAAAAAATTACTGCTCAAATATCTTCTTTTATATAATTTATCCTTCCCTGGATAGTATTATTGGAGAGATGAGTTGTTTCTAATTTTGAAGCTGGCTTTTCAGCAATTAATATTTCTACCATGTCGACAGCTGCTAGCGAAATTAAGTTGTCAGCTATAATTATATGTTACTTATTGGTTTTTGCAATGCGATGTTTAACTCAACTACAGGCTAGTAATGCCTTTCGCATTAGTAGTTAATTTTTTTTAAATATATTTCAACACACCACAAGGGCTTACAGCCTAAATACTATCGTACCGTGGGTATCGACAAGGAGGAAAGAGGCAACTTGTTAATTCTGGATTTAAAGGTTTGGAGGTTCGGATGAGAAGGGAAAACATGTGGTGGCAAGGAATTCCACAACTTGGAAGTCCTCGGGACAAAAGAGCGGACATAACAAGATGTTGTATGTCTGGTGACCTGGACAGTAAAGGATTCGCTCTATTCCCCTGGTAGATCTGTTGGAGGTAGCAGGTGGAAGAAAGCTCCTCTGAGCAGTGTCCGTGCAGATATCTATAAAAGAGAGAGAGATCACCAACGGCACGCCGCTAAGCAAGGGATGGCAGCCTTAGGGTGAGGATAGGGTCACCGATGAGACGTATAGCTCTCTTCTGAATGGAGTCCAGGATAGCGAGTGTAGAAGCGACAGCAGCACCCCAGATGTGGGAGCAGTGTTCGAGGTTTAGCCTTATTTGTAAAGTATATAAGGTACAGATATTAGCTGGTGAAAAGTATTTGCTAGCCCGGAAGAGGAAACCTAATTTCTTAGCAGCCGCTTCTGCAATTGATGTGACATGATGGTGCCAATTGGTATTTTGATCCACAGAAATGCCAACAAGTGAAAAGGACTTATTACCTTCAATAACTTGGTTGTTCACTGTGATGGGTCTAGAGCTGGTGTATCTCTTATGAGATAGAAAGCAAGACTGAAATTTGGTGGGGTTGAATTGTACAAGATTCTTACTTCCCCAGTCTAATATTTTTTGGAGATCCACAGAGACAGAACCCTCCATGAGTCTGCGATCCACATCTAATTGGGCTAAAGAGACAGGCTTAGAATATTGTATATTTGAGTGGAGGGTGCTGTCGTCCGCATAACGTAAACTGGGTTGGATGTGCCAGAGAGGAGGTCATTGATGTGGAGAAGAAACAAAATAGGGCTAAAGCTGAACCTTGAGGAACTCCTGCATTAATTGGATACAGTTTAGAGGAATAGCCATCTACGACGACAGAAATGCTCCGGTTTGAGAGGAAATTTGCTGTTCAGGTACAGAGCTTTGGTGGTAGCCCATAGGCCGGGAGTTTATTAAGCAGCGCTGCGTGCCAGACCTGGTCGAATGCTTTGGATGTGTCTTGAGCGACAATTTGGGATTCACCGTGTAGTTACATAGACCTGTTCCAAGAATGGGTGACAAAGGAAAGGAGGTCGGTAGTTGATCTACGCTGACGGAATCCATACTGCCTGTCGTGGATTAGACTGTGTTTTTAAGAAGATTTTCGGTGCTTATTACTTTTTCATCACCTTAGAGACAACTGAAAGGAGATAAATGGGCCTGTAGTTGCTAGGAACCGCTTTGGATCATTTCTTGGGGACGGGCTGTACTCGAGCAGTTTGCCAGTTACTAGGGAGAATGCCTCTATTGTAAGATGTCTGAAACAGACGAGTCAGGACGGGAGCAAGTTCTAGTGCCCATTTTTTCAGAACAAATGCTGGGACATCGTCAAGGCTAAAGGCTTTCCTGGTATTAAGAGAAGAGAGCCACTTTCGTACCTTTTTAGTTTTGAAAATGATATCTGTCATTTTATGCGCGACATTGGGTACTGTTGGTGGTTGAAAATTTGGAGGTGGGTTGAGAGTAGAATTGCCGGCGAAGAACGAGGCAAAAAGTTCAGCCTTGCCCAGGGCAGTAGAAACAATTTCATTTCCTGAAACAAGAGGTGGGTACGTGCTCTTGCAGAAATTATTCCCAATAAATTTAGCAAGAGTCTAAAAGGGTAGGCTGCCGTTGGAGCTTGAGAGGATTTTACTTTTGATGTGGTTTTTAAACGAGTTTTTTGCCTCAAAAAGAATGCAGACATAGCGGTTTCTTGCGTCGTTAAATGCTTGACGGTTTTATTGACTGGGGTTGTGTAGAAGCGTTTTGTGAGCTTTGACCTTTTCAAGTCTGGCCTTGTCACATAATTTAGAGAACCAGGGCTTTTGAGTGGCTGAAGAGGTTTTCTGTGTACGTGGAATAAATAATTCCCTGCCAGCTTGGATAATTTCGGTGACGTTTTGTGAGATATCAGGGGGGTCAGGATGAGAGAAGCAGACAGACGCCCGTGGAAATGAGGAAAAGTAATCCCGCATTTCGTCCTAGTTCGCGGAGTTGTATTGCCAAACGATACGTGGGTGTGATAACTTTGTGACCTCGGGTTGCATTGCGCAGGAAGCAGTGATCATGTCGTGGTCTGAGCGACCAAAGGCGGGGGGGTGTACTGATGTCTTATAGCATTCAAGTTTTGTAGTAAAAAGGAGACCCAAGGGATTTGAGCTGTGTGTTGGGGTGCGAGGAAAGTAGTAGGTTGCTGAACCATATTGGATAAAGAGTTTATGACTGAAAAGGCCTCCGCTGCTCTCCCTTGTGGATCGGTTTTTGAAGATCCCAGCCATTCTTTCTTATGGAGATTGAAGTCACCAATAATAGGGACCTCGGAGGAAGGATATTCAGAAATCAGATGGTCGGTTTTTCGGAAAAGTAGTCAAAGAGCTGGGCAAAGTTGTTGTCAGAAGGTGACCGGTAAATGCAGCAGATGAATTTAGTTGCGGGCCTTAGAGAGTTTCATCTAAAGTATGTATTTTCTTCCAGCTTGCAAATTGAGGAGTCTGGTGCAGGGTAAGTTGCTACGGACGTATGAGCACACGCCTCCATGCAATCTAAAGGAAATAAGGAGCTCATACCCCAGGAAATTAAAGTGATTGGTGGCTCTTTTGGCACACTAATTTGGGTTTCGGTGAGGAAGAGGGGTTGGGGCCTATGAGCCTGGAGGAAATGGTGGATGAAGTTGAGGTTTGAATTTAGGCCACATATATTCGAGAAGGATATGTTAAAACTTAATACCGGCGCCCCCTGCACTCCCCCCTCCTGGAGACCCGAATGGAGGGGTATTTTATCTCTAGAATCTTTTTTGCAAGGAGGAGCCATCATCATTTTTGTTTATAAGGGAAACCGACTCATACACCAGAACCGGAAACGTCCGTTGGGACTTCACCGGCCCCTTGATGTAAGAGGAGGTACCTCCTTGGGCGTGAAAAAAATCCTTGACTATCGCGTAAAGGAAAAGTCCACTACCACCTGCAATATTGTTTTTTAATTCCAGATGCTTTTTTAACAAGGTCACTATTTAAAGTAGATTTTATGGCTCTATACTTTCGTTTGATAAGCCTTCTCCACACTATACGTTGCGGTTTATTGAAAATAATGGTAAGCCCATATTTGAGGTATTCGCAACTCAACAATCTGTTTTGCTCTGTATTCCTTTTACTTTGGAACGTAAACGGTTCCAACGTTCTCGTTAAAATTTGTCCATATATAACAAATTAATTAATCTCAATGAATGAATATAACATGGGTAAGTTATCCGTAAGTATTAAATATTGCCCTTCATACAGTACATAGCTTGCAAGTGACGCCTTAGCGAGCGTTCCGCTGATTATATAGAAGCGAACGTATGATCCCATTAACATCTGGTATTATAGTATCCTTTCTTTGCCTGGCTGAAAATTTCGGAAAATATAGAGCACGGAACTTGCGCTATTTAGTCATAGATGCTGAAAGTACCAAACACATTTTCTAACTTAAATTTGATTGCGTTACTTAGTGACAGATGGCGCGAGCAACACAAAAATATATGGGCTTCAGTATTGTTATTAGATGATTATTAGATATCTTTTAGCATGGCTGTTGTTGTATTTCCTGTAACTAAAAATTTGTATGTCAAACTGCGCAACCAAATTTGGTATGAATGTTTCTACTATAAAAAGCAAACCATATTTTTAACCAAAATTTAGATCTCTAAGTTAAAAGAAAAATTATAGATATTAAAAAAATACCAAAATAATTTGTTCGCATAATCAAATCTATTGTGTATTACAGACAAGGATTAAGTTTTGTTGGCGCAAAAAGTCAAGAAATACTAGAAAAACTACTTTAAAGGTTTGCTAGTTTTTCTTCTTAAGACCTCATAGTCGCAATTTAAAACGTCAAAATTGGACTTTTTCAGCCAAGGAACCTGAAACGAATACGGGTTATGTGAAAGAAATGTCTCAGGAAATGTGTTTTACAAAGCCTCATGTTTCAGCTTCAACAGCCACTGTCTTACACTTTACTAAAATATTTTCAGAAATCCAATTTCAAGTCGATTCTTTTTCTGATATTTTAGTAGTATTTTCGGTTATAGGGTTTATGGTTTATTCATATATAATTTTTAACAAATTCTTGTAGTGGGAGACTTCAACTTTGAAATGTTAGTAATATTTTTCAAATGAGCGTGAAGTATGTCCCCTAGAACACGTATACGCGCACAGTTTCAGTTTTTATCTCTTTATGTACATACAAGACGGTACATTTAAATTTAAAGCTCAATAGATCCGTTTTTATACAAGATACGAGAAAAAATTATAAACCTTGAGTATAGCTTGTCTTGACCTGCATTCTATAAAAGTATTTTGACAATCACAGGGTGGCCCACAAGTCCTTGGCGATACTGACTTTTTCTTTTTTAATAGAACATTCCGTATGTTTATGCATTTTGCATTTTCCATCCATGCATGTATGTTAGTATAAAAGTTGAGATCATTAGTCTTTTTCAAGGTATATCAATTAATTGTGCACCTTTTCACGTTTTTGTCACATATAAATTATGCCATACCGCGTTGTTTACCAATAGATTCTGGAATTCCATGAAAATTACGCACTCAGACAGGTTTAGCTTATAGTATTCGTAAAAAAATCGAGCTGTCATATACAGGAAGCCCTCAAATAGTGACTAACTAAAAAAAGAATCTAACGGCGTAACTCAATTATTTCAAATGGAACAACCTGTATTTTGTGTTTCAGAAGTGAAAGACTGCCCGCAGGTTAAACACTTGTATAAAATTCCCTTTACTTAAAAACACTAGTTTTGGAAATATTTACATTTATAATCGTATATCCTGATCCACGTATGGGTCAGTTAAAAAAATTGCCAGTTCAATTCTAATAACCGACTAGATTATGTGAGTATCTACCATTAAAATATTCCAATTACCTTTGCTACAAAAAAGGTAGGAACTAATTAATTTGATAGGATTATCTATGTTTACATTTTGATAATATAAAAGTAGTTGATAAATTGTTTACACAAATGTGAAATGAAACTTCAAAGTGACAGACTTAAATAACGTTATTATTTCTGACAGGTTGTGACATAAAATTATGATTATTTTCCGCTTATATTTTAGAGAATTTTCGTAGAAAAAATTTACTAATGGGCAGATCCAGAGTTTTCAATTTTGAAAAAAATTCTTCAAATGACCGCGAACTAGGCCATCTAAAACCCACATCCGGGGTCAGTTTCCATTTTATATGTATATATATATATATATATATATATATATATATATATATATATATATATATATATATATATATATATATATATATATATATATATATATATATATATATATATAGCTGTGTATGAGTAGCCGAGATCACCAAAGGAGTTCGGAGTGTGAGGTCATGGATTTAGACAGGGTTTTTTTTATACACAAATGTAAAATATGCGACTTTGGAAAAGATGTGGGTGGTATCCATTGTACATAATATATGCACGCCTAAGAACAGTGAACGAGTGTAGGTTGGGTTATTGTGGTTTGTCTCAATCGACCTGCTCTCGAGATGTCATAGAAATAGGATCACACCGATAACTCAAAAAATGACTCTATCTGTAAGTGGCTTGAATAAGTTTGTTAGACAGGAAAATCGGTCAAGGTTTTTCAGGAAATTTTTGGGTTTCCTTTCTAAAAACAATTTTCATGCCTGAAAACAACAAAGCCATGGTAACCAAATTTGGTGCATACGTTCCGTTATAAAGAAGTAAACTATGTACCGAAGTTTAGGTTACAGTGCTATTGGGGCGGCAGAGCCGCGGACGAGCCCTGAGGGAGAAAAAAATGTACCGAAGTTTAGATTTCTATGTTACAAGAAAAAAAGTTATAAGCATTTTATAAAAAGACTGTTTCGTGCCACATCATTTCTATGGAAATTCACTACCATAACGCAGTTTCTGCATCCAGACCTTTTGTTACTTCCACTGATTCAAATTTCCGTGAAAATTAAAGGAAATAACTTTTTATATTTTCTTCTTTTTAAATTTAGTTGCAGATTAGACATATAAGTAATTTATTTCAATTTTATGTATTTTTTCCAGCGAATTTTCGTGGAAAAAATATCCAGTTAGTTTTCGCAGCAGTTTTTTGTTTTTTGTTTTTTGTTTTCGTATAGATAATTGTTTGTAAGTTTTTTGGGAAATGTTGGTAATTAATAATAAATGTTTAATAGGTTGTTTTAAAAAAATGTTTAGCAAATTTTCTTAATAAATATGTTTAGGTGACATTCCTTAAGCAAATTTTTGTAAAAAATGGCGAATTTTCGTGAAAAAAAATTGATTATTTCGCACTTTTGTAAAAAAAAAAAAATTTTGTGAATAATTATATCTTGGCAGATGTGTAAACGGATTAAAGAAGCTCGTTGCACAGGAAAACGGCCCTTTTTATTCAGGAGCATTTCAAGTTTATTTTCGAAAAATTTTTGTACTTTTTCAAACAATGAGGTTATTTTTATAAAATATGGTATATTGTTTCAACTATACTGTTAACGAAATTTCATGATGTTTATTAAAAAAAGAACATATTTGCCATTAAAAACATTTCTATGAAAATTAGCTACCATAACGCACTTACTGGATCCAGACTTTTTCCTCCAAAAACCGTTTGCTTTCACTGAACATTCTTATATAGGCAGTTATTTACGTAAATCGTTTATCAAAAGTTTTGTTTCCGTTAAATATGATATTTAGTTTTGTCACTGGTTGCTTTTTTAGTGAATTTTCGTAGAAAAAAATCACTATCGGGGAGATCCCGACTTTTGAATTTTGAAGACATTTTTGCAAATAAGCGCGAACTATGACCCCTAGAACTCATATCCGGGGTCACTTTCAATTTTTATATGTTTATATACACACACCGATAACTCAAAAAATAAAATAATAGGCCGATTTTAATACAATTTGGCAGATACCTTCCTTTTGTAAATGGCTTGGATAAGTTCGTTAGTCAAGAAAATCGGACGAGGTTTTCCGAGAAAATTTTCAGTTTTCATTCGAAAAAAATTTTTAGCTCAAAAAATAATGAGCCAATTTCGATAAAATTTGGCATAGACCTTCCTTTTGTAAATGGCTTGGACAAGTTTGTTAATCAGTAAAATCGGACAGGGTTTTCCGGAAAATTTTTGAGTTTTCATTCGAAAAAAATTTTTAGCTCAAAAAATAATAAGCCGCTTTTGATAAAATTTGGCGTGGATCTTCCTTTTGTAAATGGATTGGATAACTTCGTTAATCAGGAAAATCGCACGAGGTTTTCCGAGAAAATGTTGAGTTTTCATTCGAAAAAAAATTTGATCTCAAAAAATAAAAAAGCTATGAAAACCAAATTTGGTAGGTAGGTTTATGATATAAAAAGTAAACTATACAACAAAATTTGGATTTCTATGTTACAAGAAAAAAAAGTTATATTAAAATATTTTGTGCCAGATCATTTCTATGAAAATTCACTACCATAATGCACTTGCTGCGTCCAGGTTTTTGCCTATAAACAACTTTAAGCACGCATTCCTTTGTTTTAAAATTGTTTAAATTGCAAGAAAAAAAAAACAAAATTTTAAATTTTAGATTGTCACCTTGTTTCTGGTTTTTAAAGTGGTTAATTTTTTGCCATTACAAAAAAAAATAAGATTCGCATCTATTTGTTTCAAAATGGTTCAAATTGCAAAAAAGAAAATAAATATTAAAAGGTGGGGTTTGACACCCTCTATCGGGGTAAGGCTAGATGTATTCTCACCATAATTAGAACGGCAGACCAGTTTCGTTTTAATTCGAGCTCATCAGTACGGTATACTAATTACAGCGAAAACACCCCTATAAAGTGATATGGCTATGGTATCCAGCCTCAAAGAACATTGTGGGATATATGACAGGGTCATCATCTCTGCTCTGAATCAGGTAGAATGTTGTCACGACAGCTGATGAGCTCTAATTAGAGCGAAACCGGTCTGCGGTTCTAATTATGGTGAGAATACAGCTAGCCTTACATACATTGTTCCTATATTAGGGAAGAAATGGACCAGGGCTGAAAATTTACAAAATTGTTAGTTGGTTGTACACAGTCTCTATTTTATAACATTTTGGGTTATTTGGAGCTGTCGTGACAACATACTACCTGGTTCCGAACCGAGATGGCGACCCTATACTACATCTTATAATGTACCCTGTATCTGATTCGTTGCAAAAATTTCCAGTAAGGCGAGTTAACCTGAATCGTTATATATTGTATTCATGAATAATGCACTGCTGCCATGCGTCTCATTTGTACAAGCGCGCTGTTTATGGATCCAACATATATAACTGAAGTATCAAATGGTGGAGGCGCACTTGTAAAACTACTACAGGTTAAATAATATAACCTTAGGTTTAATTTGTTTTGAAATATCTTGCAAGAACATCATCATTTCTAGTACCTTCTGAGAATATTACTCAATAACTTATAATGATTTAAGAGCCAACAAATATTTAATTCGTTTAAGTTCTGCAAGTAGGGTTCCGTTTTTATTTGCTGTTCAAGCCAGGTTACATAAGACCATAAGTAATAAATACTGTGCGGTTATGTTCTGCTTTGACAATTTAATACTTTTGTTTGCTAGTTATTTCACTCTAGGATAGGCTATCTAATGATACGTGAACTAAGGTTTTGTTTACACGACACTGGACCCTGACTTCATGCCCGGGATATATTCACTATGTGAAAACTGGAACCTGTGATGAGCACTGATAAGTACACTCAGAGAACACAAATCACCACAACACATATTTCAAAGACCTTACGATCGTTTCGCTGACCACGTCAGCGTCATCAGAGGATGAAAAAGTTCTAAAATTAAAATCAACAGTATTTATATCACACCTAGGTAACGAACCAATTTGAAGTAAAAAATGCAGTCGGCGACCCATCGCCTGTCTCTTGTGTCAATATTGAACGGACGAGGTCGACGAACTACCCCAATCTTCTGGTTCAGAAATTTATGAGCTTTTATCTAATCTGAGGATAATGGCCTTAAAATGAAAGGTACCGAGATATTTAAGGAAGCTACACGTTCTTTTTGATCTAGAAATTTCACTATGTGAATACTGGAGCAACTAAAGAAATCCGACAAGCACATCTGGCGAACAGACCAATAACAACCGCTTATCTTTTTTTTTAAAACAAACCGAGTGTTTGGCTCACTAAATTAACTTTAACAAAGGATAAATAATTCAACTAAAAGTCTATATAAAAACAAGTATTTATATTGATTTTTAATTCTATGTAAAAACAAGTATTTATATTGACTTTTTAGATACAAAAAAACGAAAGGGGGTCTTTAAGTCGATAACCAAACGTAGAGCTTAGTATCTGTATAGACCGGCCGAGTTATTGACAATAATTTATTATTCTGCCAGACAAATTAGGAGTGTTTAGCTGGTCAAATGCAAAGTGAAAATAAAGGGCTTGAAATTAAAGGTGCCGCAATTACTGGAAGATGAGATTTTGATGTCATTTGACGTGGCGTCATTATTTCCTAGTGTACCCACAAAACAAACGCTGTAGTATTTGGAACAATTGTTAAAATTGAACAATATGAGTCAGACGTTTGCAAAGAATATTTAACTCTAACTATCCTTTGTATAAAACAAAATATTTTCCAATTTAACAATGAGTTTTTACAAACTGAAGGCACCGCAATGGGCAATCTATTATCTCCTTTGATTGCAGACCTTTTTGTGAGTAGATTTGAGAAGGAATTAAAAATAAAAATGGGTGTTTCCCTAGAAATTGGTTTTGTTATGCCGACGATATTTTTGCAGTGTTTGACACAAATATATGCAAGGTTGAAGAATTTACTGAACAACTAAATAGTCAATTTGATTCAATAAACTTTACCCACAAAATAGAAATCAACAATAAACTTTCTTTTCTAGATGTACTAGTTATTAAAAATAAAAATAATGACTCGCTTGAATTCGATGTATACAGGAAAGAAAGTGCCACTATTAGTTATATTCCTAACGACTCACATCATACGTTTGCACAAAAAACGGCTAGTTTAAATTTCCTGGTAAACAGATCGATAAATTTTCCGTTAAGTAAAAATAGATTTAATATAGAGTAAAAGTACATAAAAACGTGGCGAGATATAACGGTTATTCGGATAGTTTGGTGGACAAATTGATTAACAAACACAGAACAAAGAAAATGATATCTGAATGTACCACATTTATGAAAGATAAAATAGAGAAAAAATTTGTGTGTCTACCTTATGAACCTTGTATCACAAAGGATTTAGAAAGTATTTTTAAAAAAGTCGATTAACATTTGACTTTTTCGACGGAAAGTAATTAAAAAAATTTGTTGGGTAGTACGAAAGACAAAGACAAAGCCACTGAAATGTCGGGTATTTATGAGATAAGTTGCAAAGATTGCAATCTTAAATACGTGGGTCAAACCAAGAGAAACATAGCCACCAGCTTTTGTGAACATCTCGCACATTTACGATATGGTACGGTTGACAAATCATGTGTGGCACAACATATATAGGATAATAATCACCACATTGACAAACAAACTTTGAAACTTGTCAAAAATGTTAGACATCAAATTATGCTTGATTCCTTTGAAAGTATTTATATATCAAGGTCGATTAAGAACAAAACTTCATTAAACCGCGCGGCACCTTTAATTTAAAGCCCTTTATTTTCACTTTGCATTTGACCAGCTAAACACTTCTAATTTGTCTGGCAGAATAATAAATTATTGTCAATAACTCGCCGGTCTATACAGGTACTAAGCTCTACGTTTGGTTATCGACTTAAAGACCCCCTTTCGTTTTCTTTGTATCTAAGAAGTCAATATAAATACTTGTTTTTACATAGAATTAAAAATCAATATAAATACTTGTTTTTTTATAGAATTTTAGTTGAATTATTTATTCTTAATTTAGTGAGCCAAACACTCGGTTTGTTTAAAAAAAAGATGAGCGGCTGTTATTGGTCTGTTCGCCAGATGTGCTTGTCGGCTTTCTTTAGTTGCTCCAATATTCACATAGTGAAATTTCTAGACCAAAGAGCACGTGTATCTTCCTTAAATATCTCGGTACCTTTCATTTTAAGCCCATTACCCTTAGATTAGATAAAAGCTCATAAATTTGTCAACCAGAAGATTGGGGTAGTTCTTCGACCTCGTCCGTTCCATACTGATACAATAGACAGCCGATGGGTCGCCGACTGCAATTTTAACTTCTGATTAGTTCGTTACCTAGGTGCGATATAAATACACAGTAGCTGTTGATTTTAATTTTAGAATTTTTTCATCCTCTGGTGACGCTGAAGTGGTCAGCGAAACGATTGTAAGTCTTTGAAATGTGTGTTTTGATAATTTGGGTTCTCCAAGTGTACTTACCGGGATATATTATTTTATATTAAAAGTTTACATAACAGTTAATTACAGAATTAGTAGCATTGGCATTTGAAACACATTCAACGAATGTTTCGATCTTATAATATGACATCTTATGTTTAAGTTTAAAGATAAAGGAAGAAACTATTTTAAATCGTTTTTATAGAGACTACACTTTCAGCATAAAACTGTATTTGGGGCCGTTTATCAAGCTACAAATATAATGTATTTTAAAAATTTATTGAAGCCCGCAGTTAAATAACAATCACTAGACAAAATTTTAATTTCATGTCGTCTGTCATTTTCGATATTTGTGTCCGAGATTTCACGATTGTTGGTTCGAGGAGTATGTTTTATGCGCGTTATTTATTTTGTTCGGTTACCGATATGTATGGTTTATACCTGTTGTATAAATCAATCTACGTGTGGCGGTTAACTACTCCGTCTGCTAGAGATTGGACTTTAACCACTAAGTCGTTTCCACGCATGTCTTTCAGATTTTATTTTTAATTTGGAAAAAGCTCTAAATATTGTGAACCAAATTACCTTAAGTTCAAAACATAGGTTTATTTATAACATTTCATGTGAAGACTCATTTCAGTTACTTACTCTCGTACTTACAAAAGTATAGCGTTTTCAAAAATATTTTTCGATATTTTTGGGGGAAAAAATGTCCGTTATAACCGATATACGAACTTGTTATTGGTCTTAGTACAATGACGATATGTGCCGAGTTTCGTTTAAATCAGTTGAGTATTTTTGTATATATAATTTTAGCACATGCCATCGTACTAATTTTAAAAGAGTTTAATCTAATTTATTATATGCCTGGTCTGTGGATAATAGTACTATATTTTTTGTTAATAATGTCCTTTTGTTATATGATAAAGCTTGAATTCAACCTGTGCCTCGCAGATCTGCAATGCAGCTACCGGTATAAACTTCATTCTAACCATGTGAGGAATTAACTGTTATGTTTCTTTACAAAAAATGTCTTATTCAGCGTTTATTAAATGTTCATCCCTACCTTGTAGCAGATATTACATTTCGTCTCATACAGTTCTTAATAATACATCCTGGTGGCGCCACCTTTGTTAGTCGCAGTGTATTTAAGTTGAGTTAGGGGGTTTGAGAGTTTTCGATTAAAAGTAAGTGAAGCCTGCCCTCCGCGACCGCCCGCCACGTTTTTAAAATTACATGCTAAAAGTTGTTCTCATTGCGGGCGGCATTGTGTCTCACTACGTCCACGTTAAATTATATTATTCAGAATTCTCGGCGGACAAATTGTTTTCCTGTGATAAACCAAACCTTTATTACCTTCCATTCCACTCCATATTCCAAGCCAAAGTGTTTGGCGACCCGAGTGAGCATTTTTTTGATTGGTGGTTAGTCCCTCTTTGTTTTGTTATTAAAAAATTATACAGTCCACTTAATCCTAATAACAAGTGGCGCATAGAAATTCTTGTCAAATTTCCAAACCTTTAGTCCTACGACTCGGATGCATCGGGACATTGCGTAACGGCCTCCCTGTCTCTAAGAACATAATTTTAGTAATTATTATAAGTTATAAAATATCCGTAAATACACTTTAAAATTTATGCCAGTTTTATACAATTATAAGGAAACCCGCATCATCTTATCTGCCAGATAATAAATATAAAATAAATAAAATTTCCTTCGATGCCCAAGTGTTTGATTTACATCTCAATTTTATTCATTTATCTACCGTCCAGCAGCTAATAAATAATCTCTGTTTCAATCTCAATATATTATTCTAAATATATATCCACGTTACAATAAAATAATGTCATCCAAACTCGAGAAAACATTGTCTAAACTTGAGATTAAACGACAAAGCTTATTCGAGCGCATTCAACATTTGTATGATGATGTCAAACTATTAAAGGGTGGTCTGGCTAACTAAAATAGATTGGAAACCTTCCGTCTTGGAGACATCAACTTATCTGACACAAAAAACCAACTCGATGCAGTTGTTGATCAGATTAGAGATATTAAACTCGAATTAGCAGTGAGGTTCCTAGTTAAGATGTTGTTGAAGCGATTCAGCGCTTATGTGATTTTATTGAATTCTTCATTTCACAAATATCCGTTCCCAATGAACCTGAACGACAAACCCATACCTCTAGCATACGCCTGCCACCCATAGATTTAATTAAATTTTTCGGTGAAGATTTGTGTACATGGCCTCTCTTCTACGACAATTTTAAGAATGTAATTCACTCCAATATAAGGTTTTCTAAAGCAGAAACTTGCAATACCTTTTAGGTTCGCTACAGGGAAAAGCTCTTAGATGCATTTCGTCTATTGCACCGTTGCCTGACAATTACGATATAATTTGGCGATTGTTATATGACAGTTACAATAATGAGAGATACTTAGCCTCTGAGTATATGGAAGCCTTGCTGAATTTTTGTGCTTAAACGATAGTAATCCAAATACTTCGAAAATATTTTTAGAAAATTTTGATACCAATGTAGCTGCCATGAAACGTTTAAAATTACACGATGTCAGTGATTTTATGTTCACCCATATTGCACTTTCTAAGTTGCTACAGAAAATAACTAATTCGTTCAAATTAACTTGTAAATCTGAAGATATTCCCATGTGCGACGAATTAATAAATTTTGTGAAACATCAAAGTAAATTTATAATTAATCCTGATATATATTGGTCTGCGCCGTATGGTCTAATAAAAAATGCTAAAACTATTGTAACTAATAACGCAATAAAGTTTGAAATAGGCTGTATTTACCGACCAAGGGCTTCAGATTTTGACGTAGCCTTCCTTAACGAAGTCGTTTAGTGCTTGTGGGAGATTTTAATGTTCCTGATATTTCTTGACCTTTATCTGTGGCACCTTCGGGAACTGCATTTTCTTCTCGCTTGGCTCAGACTCTTACTGAGAATAATCTACATCAGCTAATTCATGAACCTACCCGTTACAGACCTAATCAGAATCCTTCTGTATTGGATCTGGTTCTCACGAATACAGCAGATTCTGTTCACTCCTTGAATAGTCAGTCGTCAATTGGCTAATCAGACCGCGTCTGTATTTTGTTCTCTCTGCAATTCACCACCCAAACTTTACCTAAGCTCTCATATAAAGAAACATCTAGTATTAATTTATGACAATTTATATCGAGAGTTGGATAGAAAAGATTGGAATTTACTCTTCGAGGATGCCTCTCTGGATGGTATTGCGAACACAGTGCAAAATTTACTTGCCAAAAATGCAGTGAGGAAAAACATTCTGTTTGCTCCAAAAAATCCGTGAATTACGGGTAGTCTCTGTCAACGTTTGAGGGTCAAACCATCCCCCTGGAAACTTTTTAGGAGATCACGCTCTAAAGCAGACTATGCTTTTTTTGCCAGTTTTCTAACATGGTCTTTAAATATATTAGGAAAGCTAAAAGCGACTACTTCGATCACATAGCCTCTGCTCACAATCACAAGGCCTTTTATAAGTGTGTGCGTGCTGGACTGGGCTCTATGGTCTCTACCCCTCTGTTGGGAGATTCTCAAGGTAATGTCTGCACTGACGACCTTAATGTTGCTGAGGAGTTAGCAGTGAATTTTAGTAGGGTCTACTCCGTGGAACCTCAAGATTCACTTCCAACATTACTGTCTCCTAGGTGTTATAATAGTTTCTCAAATATTTCTGTAACCCCACAAGAAGTGGAATATATATTAAACCCCTTATCCAACACAACATCACCTCGCCCTGACCGCATTGCTGATATCTTTTTGAAAAAATGCCCTGCTCCCCTTTCGGTCCCTCTGGCGGTACTTTTTCAGGTTTCTTTCGACGGGGGAGTACTGCCCAATGCTTGGCTGACTACCTCTGTTATTGCTGTATTTAAAACGGGCGATAAGCTAGATCTCGCAAACTACATACCTATAAGCCTTTAACCTATAATCTCTAAAGTTGCGGAACGGTTACTGCTTAATAGGCTTTTGCCTTTTCTGTTGTGTAACCAAATTTTATCCGACAGGCAACACGGATTCCTTTCTAGGCGTTTAACGGTCACCTGACCTGACCTGACCTGACCTGACCTGACCTGACCTGACCTGACCTGACCTGACCTGACCTGACCTGACCTGACCTGACCTGACCTGACCTGACCTGACCTGACCTGACCTGACCTGACCTGACCTGACCTGACCTGACCTGACCTGACCTGACCTGACCTGACCTGACCTGACCTGACCTGACCTGACCTGACCTGACCTGACCTGACCTGACCTGACCTGTTCAATTATTAGTATTTCAATTTTCATCCTAGGGTACTATACAAATTAACATTCTTTAGATTATTATAGTTAGTGCCAAACTTAGGTCAAGGTAAATTAAACATTCAGGTCAGAGCTATCCAGAGAGTCGTCATTCTTGCTGACTCGGCAGAATGTTCAGAGAACAATAAGGTTTGCAGAAGGGCAGTAGTAGGCGTAGAAACATAATTGTTAAGAACATTCAATTTATAAGTAAAGTTAGTTAAGGAGAATTCTCTACACCAAGTAATGTATGTATTGCATTTAATTGTAGGTCAAAAATGTATCGATAACATTGGCATTGAAACGATTACATTGTTATGTAAATAGTAAACACGGTGAAATTGCAACCAAAGGAATGCTGACAATGCGCAAATTATGTAGGATGTAAACCAGTTAAAAAGTATAAGTAGTATTTGTTGGTAAACATTACGAGACTTCTAGTTTAAATTCTCAAGATGTAAAGACGCGACACTTGTGATTTAATTATGTAAACATTACGAGACTGTTCAATTAAGAATCACTATGTAAAGAGTTCGGGCTTAAAATTCATTCAGTTAAGCTTGTTCGTAAGCATTGTTAAGTTTAGTGAGTTTATTAAAGTTTTATTACAACATTACTATGTCTACAATCGCCTAGTTCGACAAATTAAATCCCAATAAACCTCCGCTCCTTAAACAAACTGGCTATTGCCTTCAAACACCGACAAATATTTTATGTTGCAGTTAGGTTTCAACAATCCCAAATTCTCTCATCATAATATAATGCACCAATCTATAAATCCAGTGGATAATCATAAGGATTTGGGGATCATTATTTCGTTCAATTTATCATATTCTGTCCATATAGCACATGTCACATCTAAAGCCAATAAGCTGCTCGATTTGATGCATAGTGCTTTTAAGGGCTGTTCAATCCAAATCTTCAATAGGCTTTACACTATGTATGTTCGTCCTGTCCTAGAGTATGCAGGGGTTGTGTGTGTCCTGTGCTGGGGAGAGACAATGGTATGTTGGACGTGCAGCGTAAAGCCACACGCCTGCCTTATGGTATTGTGCGCCTGAACTACGATAAAAGGCTGAGGCTGTGTGGTGTATCGAAATTTTCTGAGACGAGCCAGGGGTGATTTGATCCTCACATATAAGGCACTTCATGGATGCACTCTCTGCACATATTCAGTTACATGGTCTCTTGATCAAGTTAAAAAAAGAATCATTTTGGACAACAGTTCGTAGTTCATTTCTATTTAAAAGGGTTTTTAGCAAGAGGAATGCTCTGCCCGCGGAGGTAGTAACAGCTCCCAGCACAGGTATTTTTAAGAACAGGTTGGATGCAATGGGGAAGGAGCGGTGAAATTGGTGTAACAATGTTGCTGTTACAGACATATTGTACAAAAATATATGTTTGTTTATATTTATTTGTGTAAAGTAAGGACTAGGTTTCTGAATGTTGTTTTAGTTTTTAAGTTTATGAGTAATTTATAGGTATTGTCTTTACTCTTGACTATGTAATAATAATAATAATAATAATAAAATAATAAAAATAAAAATAAAAATAAAAATAAAAAAAAAATAAAAATAAAAATAAAAATAAAAATAAAAATAAAAATAAAAATAAAAATAAAAATAAAAATAAAAATAAAAATAAAAATAAAAATAAAAATAAAAATAAAAATAAAAATAAAAATAAAAATAAAAATAAAAATAAAAATAAAAATAAAAATAAAAATAAAAATAAAAATAAAAATAAAAATAAAAATAAAAATAAAAATAAAAATAAAAATAAAAATAAAAATAAAAATAAAAATAAAAATAAAAATAAAAATAAAAATAAAAATAAAAATAAAAATAAAAATAAAAATAAAAATAAAAATAAAAATAAAAATAAAAATAAAAATAAAAATAAAAATAAAAATAAAAATAAAAATAAAAATAAAAATAAAAATAAAAATAAAAATAAAAATAAAAATAAAAATAAAAATAAAAATAAGAATAAAAATAAGAATAAAAATAAAAATAAAAATAAAAATAAAAATAAAAATAAAAATAAAAATAAAAATAAAAATAAAAATAAAAATAAAAATAAAAATAAAAATAAAAATAAAAATAAAAATAAAAATAAAAATAAAAATAAAAATAAAAATAAAAATAAAAATAAAAATAAAAATAAAAATAAAAATAAAAATAAAAATAAAAATAAAAATAAAAATAAAAATAAAAATAAAAATAAAAATAAAAATAAAAATAAAAATAAAAATAAAAATAAAAATAAAAATAAAAATAAAAATAAAAATAAAAATAAAAATAAAAATAAAAATAAAAATAAAAATAAAAATAAAAATAAAAATAAAAATAAAAATAAAAATAAAAATAAAAATAAAAATAAAAATAAAAATAAAAATAAAAATAAAAATAAAAATAAAAATAAAAATAAAAATAAAAATAAAAATAAAAATAAAAATAATAAAACTCCGCCCTTGCCGGTCCCAAGCCCGGATGCGAAAGGAGGAGGGGTGGAGTAACAACCACGTTTAAAAACCAGGGTCAGTCTGGCCTCGGACGATAGCACCCTGTAAGGGCCCCTGGCTAGGGTCACAGGTCTGCCTGGCCGGTGGGTGTACTGCTTCCAGCAGTATGCTAACCGCTACTCGTAACGACGTAGACGGTACAGCCAGCGACGCCAGCGATCCGCTGTCCTATTTATCCTCTTTTTCCTTAACCATATTACCTTACTCCTTTCTCCATCCCCACCTGGACCACCAGGGTTGATTGGTGGCACACCCATGGAAATGGAGCAAAACTAAAACCTCGAAAAAATGCCGCTGCCTGGGGTTTGCCAGGGCATGTCTGGATGACAGCATGCGGGACGTCGGTGACGGGGCGCGGATGAGGCAGGCCTCTGCGGTGCAAGAAATTACAGCCCAAACTCAACAGCAGGGAAGCGTAGTAAGTCCAAGAGCTCCACCTTCTGAGAATGCTGCTGAGGAAAATCAGCCGGCGCTCACCCAGGTGGGATTACCAAGACGGGGCACGAAATGGACTATAAATATGAACGAAACAATTATGCGCATTTACTACAAAGTAACACAACTCGAACAACAGACGACTGGATATAGGCAACAACTTCACACCAAATTTCTCAGACTTACAGGTGACATACAGGTGACAACAGAGAGTAGCGGATCAGTATCGTGTCATACTTAGGAATAACCTTATTCCACAAACGAGACTGAATACCATGAAACAGGATTTGAATGTGAAATTTCTAACATAGCCGTTACGGAAAATAATGAGATGCTGTTTGATGGTGGTAATCTGCAACCTGTACATACTGAGCAGGAAGAACACTTCGAAGGTACGCAAGAAATCAGGAACTCATTGACAAATTGTCCACAGAAATTTGACGTGCAGTCGCGGAGTATGAAGGAACAAACGCTCTTACTAGACCACCATTACCTAGGCTAAGATCATCTAGAAAACTGGCGATTATATTGGAATTTTTGAACAGAATTCAAGAGATCAACACATTGGAGCACATGCACACGCTGATTTACTGTGCAGCAACGGCAGCAATTAAAACGCTAGGTATTAAGATTTTCGATCGAAAGTCCAATGACAGAGAGTCGCGTCTAAAGTGACCCGGTGCTTGGTAATACACAATTATTGCATAAAAGGATAAAGCTAAGATATGATATGGACGAGCAATTGGGTGGTCTAGAACCACAAAAAAAACGATGGAACTCAGGTTAATGATTACAATTTATCTGGAAATAGAAATCAAATAAATAAAAATAAATCTATAGACCTTGATAATATCTATAGATCTTCAGATAAGGGACCTTATTATGTACATATAGAGTACAAACTAAATAGTTTAGGAAGATTATTTTCATTACGTGTAGGATACTACTCATATTAAGACAAAAAGTTAAAGGAATCTATACTTGACGTTAAAGAGGTTGGATATAACAGAGTAAAGGTAATCCTAAATACACACACACAGCTGCAAATAGCTTAACTGATAACGAAATATTATCTAAAAATAATTTAATAGCGTATATACCACAATTTTATACTCACAAAAAGTGAGTTATTAGGTTAGTAGATACTTATTTTGATATTAAATTTTTAAAACGGGAAATAGAATCAAAAAATAAAGTTACTGAAGTTAGAAGAATGATGAAACGAATAGTAGACGAAAAAGGGGAATATAAACTAGTACCACGGCAAATAATTATAAAATCATTTCATGGAGAGACTCTACCTAACGAGGTAAGAATAAACGGGGTAAATTTTTCGATAGAACCTTACATATACCTGGTGGTTCAATGCATGAAATGTCTTTGATATGGTTAGACTATTAAAATTTGCAAGAAACAGGATAACTGTTGCAAAACTGTGGGGAAAATCATTACACAAAAAATTGTGATAATAAAAAATATTGCATATATTGTAAAACAAGTGAATATACTACAATATCCAGGGTCTGTCCAGTATACGTAAAACAATTAAACAAGTAATGGTAAATTATAACTTATCTTTTAAAGAAGCCGAAAAACTATTAAAAAAAACCTAGTTATGCGAAGGTCACAACATAACAGATTTCAGGCTTCAACTGATTTTCCCCCGCTTCGGACACCTAAAGAAACTCATAAAACGACACCTACACATTATTCACAAAGCACGAACACATTTCGATAACACACACATCATATTTCACGCGCAAATGCAAAACCTAGTCAATCGCCACAAAAGAAACGAAAAGCATCTAAATCACCAACGCAGAAGTCATCAAAATCAATTTTACCAAATCCATACCGAAAAGATTTTATTGAATACAAAAAAAAAATAACAGAACAACTTACAATATTGTTAACTTAACTAATGAAAAAATCACACCAGAAACATGCGAAGAAACGATAGAAAATTATAATTAAACAAATTCCAATATGAATCGAGGTAAAAATAGTTCAATGGAATTCTTATTATTTAAAGAAAAACAATGACAGTTTAGTAAAGTTTCTTTTAGATGTTGTAGAGTAGTTACTGAAAGATGGTTAAAATCTAGTGATGATTTATTTGCAGTTGGAGGTTACAACAGAATTAAAAAAGATAGATTATATCGTAGGGCACCGGGGTGGTGGGGTGGTGTTGGATTGGCGGTGCAATACTCATTGCTAAATATTACAATTTTTGGGAGATTGAACTTAGCTGCCTTCCACACAATGAGGTGAATGCGTGCTGTATTTATTTGACAAACCTTGATATATATATATATATATATATATATATATATATATATATATATATATATATATATTTTTGGGAGATTGGGAGATTGAACTTAGCTGCCTTCCACACAATGAGGTGAATGCGTGCTGTATTTATTTGACAAACCTTGATATATATATATATATATATATATATATATATATATATATATATATATATATATATATATATATATATATATATATATATATATATATATATATATATATATATATATATATATATATATATATATATATCAAGGTTTGTCAAATAAATACAGCACGCATTCACCTCATTGTGTGGAAGGCAGCTAAGTTCAATCTCCCAAAAATTGTAATATTTAGCAATGAGTATTGCACCGCCAATCCAACACCACCCCACCACCCCGGTGCCCTACGATATAATCTATCTTTTTTAATTCTGTTGTAACCTCCACCTGCAAATAAATCATCACTAGATTTTAACCATCTTTCAGTAACTACTCTACAACATCTAAAAGAAACTTTACTAAACTGTCATTGTTTTTCTTTAAATAATAAGAATTCCATTGAACTATTTTTACCTCGATTCATATTGGAATTTGTTTAATTATAATTTTCTATCGTTTCTTCGCATGTTTCTGGTGTGATTTTTTCATTAGTTAAGTTAACAATATTTTAAGTTGTTCTGTTATTTTTTTTTTGTATTCAATAAAATCTTTTCGGTATGGATTTGGTAAAATTGATTTTGATGACTTCTGCGTTGGTGATTTAGATGCTTTTCGTTTCTTTTGTGGCGATTGACTAGGTTTTGCATTTGCGCGTGAAATATGATGTGTGTGTTATCGAAATGTGTTCGTGCTTTGTGAATAATGTGTAGGTGTCGTTTTATGAGTTTCTTTAGGTGTCCGAAGCGGGGGAAAATCAGTTGAAGCCTGAAATCTGTTATGTTGTGACCTTCGCATAACTAGGTTTTTTTTAATAGTTTTTCGGCTTCTTTAAAAGATAAGTTATAATTCACCATTACTTGTTTAATTGTTTTACGTATACTGGACAGACCCTGGATATTGTAGTATATTCACTTGTTTTACAATATATGCAATATTTTTTATTATCACAATTTTTTGTGTAATGATTTTCCCCACAGTTTTGCAACAGTTATCCTGTTTCTTGCAAATTTTAATAGTCTAACCATATCAAAGACATTTCATGCATTGAACCACCAGGTATATGTAAGGTTCTATCGAAAAATTTACCCCGTTTATTCTTACCTCGTTAGGTAGAGTCTCTCCATGAAATGATTTTATAATTATTTGCCGTGGTACTAGTTTATATTCCCCTTTTTCGTCTACTATTCGTTTCATCATTCTTCTAACTTCAGTAACTTTATTTTTTGATTCTATTTCCCGTTTTAAAAATTTAATATCAAAATAAGTATCTACTAACCTAATAACTCACTTTTTGTGAGTATAAAATTGTGGTATATACGCTATTAAATTATTTTTAGATAATATTTCGTTATCAGTTAAGCTATTTGCAGCTGTGTGTGTGTATTTAGGATTACCTTTACTCTGTTATATCCAACCTCTTTAACGTCAAGTATAGATTCCTTTAACTTTTTGTCTTAATATGAGTAGTATCCTACACGTAATGAAAATAATCTTCCTAAACTATTTAGTTTGTACTCTATATGTACATAATAAGGTCCCTTATCTGAAGATCTATAGATATTATCAAGGTCTATAGATTTATTTTTATTTATTTGATTTCTATTTCCAGATAAATTGTAATCATTAACCTGAGTTCCATCGTTTTTTTTTGTGGTTCTAGACCACCCAATTGCTCGTCCATATCATATCTTAGCTTTATCCTTTTATGCAATAATTGTGTATTACCAAGCACCGGGTCACTTTAGACGCGACTCTCTGTCATTGGACTTTCGATCGAAAATCTTAATACCTAGCGTTTTAATTGCTGCCGTTGCTGCACAGTAAATCAGCGTGTGCATGTGCTCCAATGTGTTGATCTCTTGAATTCTGTTCAAAAATTCCAATATAATCGCCAGTTTTCTAGATGATCTTAGCCTAGGTAATGGTGGTCTAGTAAGAGCGTTTGTTCCTTCATACTCCGCGACTGCACGTCAAATTTCTGTGGACAATTTGTCAATGAGTTCCTGATTTCTTGCGTACCTTCGAAGTGTTCTTCCTGCTCAGTATGTACAGGTTGCAGATTACCACCATCAAACAGCATCTCATTATTTTCCGTAACGGCTATGTTAGAAATTTCACATTCAAATCCTGTTTCATGGTATTCAGTCTCGTTTGTGGAATAAGGTTATTCCTAAGTATGACACGATACTGATCCGCTACTCTCTGTTGTCACCTGTATGTCACCTGTAAGTCTGAGAAATTTGGTGTGAAGTTGTTGCCTATATCCAGTCGTCTGTTGTTCGAGTTGTGTTACTTTGTAGTAAATGCGCATAATTGTTTCGTTCATATTTATAGTCCATTTCGTGCCCCGTCTTGGTAATCCCACCTGGGTGAGCGCCGGCTGATTTTCCTCAGCAGCATTCTCAGAAGGTGGAGCTCTTGGACTTACTACGCTTCCCTGCTGTTGAGTTTGGGCTGTAATTTCTTGCACCGCAGAGGCCTGCCTCATCCGCGCCCCGTCACCGACGTCCCGCATGCTGTCATCCAGACATGCCCTGGCAAACCCCAGGCAGCGGCATTTTTTCGAGGTTTTAGTTTTGCTCCATTTCCATGGGTGTGCCACCAATCAACCCTGGTGGTCCAGGTGGGGATGGAGAAAGGAGTAAGGTAATATGGAAGAAACGATAGAAAATTATAATTAAACAAATTCCAATATGAATCGAGGTAAAAATAGTTCAATGGAATTCTTATTATTTAAAGAAAAACAATGACAGTTTAGTAAAGTTTCTTTTAGATGTTGTAGAGTAGTAACTGAAAGATGGTTAAAATCTAGTGATGATTTTTTTGCAGTTGGAGGTTACAACAGAATTAAAAAAGATAGATTATATCGTAGGGCACCGGGGTGGTGGGGTGGTGTTGGATTGGCGGTGCAATACTCATTGCTAAATATTACAATTTTTGGGAGATTGAACTTAGCTGCCTTCCACACAATGAGGTGAATGCGTGCTGTATTTATTTGACAAACCTTGATATATATATATATATATATATATATATATATATATATATATATATATATATATATATATATATATATATATGATTGAAGGGAGGAGTAACAGTCGTTACACGTTAGCGTGCTAAAATTTGTATACTTTTAAGGGCAATTACGACCAAAAAACGAGGGCTATATTTTAAAGAAAGTCACTCTGTACTAAAACTCGATATATTTCGCTACGGAGTTCCGAGCATCTTCAGGAGTAAGCACTGTAACTAATTGTAAAAGCAAAGCCAAAGCATTGAAAACAGGGAAATTCTGCCACAAAGACAACAATGCAAAAACATCTTTACATCACATGTAACTTCACGCGAACATTTCTACTATCAAAACATTCAAAGCTAGTCATGAACAAGTATAAAAAAGTGTCATTAATGTTAAAAAACTAAAAAAGCTTTGAAAAATTCGCGTGTAACAAAATGGACACCTATCCCCATTTTTTCACGTTAGGGTTAACATTTAATTTAATTTGGATGCTTAAAGTTTCAGGAACCTAATTTGATATATTATGCTTGTATTATTAGAAACACACAGTTGAAGTAACATAACTGTTCGGTATTGCTTAACGTGACAACGCTATAAGCCACCACCGCTAAGCATGTCAGCTTATTCTGTTACATCAGAAAGGCATTCATTCTGTATAATTCCTTCTGCATAATTCATTCTGTATTCTTCATTCATTCAACATTTAACATTCATTCTGTAATCTAATTAAGCTCGCAACTCAAAGATGTTGTATTATATATCTCAGTTGAGATACATGTATATTTCTACAGTTAGTATAAGTGTATATAGTGTACTTCGGTGTATCAATTCATAAGTCACCTAACCTTAACTACGATGTTCTAATTAATTAACCCAATTAACGCAACAATCAATCAAGTCACTCACCATAACTTTAAATTAACAAAACATAATTTATTTACGGTCCTTCCAAGTCATACGTAACATTTTTGTCCTATTAAGTCGGATACAGTAATACTTTACATTTTGGTCCAGTTCCAGTCGGACCCAGTGAAAAAACCACATTATTCTACGCCAGCTTTTAGCAAAGCGACGTAGGCGAAATCAATTAACTTTCAAGACAAAACTACAGGCAGCAGATCGAGGCCACAGCAGTAATCAGGCCAAGGTCAGTTACCATATTCTCTTATCCTTTATTTCTTTCCTATACATATTGTATTTATTAAATAAGTATTGCAGTGTGAGTTTAAGTGTATTGAATATTACTTATCAGTTAAACTCAAGCAAATTAACCCACTTATATATACTATGAAGGACTAGAATCAATACATAACTAAGCGCCATGTCTCTATTTAACAAACTTGTTAAGAAACGTATATTACTCAAATCAAATCTAAAAAGTTCAATTAATTTTTTAATGATAATGTTAACAATTATAACAAAGTCGCAGAAATCAAAACCAGATTAGCTTCCATTCAACCTATTCGGGAAACATTTGAGAACATTCAATTGGATATTGAATTATTAACAGGTGATACAAATATCACCAAACCAGACGAGGCATTTGAGGACAAGTATGATTCGTTAGTTACTACCGCGGAGAGGCATATGCAGTCAGCAGTCATAGGTCGAGTAGATACGCCTTCTCCTAGCACATTTTCGTTGAACAATCACACTAACAATACAATTTCTGTGCGTTTACCTGCAATACACCTTTCTAAATTTAGTCATAGTTTTAAGGATTATGCTTCATTTTTTGACAGTTCTGACTCGTTGATCGATAAGAATATTAGGTTGACAAATATTCAAATATTTTAATATTTGAAATCATGTTTAATAGACGAACCGTGTCAAACAATGGAACACTTCGCATTTACTGCAGATAATTATCCCATAGCACTACAATTATTGAAGGAGCGTTATGGGAACAAAAGAATAATCATACAGTATCATTTGTATTCTTTGTTCAATTTACCGGCGGTCAGCAGCAAGGATTATAAATATCTAAGAAAGCTATTCGATACGGTAGTTTAAAGGCACTGAAGTCAATACAGCGTCCCGTTGAACAGTTGGATGACATTACAATCTTACTTGTTGCCACTAGGTTTGATAATTTAATAATGCATGAATGTAAAACCTTGCTTTCAGCCAACATCATCCTAACAATGAGACAGCGTGATGAATTTTTAAAGATACGATGTCAACTACTAGAGTCTTTAGAATTCAGTCAATCCAATAAATCAAATTTCCATAAATTGTTTGTGCAACAATCACGCAATAAACGCATGCAAATCAGGTCCTTGCCGAAAATGCTTTAAACAGCGCCACACGTTATTACACTTTAAAAACCTCTTGTTAACGTACAGACTACAGATTCCAAACAAACAATAACAGATGAACATGCTGTAGTACTTACAAATTTATGTCAAGACACCATAAAAATCAAATTCTGTTGCCAACCGCTGTTTTACTAATTGAAGATAAATTTAGCAAGTGGCATAAATGTAGATATTTATTAGCTGTTGGCTCACAATAAAACTTTATAAGAGACTCATTGTGTAAACGTCTGAAAATATATTAGGAAATTATTAATCATCAAATCAAGTGAGACATTACACTAACGTAACCATTAAGTCATTACATAATGCATTTCAAACAACTACTCAGTATTTGGTTTAGTTTAGAATATCTTTCGTTATATAGTTTTTCAACTAACAATAATTTTATACCTACTGTAAATTCCCAGATCCCGACTTTAATTAATCAAGCCCAATCGATTTATTGATTGGAGTGGAGCTCTTTTGGCAACTTCTGTTATGTAATCAAATAAAACCAGTCAACTACATTTTCAGGAAACATTGTTTGGCTGGGTTATAGGTAGAAAATATTACATAATTTAAAACAGCAATCGAAATCCCCCTGCAACTTGTTAATGAATTAAATAAACAAGTAAACATATTTTGGCAAATTGAGGAAACGAGTATTCAAGCGTCTAAATTTACCATCGAAGATACGTTACAATAATTATATGAAAAAAATATGACCAAATACAGTAATTTTCACAGAAAAAATTTTGCTTTCAGATAGGTAACAACGTTCGATTTTTCTAAAAATTATCTCAAAAAAGCACAAACTAGAGCCCTTGGAAACAATTTCCGAGTTTCATTCAAAATTTTGTATGTGGTTCTACGCCACCGAAGATTTGCGGTTTGTTTTATTACACTAGAAAATTCTTTCAGGAGATTATGTTCGTTGGCGAGTTCTGAGCATTATGTGTTTTTATGAAAAATTGAAAATATTTTCCTCGAAAAGGCTATATCATTGAGACTGGTAAACTTATTTTTGAAATAATCAACTCATATATTGCCTCTAAGCTACATATGCAATGTGCCAAAATTAAGTGCCAATAACTTGAAAAATATCGCGAATGACGATATTCCTTGTTGCTAGAAAAAGACAGTACTGTGCACTATGCAGTTGAATAGGGTAAACAAAGAAAGATATATTGAATCATTTAGTTGCCGCCAATGTTTATAGCCTATGGAATATTGCACGATTTGAGTGACCTTTCATATTAACGTTAGAGAGTTGCTTATATAAATCAACTTCTTAAATTTCACATAAATTAATTTAAATATGTCCACTTTTATGCCTAGGAGATAAGTTAAAGTGCAATATGTATCAAAAAACTTATAAACATTTGCTACTATAACGCACTTGGTGCGTCCTGACTATTTATTTTCTTTTGATAACTATTTAATTATTTTTTTGCACCCTTGCCACAACAGGTATGTATAATAAAAAAGGGGTTTGCACATTACGAATTTAACCACACCCGAATACAATCTCATAGCGGTCACATATAAAAAATACTGTCCAGTGTTTCTCAACTTTAACTAAATAACGTTAACACGTATTAAGCCTGCTCCGCCGAAGCATGAAAATATATATATATATATATATATATATATATATATATATATATATATATATATATATATATATATATATATATATATATATATATATATATTTGGCAACTTGTTTCTATTTCTTCCAAACTGTGGTGCAAATAACACCATTAATGACAGACCAATGGAATTAAGTTTTTGAGGTCATCTCGAACATATTCATATATATGTAACATACGATTAGTAACATTACTGAAATTTGCCGTTTACATAAAATTATATGCAAAAAGACTACGGTTTAGCACGAGTGGTACAATCATGTTTTAAAAGAAATATGACAACGTAACGAATCAAATTATAAGGACGCGCATGTATAAATAATTGGAAAAAGTCGTCTATACAATGTTTGAAGCTCAGGATATGGAAAAAAACAGAAAAGAAATACATTAGGTTTGAAATTAGAGATCATGTTAAATGTCGAGACGACATCATTTTGAAGTGAAGCGGCTAATCAAAAAATAATGGCTGTAAAACATAGTCCATGAAACATGGAAAAGAGAGTTGCCTTATTTGTGTTATATTTAAAAAAGGTCAAACAGGGGCGCTGAAAGAAGTTACGAGCGAGAGGAATGCGACGGAGGATATTATCTACCAATAAATTGATCGATAATTTGAATATTACAGTGGAGGTTCTTTAATTTAGCAAGTATCCTAAAAATTAATGCAGAAGCTTAGAAACAACAAGCTCGGGCAAATATTTCAAAGCAGCTCGATGACAGACAAATGTTTTATTATATCGCTTTCGTGTTTAAAAATAGTGCTGCAAATTAAGTCACAATTTTGACATAGCTGTGATAACTTATTCTCTTCAGAAAGCCATTCTCATGGAATGAATTTAGGGCCCATGACTTGACCACAAAGAACATATTTTTTGTATTCCTCTACCCATAAAGTTTTGAAACGTTATCGAGTCTTATCGAAAAAATGTCAATTTTCACCAAATGACCCATTATTTATCCCCTACCCCCTGGAGCGATCTTACCCACAAACAATTCCAAGCGTTCCTTTGTCGGGTGCTAACTGAATACTAAACTTGAAGATGATATCTCGATTCGTTCAAAAGTTGTTGCACCTATTAACAGACAGACCTACATGCCGACATACGGACAGACCGACCGACCGACAGACAAAAAAAATCGTTCCAAAACCACGTTTCCTGTAGGTTTTGTGACTTTTTACGCCGTTTTAGCAACAAAAAAAATCGAAATTTTTGGGAGCCATATTCCACGTCCATACATTCAATCCCTAATCTAATTTCAGTACAGAATACCAGATGTTTGATGAAATGATAAGTTTTCTAATAAATAAACCCTAAAGCGCTATATTACTCGACTTTTGACGAAAAAATGTCAATTTTCACCAAATCACCGCCCATTCATCCCCCACCCGCTAAAGGGATTTTACACAAAAATAATTTGAACCGTTCGTTTGTCGAGTGCTAACTGTATACCAAATTTAAAGACGCTGTCTCAAGTCGTTCTAAAGTTATCGTGGCTACAAACAGACAGACTTGCAGACCGACAGACAAAAAACATCGTTCCCAAAGCATTTTTCCTATATCTTTTGATACTTTTTACGACGTTTAAGCGAAATTTTTTTAAAAATTACTTCCACATCGTCACAACGTGTGGAAGTATCGCATCGACGACAAAAAAATTCAACTTTTTTTTTGCTTAAACGTCGTAAAAGTATTAAAAGATATAGAAAACATGATTTGAGAACGAAATTGTTTTCTCTGTCGGTCTGTCGGTATGTAGATCTGTCGGTCTGTCGGTCTGTATATTTGTTTGCTTGCAGCTACGATAACTTTAGAACGAATTGAGGTATCGTCTTCAAATTTGGTATACGGTTAGCACTCGACAAACAGACGGTTCGGATTGTTTTTGGGTAAAATCGCAATAGGGGATGAATGGGGGGTGATTTGGTGAAAATGGTAATTTTTTTGTTAAAACTCGAGTAATATAACGTTTTTGAGTTTATTTAATAGAAAACTTTTAATTTCATCAAACACTTGACATTTTGTGCTGATATTAATTTAGGGGCTGAATGTGTGGGGGTGGAATATTGTTGACATTTCTTTGTGCTAAAACGGCGTGAAAATCTTAAAACATATAGAAAACTTGATTCCGGAACGAACATTTTTTTGTCTGTCTGGCGGTCTGTCGATCGGTTAGTCCGATTTGTCGGCATGTACGTCTATTTGTTAACATGCGCAATAACTTTCGAACGAATTGAGATATTATCTTCAAATTTGGTATCCAATTAGCACCCGACAAAGGAAAGGTTCGAATTGTTTTTGTGTAAGTCGCTTCAGGGGGTAGGGGATAAATAAGGGGTGATTTGGTGAAAATTGACATTTTTTAAATAAAACTCGAGTAATATAACGTTTCAAAAGTTTATGGGTACAGGAATATGAATATTTTTTTGTCGTCAAGTCATGGGCCCTAAATTCATTCCATGAAAAGTCTTTCTGAAGAGAATCAATTATCACAGCTATGTGGACGTTACGATTCAATTTTCAGCACTATTTTTGTCGCCGATGCGATACTTTCACACGTTGTGCCGATGCGGAAGTAAAATATGTAAGAGTGACGCTATTCATTCACACATATGAAACATGTGACGCCATCATAGCTTTTTAATAGAACGCTCCACATAATCTTACTTATCTCTGCAGGAACACTTGATTTATTATATCAGTATTTTTTAAATTTCGTAGGAAAATATATTTACCTACTTTATATAAACGACTTTTAAGGTCCTCTAAAGTTCTTTTCATAGGCGTAAACGTAAATGCGCTGAAGATTGTCTCTAAGGTATTAATGCCTTGAACCCTAGACTTAGACCTCTGGGTCTAGGGTTGAACACACTGAGACCTTAAAAAAGATATCTAGTAAGATTTGTGAAGAATGCAGATTGAGGTTCCGTAATCGAACTACAACAACCAAACCTCTCCTTATCCAGCGCTCTAAGGAGTAGGAAGATTGATACTTTAGAGGCCATTTACTTTTATGTTTCCACAATCTCTTGAATTTGGCTCCAAAACAGGAGTCGAAACGTTGAGTTTTAATAAATTCTAGACGTGGTTCAACGCCAGAAACAAGTATTTCTCATAATAATGGCTGCCGTACCCTTTTCAACCACAAACACGCACACACGTATATATATATATATATATATATATATATATATATATATATATATATATATATATATATATATATATATATATATATATATATATATATAGGTATCACACCGAAGTCAAAAATAATGGGCCAATTTTGACCAAATTTGGTAACCGGGTTTATGTTCTAAAGAGTAGTTCTACTCTATACTACAATTTAGATTTGTATGTTGTTAAAACAAAAAAGGTATAGGCCTTTAAAAAAAATTGGGCTACACTAATGACCGGAGAAACGCACAAAACCAAAATATTTTGTGTAGCTAACAATATTTATTGTACATTTCAGACAGGGATTAAGTTTTTTGGCGCAAAAAGGTAAATTGTTTTTATAGTTTTTCTTCCTAAACCTCAAAGCCGAGATTTTAAACGTCAAAATTGACATTTAGGCAAAGAACCGAATACGGGTTAAGTAGAGCATAGAGAAAATGTTGCAAGAAGTGTGTTTTACAAAATCTTAAGTTTCAGCTTCTTGTCCTTCATTTTACTCAAATATTGTCAAAAATTCCCTTAAAATAGAGTCATTTTCTGATGCTTTGGCAGTAGTTCTGGTTATAGAGTAGGAAAAAATCGTAGCAAAAATTCGATATAGAGGAGGCCGCAACTTTTGCATTTTGAAAAAATTCCTTCAAATGAGTACGAGCTGGGCCCCCAGACCCCATATCCGGGGTAAATATCAGTTTTGATCTGTTTGCATATATACAAGGTGACGCATTTCTACGGTAAAGCGCAATATGTCCGTTATTATGTACAACATATGATACAAAATTCGAGAAAAAATGTATACGTTAATTAAAGGTTATCTTGAGCTGCATCTTATATAAGTATTTTGAGAATTACCGGGCCCATAAGTCGTTGGTGATACAAATTTTCTTTTTTTTAACGATCGATACTTATATTACTGCCTTTTTAGCATCTTTCATCGAATTATAATGCAAGCTTCTAGAAAAAAAATATCGTTCATCGTTTGTGAGTTATTTAATTTATTTTTAAACTTTTTACCTTTCTGGCACATATCAAAAATTGGGATACGGCGTCTTTACCAATAGAGACAGGGTTTTATGAAAATGACGCATTCGTTTATACTATTTGTCTAAAAAATCGAGGTGCCGTATACAGGCGCTCTCAAATAGTGAGTGAATTTCACAAAATTCAAACAGCCGTAACTCATTTTACTTCCACATCGTCACAACGTGTGGAAGTATCGCATTGGCGACAAAAATTTCAAAAATTTCTTTTCACTTAAACGTCATAAAAAGCATCAAAACATATAGAAAACTTGATTTAGGAACGAAAATTTTTTTGTCTGTCGGCATGTACGCCTGTCTGTTAATAGGCGCAATAACTTTCGAACGAATTGAGATATCATATTTAAATTTGGTATGTAGTTAGCACCCGACAAAGGAACGCCTCGAGTTGTTTTTGGGTAAAATCGATTTAGAGGGTAGGGGATAAATAATGGGTGATTTGGTGAAAATTGACATTTATTTAATAATACTCGAGTAATGTAACGTATAATGGACAATAAACCAAAGGCTGCAGTGCTATCGGGGCGGCAAAAAAAATGTAACGTTTCAAAATTTTATGGGTACAGGAACAGAAATATTTTTCTTTGTGGTCAAGTCATGGGCCCTAAATTTATTCCATAAGAATGTCTTTTTGAGAGAATAAATTATCGCAGCTATGTGGAAGTTATAATTCAATTTGTAGCACTATTTTTAACTTGTTTTTTAGTGTTTCAGAAGTGAAGAGCATGCCCTCTGCTTCAAGTTTTGTATAACTCTAGTTTTGTAAATATTTTTTTATAATCACATACCAAGATTTATCTAGGAGTCAGTTTTAATTTCTTTGTTTCAGTTTCTTATTCAATTCTAATAACTGATCATATTATGTGATTATTTGGCGAATTTTCGAAGAAAAAACATTAAAATATTTAAATCAATTTTGGTA
Organism: Tillus elongatus; assembly: GCA_964006375.1. NCBI lineage: Eukaryota > Metazoa > Arthropoda > Insecta > Coleoptera > Cleridae > Tillus > Tillus elongatus. Next base: position 103,743,798 of record OZ023264.1, on the reverse strand, counting down.
CAAAAGAAAAAAAAAGTTTCAAAGAAAGAAAAAATAAATTTATTTGTTAGGATTATCTATGTTTGCATTTTCATAATATATAAGTACATGAGTGATCAATTGTTACCACAAATGTCAAATGAAACTTCAAAATAACAGACTAAATAACGTTCTTATTACTGGTAGCTTGTAACATGAAAATATGAGTATTTTTCCGCTTATATTTTTGTTAACTTCCACCGGTTCAAATTTCTGTAAAAAAGTTGAAAAGAGTCAAGTTATTATAAAAAAATGTTTTCGGATATTCGTGAAAAAAATTGTTTGCTAATTTTCATGCATTTTACTTCCACATCGTCAATACGTGTGGAACTATGGCATCGGCGACAAAACTTTCAAAATTGTTTTTTCGCTTACACGTCGTAAAAAGTGTCAAAACATATAAAAAAGTCTGGATGCAGCAAATGCGTTATGGTAGCGGATTTTCCTCAAAATGTCGCTAATGGTAAATATTTCTTGTTTTTACAAGAAGGACATTTGGTTTACAGTATAACCTATATAGTACTAACAATGTACCATATATATTTTATTAAAATGGCTTTTTTGTTTCAAAAAGTACAAACATTTTCCGAAAATAAACTGTAAAAGTTCCAGAAATACTGGTCCGATTTTCCTGCCCAACGAACCTCTTTAAGCTATTTACACACCTGACAAGATATAATTATTCACAAACAGCTTTAAGACCAAAAGTTAAAAAAAATATTAAAATTTCTTTTACAAAAAATCACCATTTTTTTAATATAAAATGCCTTCAGTCATGTTACACTAAATTATATTTTTCACAAAAATTCGGCAACTTGTTTTTTAACTTACTAAACATTCATTATTCATTACCAACCTATCACAAAAATATAACGAAAAATGATTTTTACGGGAACACTAAAAACATTTCTGCGAAAACATTTTAAATTCAGCCACTATTTGAGAGTGGCTGTATATGGCCGTTCGATTTTTTCGACGAGTAATACAAACAAAAAGCGCCCTGAATGCGTCATTTCCACGGGGCTCCGCTATCTATAGATAAAAACGCCGTATCATAATTTGTGATATGTGTTTGAAATATGTGCGAAAAACGTGAAAAGTTGCAAAACAATTGAAATAACTCGATGAACGATATCAATATTTTCCCTTACAAAGGCGCATTGTAATTTGATGGCAAACACAAAAATGCAATAACATAAGGGGTGTTCTGTTAAAAAAATAAAGCGTGTATTACCAACGACTTATGGACCACCCTGTGATTATCAAAATAGGTTTATAAGATACAGCTCGATACACCCTATAGTTAACGTATATAGTTTTTTTTCATATCTTGTATAATAACGGATATATTGAGCTTTGCCGTAGAAATGTATCACCCTGTATATGTGTAAACAGGCAAAAACTGAAATTTACCCCGTATATGGGCTTTAGGGGTTCTAGTTCGCACTCATTTCAAGAAATCTTTTTAAAATTCACGGTCTTCTTAATAACGAATTTTTCTATAAAAATTGGCTAAAATATAGACTATTAAACCATAAACTTTATAGCGAAAACTACTGCCGAAGCATCAGAAATAGGGCCTATTGAAATGGATTTTCCCAAAATATTTTAGTAAAATGAAGGACAATGATGGTTGAAGCTGAAGCTTAGAAGGCTTTGTAAAACACACATATTACGACATTTTTTTGACATAATCCGTATTTGTTTCAAATTCGTTGTCTGAAAGTTTCAAATTTTGACGTTTAAAATCGCGATTTTGGCGTTTCAAGAAGAGAAATTATAAAATTTTCAAAATATTTTTTCTGCTACTTCTTGACATTTCTGCGCCAAGAAAACTTAATCGTTGTATGTAATATTCAATTGGTTTTGTTAATCACACAAAATATTTTGTTCTTGTGCTCTCCTCTAATCACCAGTGGCACCCAATTTTTTTTAAATGCATCTAACTTTTTTCCTTTTAACGTATATATCTTAGTTTCGGCGTATAGAGTAAGTTTGATAGTAGAAACGTATGTGTCAAATTTGGTTGTCATATCTCTGTTATTTTCTGGGATACAAAAATTTTCCAAAAGAAAACCCACAATTTTCCCGGAAAAACTGGTCCGATGTTCCTCGCTAACGAACTTATCCAAGCCACTTACAAAAGGAAGGCACATACCAAATCTTATGAAAATCGGCGTGATATCGGTGTGATATATATATATATATATATATATATATATATATATATATATATATATATATATATATATATATATATATATATATATATATATATATATATATATATATATATAAAAGCCTGATTTGGAAACGAATGTTTTTTTGTCTGTCGGTCGGTCAGTTTGTCGGCCTGTATGTCTGTCTACTTCTAGCCACGATAACTTTAGAACTAATTGAGATATCGTCTTCAAATTTAGTATGCAGTTAGCACATGACAAACGATCTCTTCGGATTGCTTTCGTGTAAAATCGCTCCAGAGGTAGGCGATGAATGGCGGGTGATTTGGTGAAGATTTACATTTTTTCGTTAAAACTCGAGTAATATAACGTAGGTATTAGGGTTTGTTTATTACAAAACTTTCAATTTCATCAAACATCTGGTATTCTGTGCTAAACTTAAATTAGGGTTTGAATGTGTGGAGGTGAAATATCGGAGACAGATATTTCAACATTTTTTGTTGCTAACACGGCGTAAAAAGTTTCCAAACCTTAAGACAACTTGGTTCTGAAACGATTTTTTTTTTGTCAGTCAGTCTGTCGGTCGGTCGCTTTGTCGGCCTGTATGTCTGTCTGTTAGTAGGCGCAATAACTTTCAAACGAATTGAGATATCATCCTCAAATTTGGTATCAAGTTAGCACCCGACAAAGGAGCGCTTTGAATTGTTTTTGAGTAAGATCTCTTCAGGGTATAGGGAATAAATGAGGGGCTATTTCATAAAAATTTACATTTTTAAAACTCAAGTAATATAACGTTTCAGAAGTTTGTGGATACACGAATACGAATATTTTTGTGGCCAAGCCATGCACATAAATATATTTGATGAGAATGTATTTCTGCAGAGAGTAGTTTATCACAGCCATGTGGAAGTTATGATTCAATTTGCAGCACTATTTTTTTAGGAATCTTTGTAGCGGTCTCTGTGAATAATTATATCTTAGCAGGTGAATAATTGGCTTAAAGAAGTTCGTCGGCTAGGAAAATTGAACCAGTTTCTTCGGGAACATTTAAAGTATCTTTATTTTCGGAAAAAAATGATTTTTAAAAACAATATGTGTGTGTGTGTGTGTGTGATACTGGTAACCAAATTTCTCTGCTTTCACTAAAAAGATATTAAACATATTTTTATGAAAATTAGCTACTATAACGCACTGGCTGCGTCCAGACTTTTTGTTTTCTTATGTTAAAGAAAATTATTATTTTTTATGTTGTAACCTTGGTAAAGGAATAACAAACTACGTAAAATGCGTAAAATTTTGTTACTGAAGTCTGGTGAAAAATTTCGCTTATAATAAGATCACGACTTTTAGAACTCAAAACATTTTTTAAAATTGAGCTCGTTGTTTTGTTAAAATTTAGTACAAAGGCTTCTACTGTGAGGGGTCAAATCGGGTTAAGGATATCTTTCCCTAATATGGGGAGGTTCCCACGGGATAACCTTATCAATACGGCTTTTTACGGGATTTGCTCAGGCGCCAGCAGCGTGGGTTTAAAGGAAGACGCTGCGCTCCCTCAGGACTATATATCTGTCCTCGGTTGCTATTTACAGCTACACGGACCCGGGGTAAACTTCAGTGGAGACAGGGTTCACCTAAGTCCTCAGGCGAAGTCCGTCGGGACTCCTTAATTATGGCCTATGTATTAGAGATCAGGATGTTACGTATTACGTTGGGGTGGAGTGGTTGGGAAGCTTTAAATGAAATACCGTGTAAAACAAATAATCTATTTACAAAAGTATTGGTGGGGAAGTATTTACAAAATATATACAAATATATATTTACACAAGGGATTCTCCCGGTATACCCCACGTTTAAACTAACTTATTTGACAACAAATTAATTTATTAGAGACCAGAGGCAGAAACTGAAATATTCGCGAGTTATACGGACGGTATCACGAATAGGGGTGGTAAACTCGCGTCTTGTAAGCGGGCAGAAGCGTCCCGGGATCGCCGAAGCAAAGCACCGGACAGGTGGTCGGTTTAAGCAGGCATGCAATATGTGAATTGAAAGCCAACTCTAGGTGCAATATCAAAATCAGCTAACGGCTTGTTCTACTTTCTACTATCACTTAATTAATTACGGACCCTCAAGCATGCGTTGCAGTCATACAGGCTCTCTACCACCGGAGGAAATGTCTCCCTAAGGAGACGGCGATTTCCCCTCGACAAAATAAAGGAGGTCCTCGCTATCAAGTTAAAAGAAAACACAACCTCCCAACGGTGTCTTTAGGACGGTCGAGATACCGGGTATCGCCAGACTGTTTCGGTCGCCAGGAGTGGTGGAGACCTACTGCAGCCCGAAATATCCCTGCTGTCGTCCAGATCCAGGAGCACGAGAGCTGCGCCACGGGAGACCTCCTTGGGGTGATTTGACCGTGGCTAGACCGCTCCCCGGGTTCAAATCAACGTGCAGTCAGCCGCTTTGCTGGTGCTCTCGCGTTCTCGGGAAGACTCCAGCCCAGGAACGCAACCCTTTGCGCCCCCCGACGGAAACAAAGAAAGCTTTTCCCCCGAAGACTGAAAACGACAAGGTTTTCCCAATAATGTCAGTCGGACGGTCGGGACACCGGGTATTGCCAGACTGTTTCGATCGCCAGGAGTGGTGGAGACCTACTGCAGTCCGAAATATCCCTGCTGTCGCCCAGATCCAGGAGCACGAAAGCTGCGCCACGGGAGACCGCCTTGGGGTGATTTGACCGTGGCTAGACCGCTCCCCGGGTTCAAATCAACGTGCAGTCAGCCGCTTTGCTAGTGCTCTCGTGCTCTCGGCAAGACTCCATCCCAGGAACGCGAGCCCCGGCTCCCCCCCAGGTCGCTCCGCGGATACAGACAAAAGCGAACGATGGACCTATTTATCCGAAGCTCCTTTGCGGCCGTCTCTCTGAAATAAAACCACTGAGAAACACAACGACATTCAATCTCTTTTCCACACCTGGACTTTTAACGTCACCTCTGGCGAAGGCCACCAAGCGCGCCTAGGTGTTCGCCGCCAGAGAGTCGTCGATCCGTGGAAAACCCCTTTCATACAAGCCCTCCACCATACAGCTATAGAGACAGCGACCTACCCAAACGAAGCGGAAATGAGCGGCCTGCTGAAGACGGCGTTCTCCACTTGCCACAGCTGCTAACTCTACTAAGCTGGTGCACCTAACGAATCGCGGCGTACTCTTCCACGGCCGGCCTGAAATACACAATAAAACCCAACACCAAGAATCGAGACGCGGACGGTGGCTGCTTCCTCTCTGTGACCTGGCTCTGCGCTCGCTGAAAGAGAACTCAATTCCCACGACCGGCCTGCTGAATTCGCTACTGAAACACACAACAAAACCAAACACCAGGAATCAAGACGCGGACGGTGGCTGGTTACTCTCCGTGACGGCCCCTGCGACTGCTGAAAAAGAACTAACTTGTCGAGCGCGTTACAGTCGATATCCAGACCTCGATGCGGCCTCAGTCATCCGAAGTTTATGCGCCGCACGCGGTGCGCGTAGGTTGATGCAGTGGACCAGCCCGTCCGTCCCCGCTTTCATTGTTTCGCATGCCGCAGGAGTCGCCTGGGCGACCTCAACCCGCTATAATCCTTACCCTTCCACCGATCTTGCGACGTTTTCTTGAAACTATACTTTATTGAATGTTTTAATAACAAAAATACATTAAATCAAATACAGATGGTACGGATCTATTCCCCTGTTAACTAATTAGATTATCTAATGGAAATTACGTCACTTCGTGACACTACTAAGGACTGTACAATCTGCAGTGTTCAACGGTACTCAGTTAAAAAATATGAATTTACTGACATTTTACAAAGTTTGAATTATTAAAATCTTTTAATATAATAAACTTACAAAATTGTCAATTTATGTAGTCTATCAGCAAATTTTTGTGTGAACATTTTTTTGTAAACATTTTTTTTTCGAATTTTCGTGAATTTATAAAACGAACTATTGTCAAACAGGAATGCCCTAATTTACATGCAACATTCTTTTACCAAATTTGCGAGAACATTCTTTTTAGTCAATTCTTGTTCAAAAAGATTTGCGAATTTTCGTGAAAAAATGTATACCTACCTAATTATTGTATAGAAAATATGATTTAAAGTTTCTTGACAACCTTTTCAGAGCGAGGCTTGTCACAAAATCTATATAAACCCAGATATGCCTAATGTCCTTCTATAAGGACACTGAAGAGGAACTTGGGGCAGAAGACGATGTAAATATAAACAATATTCCGTTATCATAGCAGATGCAAAAATAATTATAGGAAATGGTCATATTCAAGAAGAAAGTCCCGAGAGTGCCGTTACTGAAGGGTGGGAATTGGAAGCTTAGCCACTAGCTGGGTTTTTCAAAAGACGTAAAAAGGAAAAGGTAAAAACTAATGACTGGCACAATGTAGATTTGCATTCGGTATTGGACACATTGACTGTTGATTACGGTTGCTAACAACAGTACCATATATAAACTTTCATCTTTACTTTTTTACCAAGAGGTTTGTTATGTACACCAACTTATATGCAGCACGACGTAATGCAAAAGCTGACATATCTCGCCAAGAAATGATGTGTTTCTTTACTATTTTGCTGTTGAGCAGATACAGTTCTGTCAGCAGACGCCGTATGTACCGGTAAAAATATCGAGATACACACAACCAGCTTGCGGCTAATGCACTATGTCGTGAAAGATTCGAACATATATTAACAAATATTCACTGCTGCGATAATGATACCATATACCACAACGAAAGTCCGACCATTGATAAAAATCTTCTAAATAAAATATTGCCATAGTATGTCCCCCATGTTGAACATCATAGGCACCATACCATATTTTGGTAAGCACACAACCAAATAATTCATGAGAAGTAAGCCAGTGAGATATGGTTATAAATTCTAGGTTGGAGGCACCAGTTACCGATATGCCACCTATATAGATCCATAAATTCACCTGGGTTGTAGCCTTTTATAGTATTACCGTAGGCGAATATATTACCGTCAAAACTTAGAGCACCTTACCATCTATTTTTTACAAACTTTTGACGACGGTTCCGCTACTGAAAGAGTAGCAAAAAAGCTTGTTAAATGAACAGGTACATTACGAAAGAATAGGTTATATCACTGCTCATTTTCTGCAAATGGACAATTCAAGAAAACTATTATTAGTTCTTATCAATTTACAGCAACAAATGATATATAAATATAAGTATAAATTATCATTGCAGTATGGAATGAAAATAATATAGTCGACATTGCATCCAACAGTGATAGTGTTTATCCTGGAAGGTGATGACAGACCTGACCAAAACATATCTCTATACCGAAAAAATATCAGAGAGAAGAAGTGGTATTTTCCACTAATAGCACACTTTTTAGATAAATCTCTCCAGGAAGCTTCAGTGTTGCACAAAAAGTGCATCACGGCAACTTAGACCATCTAACGTTCAAAAGAAGAGTTCTTCCCTCATTATCGTCAGAGAACAAGGGGCAAGTCACACAAGGTGGCAGACCCCCTGGAATTGCAAATCTTGGTTCAGGATTCGATAGGATCGTCCATTTCATAACAAACTAGATGTCGGCAGTGCACAAGAAAGTATTAACTATATGTATTAAAAGCCAAGTTGTGCTTCATGTTTCATGTTTTATTCCATATCATAATCATGTTTAAATTAAATAAGAATAGTGCTGCATATTGAATCATAACTTCCACATAGCTCCTATAATATACGCTCCTCAGAAAGACATTGTCATTAAATTTAGGGTCCATGACTTGACCAAAAAGAAAATGTTCGTATTCCTGTACCCATAAACTTTTGAAACGTTATATTACTCGAGTTTTAACGAAAAAAGATCAATGTTCACAAAATCGCCTCACATTGATTTTCTACCCCCTTAAGCGATCTTACCTAAAAACAATTCCAAACGTTCCTTTATCGGGTGCTAACAGCATACCAAATTTGAAGATGATATCTCAATTCGTTCGAAAGTTATTACGACTACTAAAAAACAGACTTACAGGCCGACAGACCGACCGACCGACAGACGAACAGAGAACAAATTTTCGTTCCGCAATCACATTTCCTAAATGTTTTGAGACTTTCGACGCCGTTTTAGCAACAAAAAAATTCGAGATTTATGTCACGGGTATTCTACCCCACACATTCAACCTCGAATTTAATTTCAGCACAAAATACGAGATGTTTGATGAAATTAAAATTGAAAAACCATAAAACTTTATATTACCTGAATTTTAACGGAAAACTATATCCGCTACCCGCCGGAGAGATTTTACCCAAAAACAATCCGAAACGGTCGTCTATAGAGTGCACACTGTTTACCAAATTTCGATATCATGATTCGTTCTAAAGTTGTCGTGGGTACCAACAGACATACAGACCGACAGATCGACAGACCGACAGATTAACAGGCAGACAGGCAGACAGACTGACAGACCGACACACCGACAGACACAAAACTTTTCGTTTCCAAATCATGTTTCCTATATATTTTGACACTTTCTACGACGTTTAAGTGGAAAAGAAATTTTGAAATTTTTGTCGCCGATACATATCAGCCTAATGCCCTTTCTAAAGGGCACCACTTTTACTTCCACATCGTCAATAGATGTGGACGTATGACATCGGCGACAAAAATCTCAAAAACTTTTTTCGCTCAAACGTCATAAAAGTGTCGACATTCAGTAAACGTAATTTGGGAACGAATTTTTTTGTGTCTGTTGGTAGGTATGCCTGTGTGCTTGTAGCCAAGATAACTTTAGAACGAACTCAGATATCGTCTTCAAATTTGGTATACCGTTAGCACCCGACAAACTAACGGTTCGGGTTGTTTTTCGGTACAATCGCTCCAGGGTGTAGAGAATGAATGAAGGATGGTTTGGTGAAAATTGCCCTTTTTTCGTTAAAACTCGAGTAATATAATGTTTTAGGGCTTGTTTATTAGAAAACTTTCAATTTAATTAAACATCTGATATTCTGCTATGAAATTAAATTAAGGGTTGACGGAGTGGGGGTTAAATATCGGTGACAAAAATTTCGAAATTTTTTGTTTGTTAAACCAGCGTAAAAAGTATCAAAGCATAGAAAAAACTTGATTCTACAAAAAAAAAGTTTGTCTGTCAGTCTACCGTTCGGTCGTTTTGTCGGCTTGGACGTCTCTCTGTTAGTAGGCGCAATAACTTTCAAACGAATTCAGACATTATCCTCAAATTTGGTGTCCAGGTAGTAGCCGATAAAGGAACGCTTCTAATTGTTTTTGGGTAAAATCGCTTAAGGGGGTAGGGGATAAATGACTGTTTACCTAACAAATTTTGAAAAAAATATAATTCACTTTTTCAGAACAAATTTTTTGCGCATTTTCGTAAAAACTTTTTTTAGTAATTTTCGTAGCTAAAATTTTCTTATAAAAGTTTTAAATCCAAGTATCTAAGCGAGTCTTCGGAAAAATGTATTTCTGAGTTTTGTGGAAAGCAGCTCTTTTAGCGAATTTTTGAAAATGAAAGTTTCTTTAGCGAAAGTTCGTAAAATTCTTCTGGTAAAAATCATTTCTATGAACAACCGCTACAATATGCACTTGCTGCACCCAGTTTTTTTTTAGTTTTTTTTTTATTTACACAATTTTTTAATTAGAGCTGATTTTATTAGTATTCCTTCATCGGTATTATTAATGACAAGACTAACAGCTAAATTTGTCGTTATAAAATATATGTAGGTATATTACCTTCGGAAAATGGATTATCTCTATCCCAAACGACCCACAACATGGCGACAATGAACGGCGCTGAACACAAGATGTACATGACTATTACAGCTATGGTTTGTTTCACTGTGTTGATTTTGGCTCTGGAGATAAGAGGAACTCGTTTTTTCCCACTTGACTTTCCCGCAGTATGACGAGGTCTCAATGTGGACTCTGAACTCTGCCAAATCTCTCGACATATACAAGTATATGTATAGATAAGTACCAGCAGGGGAACAATAAACATTGATACAGCATACCTGAAATAAAGAATTCATATAAATTTCAATTTGTGACTTGTGTTATTACATCCATAACTTAATTGGTCATATATAGAGAGAGAAGTGGAGAAAAAGAATTCAACACAGAAATATAAAACTATGTTTGAGATGTAGTGCCGCTGCCTTATTTTCCTGTTCGTTCTAGGAAAAATAGTCAACGCTTTTATTTGTTTAAAGTTTGTTATACAGTGTGTTTCAATTCCGATGTTTTGCAAATGCTTTTAGAGACTGTACAACACAGGAGACCAGCTAAATGGGAAAAGTAGCATGCAATTTTCTACACAATTTAAAATCATTGAGAAATCAAGGCCAGCCAAAATATTCTAAACAGAAATTAAAATTCAACGACTTTTTCTACGCACGCAAGCAGAGTTTTCTCAAGTCTGACGGTTGCATATTTTTACATAATTATAAGACTTTTTGATGTTGAATATTTTACCGTAAACAGCGACCCAGGCTTTTTGTTTGTTATCAATTACTTTCCAGAGCTCTTGTTTTCTTATAGTAGTCGTATAGATTAGATTATAGGCTTGTCGAATTGGGCTTAAAAGTAATTATACAATGGTGTATGATATGTTAGTCAAACAACATTTAATTTATTTTGTTTAACAAAAGTCGTAAGTACGAGTAGATAATACTGTTAAATGTCAGACTCAAAACAATGTTTATCCATATTGTCGCATGCGTGTATGGGTGTGTGATTACTGTATGGCATCGGAAGCCAGGGATTATCGCATGCGAGTGCATTATTAAATATGGGTAAAAATTGTTTAGAGTCTGACATTTAACAAAATGTACTACTTATACTAACAAGTTTTATAACAAAAACTAAATGCAAATAATTATCTGCATTCTTTGCATCTGCATTAAATTCTACGCTAGAATCTGCTTTTTTTATACAACTTCTTGTCTTTCAGTTCTTTAAATAGCATAATTATGCATTTTTTGCAATTTTACCCAATCTGTGAAAGATTTCATAAAAAAATGAAATAGCCTAGAAACTGTCAAATTTTGACCTTGTGTAATATATACGGTTATGTTTCATGTCAAATCACAATAATCGATAATATTATATATAGCAAAGGATTTTTTAAGATTTAAGAACACTTTACGAACAAAACCAATTCTGATATATTCTAAACAAACATATGGTTATGAGGTCTCTCTCTCTCTCTCCCTCTATATATATATATATATATATATATATATATATATATATATATATATATATATATATATATATATATATATATATATATATATATATATATAAATATAAATCTTTATTGTGAATATACCAGCCATATATTATGACTTGCCATAAGACACAGTAAATGAGATAGGTTAACATAACATACAGAGTACAATAATTAATATACAAAATATTAATAACGCATTCTTAATCTATTTAAAAAATGAACATATCAACTGATCTTATAGAGTTCCTATATAAATGATTTCTAAGAATGCACAATGACAATTTTAAAATTTTTGAAACAATTACATGATCTAATAACTTAGGTTATCCAAATTTTTTCCTAAAATTAATGTAAGTTTTAAATAATGTTCCCGTTGCACCGAAAAGTAGATCTTAATTATTATAGATCTTATTATTAATCTTCTTAATTTGTTAACATTAAATTAAGATTTATAATAATTTATTCTAGGTTGGTAAATAATACACTTTTATTTATGAATTTGGTCAGACTGCTCCATATCTATCTCAAAATGTAAAGTTGGAACTGTAATATAACCGTTTTCATGTTTTTTTCGATTGCTATGATCTCAATGCTTCAGGTGCTTTCAGTTTCTGAGAGGCCATGAACTTCTTTTTCTACTTGAAAGCCTTTCTGAGGGTATAAGCAAGTAGGCCCCTAACGTCATGATAACGCATGTTTCGAAGCAGTTCTCCGTTGTTGCAGTGCCCGAGCGCATGTGGAAGAGTTTCATACTCGTTACAGTATCTGCAACGCGTGTGTCGATACTACGACCAGGAATAATATTAACAGGAGGCTGATTACACGTTAGTTTCAAGCAATCACGCAATTTGGATGTTTTTTTGTTGAAACTTTTTTTTAGACTTTATAAACAATTATTTGCTTGTTGAACCTGCTTGTAAGTAACTACCCCTTGGACTTTTTGTTTATGAGAGCATCATTGTTCATACATTTTCTCCCTGAGCGTAAGTTGCTGAGTTCCTATTCACGGTGTGGAAATTTATATTTAAATTGTTATTGATTTCTAATTTTTTCAAACACAACTTTCTTCTGTTCTGAAATAATTTTGATTGGTTCATTAACTGAATGCATTTTGAATTTAGTAGGAATTTTAATTTATTTAATTGTTGTAAAAAAGCTTTCCAAAAGGTATTACAATGTTGAAGCCATTTTAGTGACTTTGATGACTAAAGAACCCATTTGGTGTATCATTTGGAGTTCGGAGAATTTCTTTAACTGAGCTTCTTATAATTTTGTCAATGTCATTAACAAAATTTTTGTTTAGTTGTTCGACAGGGGCTGTTTGAAGAGGGTAAATTAAACACAGCGATAAATACTGATTTAAGGCAACAAGGTTTTGTTCACAATTTAGTAAATTTGATTTAATTAGCGTTTTAAGTTTCCTAGATTTTTTTTTTTTAATGTCAACAACACACCACGAGGGCTTACAGCCTAAATACTATCGTACCGTGGGTGTTGACAAGGAGGACAGAGGCAGCTTGTTAATTCTGGACTTGAAGGTTTGGAGGTTCGGAGGAGAAGGAAAAACATGTGCCGGCAAGGAATTCCACAACTTGGAAGTCCTCGGGACAAAAGAGCGGGCATAACAAGATGTTCTATGTCTGGTGACCTGGACATTAAAAGGGTGCATTCGCTCTGTTCCCCTGGTAGATCTGCTGGGGGCAGAAGGTGGGGGAATTATGGAGGAAAGCTCCTCTGAGCAGTGCCCGTGCAGATATCTATAAAAGAGAGAGAGGTCACCAACGGCACGTCGGTGGGCAAGGGATGGAAGCCTTTGGGTGAGGGTAGGGTCACCGATGAGACGTATAGCTCTCTTTTGAATGGAGTCCAGGATAGCGAGTGTAGAAGCGGCAGCTGCACCCCAGATGTGGGAGCAGTATTCGAGGTTTGGCCTTATTTGTGAAGTGTATAAGGTATAGAGATTAGTTGGTGAAAAGTATTTGCGAGCCCGGAAGAGGAAACCCAATTTCTTAGCAGCCGCTTCTGCAATTGATGTAACATGTTGGTGCCAATTAAGATTTCGATCCACAGAAATGCCAACAAGAGAAAAGGACTCATTACTTTGAATAACTTGGTTGTTCATTATGATGGGTCTAGGGCTGCTGTATCTCTTGTGAGAAAGAAAGCAAGACTTAGTTTTGGTGGGGTTGAATTGTACAAGATTTCTACTTCCCCAGTCTAATATTTTTTGGAGATCCACGGAGACAGAACCCTCCATGAGTCTGCGATCCTCATCTAATTGGGCTAAAGAGACAGGTTTAGAATATTGTATGTTTGAGTGGAGGGTGCTGTCGTCCGCGTAACTGTGAACTGGGTTGGATGTGCTAGAGAGGAGGTCATTGATGTGGAGAAGAAACAAAGTAGGGGCTAAAGCTGAACCTTGAGGAACTCCTGCATTAATTGGATACAGTTTAGAGGAATGGCCATCCACAACAACAGATATGCTCCTGTTGGAGAGGAAATTTGCTGTCCAGGTACAAAGTTTTGGTGGTAGGCCATAGGCCGGAAGTTTATTAAGCAGCGCTGCGTGCCAGACCTGGTCGAATGCTTTGGATATGTCTAGAGCAACAATCTGGGATTCACCGTGTTGTTCCATAGACTTGTTCCAAGAATGGGTGACAAAGGAAAGGAGGTCGGCAGTCGATCTGCGCTGACGGAATCCATACTGCCTGTCGTGGATTAGACTGTGTTTTTCAAGGAATTTTAGTAGTTCGGTGTTTATATACTTTTCCATCACTTTAGAGATGACTGAAAGGAGAGAAATAGGCCTGTAGTTGCTAGGAAGCGCTTTGGATCCTTTCTTGGGGATGGGTTGTACTCGAGCAGTTTTCCAGTTACTAGGGAATATGCCTTTATTGTAAGATATCTGAAACAGACGAGTCAGGACAGGAGCAAGTTCTGGTGCGCATTTTTTGAGAACAATTGCTGGGATCTCGTCAAGGCCAGAGGCTTTCCTAGTATTAAGAGAAGAGAGCATCTTTCCTACCTTTTTTAGTTTTGAAAATGATATCAGTCATTTTATGCGCGACATTGGGGACTGTTGGTGGCTGAACATTTGGAGGTGGGTTGAGAGTAGAATTTCCGGCGAACAACGAAGCAAAAAGTTCAGCCTTGCCCAGGGCGGTAGAAACAATTTCATCACCTGAGACAAGAGGTGGGAACGTGCTATTGCAGAAATTATTCCCAATAGACTTAGCAAGAGTCCAGAAGGGTTTGCCGCCGTTGGAGTATAGTAACTTTTTGATCAAAAACCAGTTCATCAGGAAAATTCACTACCAGCTATTTTTTTCTTTCATTAATAGTTATAGAAGTTATCGATTTATTTGAATTCAATTATATTATTTCCTGCCAAATTCACATATTATTATTATTATTATTATTATTATTATTATTATTATTATTATTATTATTATTATTATTATTATTATTATTATTATTATTATTATTATTATTATTATTATTATTTTAATTCACACATTGTTATGTACTTGCAAACTTGTCTTTCTTTAAAAATTTTATGCCAATTTCAGTCTGCAATAGGTCACTGTTTGTAATCAACTCCCTCTAGCTGGAGACAACGGTTAAAAGCAGTCAATGCAAATTGGCGTGAGTTTGGTCAGCACTGAAGTATTTTCCAAAAAAATTCCATAGCATATAAGGTTTTCCATTTAAAAACAAATTTAGCGAGTTGCGTTCTATGTAAACACCTGTATTTATGTATGCAAAAAACTTTAGAATATATATATTCAGGTACATCTATAACTATGGAAACAGAAACACGTTGTGTAAGCTTAATAAAGTCTTTTGTAAGCTTTTAGCGAATTTTTGTAAAACAAAAACTTGCTAATAAAATCGCGACCTAATGGCTTTCGGGCGATAACACAAAAAAGAGATAACGGTAATTGATGAAATGTGACATGCCGTTTCCTTTCTTAATCGGTTGGATGAATTCGCTGGAAAGTCCGATTGACCCAGTTACTCTGGGAACCACTCAAGTTTCTTGCGGAACATTTTTGTATTCCCAAAGGTAACAAAGTTGTTTAAATAAAATTTGATGCAAAAGTTCTGTTTATAGAAAATATTTTTTTTACTATTAGGAGACCAAAATAGGACACAAAGATCAAAGTTTTTGTACAGTTAACATAATGTATACAATCCTATAAACAAAAGAAAAACATTTTCGGGTTAAAAATTCAAAATTATCAAAACAATAAAATTACCTTTTGTATCAAAGAAAGCATAATTTCTAAGACATAATGTAGGGAAAGATTTACTTTATGGTAACACGGTTAGCCTCAAATTGAAACTCACTACAACATTGACACCATTTGTCAAAAATTTTAATAAAAATTTAATTTGAAAATTATAAATTTGGTCAGGTAGCCTGCGCAGCTCAGACCTTTGTAAATAGAAGAAGAGGAAAAATGAAACTGTAGTCGTAATAAACAATCACATATTTCGAAATACTGGCCACTTGGAGCAATTACAGAAATTTACTCTTGAGAAGATGGAAAAATGAGAATTGTTGATGTGAAGACAAAAACAGGAGCATATAGGCGACTGGTATCAAAAGTTTGTCCTATAGAAAATGTTTGAAGACAGTTGGTTAGAAGATACTTGGGCCGATAAATGTTGAAGATTGGATATTTTGTTTCCATTTCACCTTTGTTTATTTTGATTTTTGGTTTGTTATTGACTGCGACACTGTTAGATTGTATATAGAAAAGCTTAATGTCCAGAACTACTGATATAGTTAGTTATAGTTGGGGTCGTATGCAATTCGATGTTATTTTTCCTAACAAACTTATCAGTCCTAGTGTGTCAAGATTTGATAGGCGTTCTTGGTGATAGCCCAACATCAATTTATGGCAATGCAAATTTGTTGTCCAGGTTCCGGCTTTGTCAGTATGATACGGAGAAAATTAACAAATACAAAAGACATCGATAGATAGAGGAACAAAAGTGTCCTAAAAACGATAAATACAAAATATTACTGAAAGATATTGAGCAAAAAAAGGCAAATGGTTCTTAATTAAATCACTTCGTGGCAATAATCTAATAAAAGGTCTGGACACAGCAAGTGCGCTATGATAGCGAATTTTCATAGAACTGCTTTTAATGTTAAATATGTTTTTTAATAAAGACATCAAATTTACTAGATATTATAACCATTATAGTAAAGACAATGCACCGTATTTCATCAAACTAACTTTTTGTTTGAAAATGTAGCTAAATTTTTTTTACATATATTTAAAATTTTACAAAAAAAACTGGTCTGACTTTCTTGACCAACGAACCTATCCAAGAAATTTACATAAAAACTACACTAGCCAAGATATAATGATTCACAGAAAGTTTTTGGACAGAAATAAAAAAATATTTACATGAAAGTTAGCA